>JBBBVT010000026.1:1245556-1260981 GCA_037177035.1 Craterocephalus eyresii | reverse complement strand
TAAATAATATATTATATTATACATATATATATACTATTATATTATATAATATAATATTGTATTATATTATATTGAATTATATGTCATTGCTGGAAATCCTTCGCCGAGCATCACAGCGGGTTCTCTGAGGCACGAGCAGCCTTTTAGGGATTGAGCCGCAGGTGTTGATGCGGTGTTCCTGATTAGCGCAGGTGCACGGCGTGGCCGCAAATCAGAGCCACTCCTGAATAAGGCACGCGACCCGCCGAACGTTTGTTTCTCCGCGTGCAGGAGTAGCTGAGATCGCTCACGTGCAGGAGGAAGTTTGAAGATGATGAAGGTAAGAAGTTCAGCCGGGAGTTTTCTGTAGGTCTGCTGCGCGTGCATGCGTAGGTTAAGGCCGCATGCGCTCCTCCTGTCTCATTGCTTCAATAAAAACCTCGGAGTTGTACCTGGCTGAGAGAAGCGCGTGATGGAGGCAAGAGGCGGATGTACCGAGCAGGTTTCCACTACGCTCTGCGGGGCTCCTCGCGCGCTCTGTGAAACGTTGCAGTTGGTTTCTGCGGCCATCTTCGAGCAGTGATGGTTGCTGCAAAGGCCTTTCCCCTTTCTCTGGTATTGACTACTTTTAGTGCTGTACTACACATCTGTATTACTGCTTCTGTACCAAACTATTGCCTATGGATGCTTCTGTTGTATACTTATGCTTTTTACCATTTCTCTAGTATGCTACTGCCTTTAAGTACTTTTATTGTGTACTGCCCATGAGTATTTACGCTGTATTTTGCTATTAGTGCCTCAGTACAAATTTCTGTTATACTACTAATGTAGTATTGATAATGGCTTTAAGTATGCTACTCCCATTCACTATTTCTGTAGTATGTTATCATCACCTTTGGCTACTTTAATATGCTGCTGCCTTTTACTATTTTGTATGCATCTGTTTTATTCCCTCCTAGTATGCTACTGCTTTTGACTACTTTGGTAGTATGCCACTGCCTGTGCATTATATTTATTGAACCTTTGACTTTTTCTGTACTTTGTACGATGTGCTACTCTTCACTATTTACATGCTTTGAATACATATGTAGTGTGCTACTATTGGTGCATATCTGTTTTATTCCTTCTGTAGTGTACTACTATCGCTGACTATTGCTATAGTATGTAACTATTAGTGCTTCAGTCTGCATCCCTGATTTACTACCTCTGTAGTCTCTTACTGCCTGTTACTGTAGTTTGCCATTGCCTTTGACTATTTCTGGATCAAGCTATTGTCTTGGCTTTTTCTATGGTGTGCTACTGCCATTGACTACTTCTGTACGATACTACCTTAACTGCTTTACTATACATCTATTTTACTCCTTCTGTACCTAGCTATTGCCTTTGGCTGCTTCTATGGTATACTCATGCTTTTTTACCATTTCTGTACTATGCCATTGGCTTTTTCTCTAGTATGCTTCTGGATTTGACTACTTCTGTGATTTAGAACTGCAATTGATTGTTTCTCTAGTAATCTATTGCCTTTTTATTCTTCTGTAGTATGCTTCTTCCCTTTTTAACAACTCTATAGTGTACTACCATCAATGACTA
The DNA here is from genome assembly GCA_037177035.1 of Craterocephalus eyresii. Classification (NCBI taxonomy): domain Eukaryota; kingdom Metazoa; phylum Chordata; class Actinopteri; order Atheriniformes; family Atherinidae; genus Craterocephalus; species Craterocephalus eyresii. The sequence continues at coordinate 1,259,412 of JBBBVT010000026.1, read as the reverse complement.
TTTCTGTAGTATGTTATCACCTTTGGCTACTCTAATATGCTGCTGCCTTTTAACTATTGAGTATGCTACTTTAGTACGCATCTGTTTTATTCCTTCTGTAGTATGCTGCGGCCTTTGACCATTTCTGTTCTATGCTTTGCCTTTGGTCTTTTTCTCTAGTGTGCTACTGCCACTTACTACATATGTAGTGTGCTACTATTTGTGCACGTCTCTATTTTACTACTTCTGTAGTATGATACTTTATTGAAGTATGTCATTGCCTTGGACTATTTGTGGAGTGAGCTATTGTCCTGGCTTTTTCTCTAGTTTGCTACCCTCATTGCTTCTGTATTATGCTACTTTTATTGCTTTTAATACACATCTGTGCTCCTTATGTACCATTCTATTGCCTTCAGCTGCTACTGTAGTATGCTACTGCCTTGGACTATTTCTGGAGTAATACTGACTTTGACTATTGTGTAGTATGTTGCTGTGTTTGGATGCTTCTCAAGTATTCTATTGCCTTTCAATACTTCTGTAGTATGCCTGTGCCCTTTTGACAACTCTGTAGTATACCGCCTATGACCATTTCTGTGGCATGCTGCTTGTAGTGCTTCATTATGCATCTGTTACTTTTTCTTTAGTATGCTACTGCTTGTTCAAATTTTTGTTGTATGCTACTCCCTGGGCATATATGTAGTATACCATTGCCTTTTACCATTTCTGTAGTATGCTATTGCCTTTGACCTTTTTTATCTAATGTGCTACTGCCATTGACTACTTCCGTGGTATGCATTTTTAGTATTTATTTTGGTATGCAAATTTGGCGCACATCTGTGTGATTATTTCTGCAATATGCCATTTGCTATGACTGCCCTAATATGCTGCTGCCTTTGTAATGTTTCTGGAGTATAATATTGTCTTTTTAGTTCCTTGTGCAGTATGCGTCTGTCTTTGACAACTTCAGTGTGCAAATTCTTTTCACCAATGACTACATATGTAGTGTGCTACTATTCGTGCGCATCTCTATTTTACTACTGCTGTAGTATGTTACTGTTAATGAAGTATGCCATTGCCTTGAACTTTTTCTGGAGTAAGCTATTGTCTTGGCATTTTCTGTAATATGCTACTGTACAACTCTTGTATTGCTTTACTACACATCTGTACTCCCTCTGTAAAATGCTATCGCCTTTGGCTGCTTCTGTAGTATGCTATTGCCCTTTACCATTCCTGTAGTATGCTACTGCCTTGGACTATTTTTGGAGTAATACTGACTTTGACTATTGTGCAGTATATTGCTGTGTTAGCGGCTTCTCTAGTATATTATTGCTTTTTGAGTCTTCTGTAGTATGCTTCTGGCCTTTAACAACTCTGTAGTGTACTACTGTCAAAGACCATTTCTTTTGTATGCTACTACTACTACTGATGTAGTATGAATTTCTGTTTTAATATGCAAATGGTTTTGACTTTTCTCTAGTATGCTACTCTCACCATGTAAGTGGTATACTGTGGATCTCTTTTACTACTTGGTAATTGTGGTATGTTAACAGTTACTTTTAATGTAGAAAGCCATTGCTTAGTAAGCTATTGCTTTTTCTCTAGTATATTACTATCATTGACCATTTCTGTAGCGTGCTTGTACCTTTGAAAACTCTAATGTACCGCCAAAGACTATTTCTATGGTATGCTACTTTTAGGCATGTAGTATGAATTTGTTTTACTACTTGGGGGGGGGTGGTATGCTATTGGCTTTGACCTTTTTTTTCTCTGGTATGCTACTCCCACTGACTATTCTCTAATATGCTACTGTTAGTGCTATAGAGCACATCTCTTTTACTTCTTATGTGGTATACTGCTGGTTTTGACTATTTTTTAATTTGCTACTTTAGCATGCATCTGCTTTATTCCTTCTGTAGTATCACTGTCTGTAGTATGTTGCTGGCTTTGACTATTGTGTGGTATGGTGCTGCTTTTGGCTATTATGATTCTATTGCCTTTTTGATACTTCTATAGTATGGTCTGCCTTTTTGACAACTCTGTAGTGTAGAGCCATAGACCATTTCTGTGGTATGCTGCATTAAGTGCTTCATTACGCATGTGTTACTTTTTTCTTTAGTATGCTATTGCTTGTTCAAATTTCTGTTGTATGCTACTACCTATGCATTTATGTAGTATACCATTGCCTTTTAACATTTCTGGAGTATGCTATTGCCTTTGGCCTTTTTGTCTAGTGTGCAGCTACTATTGACTACTTCTGTAATATATGCTGCTGCATTTGACAATTTCTGTAGTATGCTACTCTTTGCATCTGTTTTACTACGTATGTAGTATGCTTCTGCCTTTTTTACTGCATGTTGAGCTATAAAAACTAAGTGCTAGCATGCTAAGCTCAGGTTTATTTAACCAGGAGGTCAAGCTTCATAAATTATTTTTTTTTAATAAACTAAAACCAAAGCAGTGCAATAGGGCAGCTAAAAGAAAATGTTCAGATCAGCTTATAATAAATTCATACACCAATAAATAAATTTTTGTGTGTGAAAGTTTGTTGTCCTGTTGTGTAAAGGCTTGTTTTGAGAAGAGATAAGAAAATATACATAAATCATGTACGCTGTGCTTCTCTTGGCCCTCTATCAGAACTGATTTATTAAATCAGCTGTTCCTGATGTGCATATGTAGAGTTGGAGTCTACCCCTCAATTCGATTATATTTTAATAATCTAATAAATTTTACATTACCAATAGCAAAATGTTTCAAATAAAGTTCAATACAAAGAAGTGCCAATTTACAAAAAACTAATTCAAAACATGTTTTAGTTTTAACGTCAAACGGATTGTGAGACTGAACAGGTGTTTCTGTCTCCATTTGAGAATGGGAAGGTTTGCTTTGGGATCAGTCACATCAACAACCAACATGGCAGCCTGGTTATCCTGAGTACATTGAGAGTTGCAGCGTTTTACCAGCTTTGGATGTCAGAAAACCAAAGACACAACAGAGGTGCTCTGTGTATTTAATCTGATCCCGGAGCAATGTCTGGATGACGGCCGTTTCCTGATCCCAGTCTGGTGATCTGCTGCATATCGGATGGGTGCCACACATCCCTACAGGATGCAAACTACAGGATGTATCTCAGCAGCAGAGCTTACATCTGCCTTGGGTAAGTAGGCATCTTGCTCTGACTTGACAACTTCCAGGAGAGTACTTGGCTAAAGAATGATAGTTGTCATGAAGCTAGCTAATGTAGCTCTATGTAATGAGTTCAATCTTCCAGTCTCAATCTCTCCAGATCTAACGACCCGATTTAAACGCAACAAGTACCTGACAAAGCTTCCTTTTTATATTTCAAGAACAGTCAGTTGTTGTTGCTGGACTCCTGGTACTAGAGCATCCTCTAGTGCTCAACTTTAGTACTACACTGGCCTGAGCACAGACTTTTATGTAGACATTTTACAACAACTTTATTCATGTAGTGGATATCCACACCACCAAATGGGCGTAAAACACTTGATTTCTAGCAAATGGGACACTCCATTCATGCAAATAGGACGCTCGACTGGGGCTTTTCATGCCGTAAATGCACCACTCCGAGCAAATGGCCGTCTGTTTGCGTCTGTCCATTAACTTTAACACAACTTTCAACATGCGAATAATTTTAGTCACACCAGTGCAAATAATAGGTCATATAGTATTTTATTTGTAAAAGTAGTATTTCATGTGTATATGTAATACTTGCTGAATAACTGTGGTATTTCCTGTCTAATTCCAGCTCAGTGTCTCAGTGACAAGCTCCTGTGAACATCTGCGTGAGTCTAAAGGCCCTGGTGAAGCTTTCTCTCCATCCAGGACCACCACCTGGTAAAACCCCTTTTTTATACTTTCCATACTCCGGTGACCAGTTTCATTGCTGGTCTGGTGTCCATGATATGTGATGCTTGAGCGAGATGTAACTTAACAGGGGCTCATCCGTCTATCCAGGGGTTGATGGTGTTGCATGACAGTTTCTGGGTTGTCCGGTTGAGTCAGCTGGTGGGCGTTGGTCTTATTTTTTGGGTGACCCTCACGTGTTGCCTGGTGTTGTCAGGAAAGGTAGAGAGGATATGCCAGTGTAATGTTGGTGGTTAGGTGGTGTTGGAGTAGCGTCTGGTGACCTCGGCTGTGCTGATGATCTGCGCTGCTGTGGTTCCTTTGGGTACGCCTTAGCCAGTCCTCCTGTTGTGGCAGTGCGTGCAGTTGTTTGGACCAGTTCTACTAATTATGACCTGTGTACCATGAGCTGTGCACTGAGATAAATGGACTGTATTTTTAGAGCACTTTTCTAGTCATGTGACCACTCAAAGCACTTAACACAACAAATCTCATTCACCCAGGTACTTAATGCAATGGGGGTGGAATATTATCTGATGAGGTCAAGCTGCCTCTGATTTACCATTTCTGTAGTTTGTTGCTGCCTTTGACTATTTTGTACTAATACCTGTTGACTATTTCTGCAGGATGCTACTACTTTTCACTACTTCACTAGTATGCTGCTATCTTTTTACTACTACTAGTATGCTCCTGCCTTCTACTATGCTACCTTTTCTGCTTTAGTAGGCATCTTTTATTTTACTACTTCTGTAGTGTGCTAATGCCTTTTTTATTAATGGGGTTTACCATTGCTTTTGACTGTTTCTGTAGTATGCTACTAATTGTGCTTTAGTCAGCATCTCTGTTTTACTACTCCTGTGGTATGCTGCTGGCTTTCACTAAGAGTATCCTATATCCTATTACCTTCTGCCCCCCCCCCCAGTATGCTGACTTCTATGATTATATGCAGTATGCTACAGGTTTTGACTTTGGCTCTAATATGCTACTGTGATTAAATAATTGTTCCTTTTGACTGCCACTACGTCTGAATACTTTAACGCGTGACTGCCTTCTACTGTTTGTGTAGTATGCCATTGCCTTGGACTATTTCTGGAGTATGCTAATGGTTTTGAATTTTTCGATAGTATGCTGCTGCCTTTGGCTACTTCTGTAGTATTCTATTGCCTTTCGCAATTTCAGCACAATCCTAATAACTTTTCACCACTTTGTAGTGTGCTATTGCCTATGCCTTTTTATACAGTTTGCCATTGTCTTTGTTAATATCAGGAGTATGCAAATACCTTTCTGACCCTTTTCTTCAGTATGCTAATGGTATTGACTACTTTGCCTCTTCATTTTACCACTACCGGCGGTTTGTTACCATTACTGTGCATCTTTTTTTAACTTTGTCTAGTATCCTACTGCCTTTGACCACTCCTAGTATGCTACTGCCTTTGGCTACCTATGTACTAAACTACTATCATTGACTGTTTCTTTAGTACGGTAATGCCTTTGGCATTTTCTCTACTTTTCTGCTGCCTTTGGCTTTTCTTTAGTATGCTAATGCGTTTTGCTCCTTCCAGAGTATTGCCTGTGACTAATTCTGTAATATGCTACTTTTTAGTGCTTGAGGACTCATCTCTTTATCTTTAGCATGCTATTACCTTTTTATTTCTTAAGTATATTACTGTTATTAACCATTACTGAAGTAAGCTGTTGCGTTTGTCCTTTCTCTAGTATGCTGCTGCCTTTTGGCTCCTTCTGGAGCATGCTACTACCTTTTTACTACTAGTATACTCCTGTTTCCAGGACCATACTCTTTCTGGAGTATGCCATTACCTGTGCCATTTTCTTTGACTATTTCAGGAATATGCTATTGCCTTTTGGCTTTTTTCTTTTGTATAATACTACCATTGACTGCTCTGTAGTATGCTCCTGTCTTTGACCATTTCTGGAGTATGCTACTATTAGTGCTTTAGTATTCTTTGTTACTATTTCTTCAGCGTGTTCTTGCTTTTTGACTACTTATGTAGTATGTCTCTTCCTTGACTACTCTGTAGTATACTACTCCAACCGACTATTTCTGTAGTATGATACTCTAATATGCTACTGCTATTGACTACTCTCTAGTATGCTGCTGCCTTTGGGTAGGTCTAGTATTCTATTACCTTTTTTTTGCTACTTTTTTTTTTTGCTTTCGTATGCATCTATTAGCAGATGCTTTTATCCAAAGCGACTTACATTTGAGAGAACACAAGCAAGAAATCAGAGTTCAATACAGGCATGATGCAAGCATGCTGTTGGATTTTGACTACTTCTGTAGTATACTTCTACCATTGACAACTCTGTAGTATGCTGCTGTCTTTGACAGTTTCTGAAGCATGCTACTTTTAGTGCTTTTTGTATTTATCTTTGTTACTATTTCTGTTGCATGCTGTTGCTTTTGACTACTTCTGTATTACATGTCTTCCTTGACTACTCTGTAGTATACTACTCCCATTGACTATTTCTATAGTATGAGACTGCCTTTGGCCTTTTTTTCTCTCACATGCTGATGCCATTTTACTACTTCTGTAGTATGGTACTTTTTGTGTTTTGGTGTCCCTCTGTTTCACTGCTTTTTGCGTATGCTACTGTTAGTGTGCATTTCTGTTTTACTAATTATTTGCTTTAGCCTTATACCATTTCTATAGTATGCCATTTCTTTTGACTTTTTCTTTCTTATGCCACTGCAATTGACTACTGTGTGGAGTATGCTACAATTAGTGCACATCTCTGTTTGACTTTTCTGTAGTATGTCATTGGCTCTGACTACCCTAATATGCTGTCTTTTACCATTTCTGAAATATAATGCCTTTTGGTTCCTTCCGCAGTATGTTTCTGCCTTTTGACAACTCTGTAGTATGCTATTGGTTTGGACTTTTTCTCTGGTTTAACTGTCATTGAAAACTTTTATAATACACTAAAGCCTTTAAATGCTATTTTAATATACTACCACCTTTTGCTACTCTAATATGTTGCTGCATTTTACTGTTTATTCAGTGTAACATTGACCATTTCTGGAGTATGCTAATTTCTTTGACTCTCTCTGTAGTGTACTATTGCCATTAACTACTTTTCTGGTTTGCTTCTCTATTTGACTACTACTGAAGTTGGCTACTATTACTGACATCTGTTTCACTATTTCTGTAGGAGCCTACTGTCTCTGGCCCCTCCTGTAGTATTCTACTACCTTTTGGCTACCTATGTACTATAATACTACCAATGACTGTTTCTATGGTAAGCTACTTTTAGAGCTTTAGTTAGTTTCTGTTTTTATAATTCTTCTATATAATGCTTTTGGCTTTGACTGCTTCTGTAGTATGCTACTGCTTTTGACTACTTTTTTAGTATGCTCCTATTATTTCTGTAATATGCTACCTCTAGTGCTTTAGTACACATCTCATTACATTATTTTCTCTTTTCTTTTGCACAAGAAAAGAACAGTAATGACAGTGAAGTGGTCAAAATTTGAAACGACCAGTGAGCTAACAAACCAATTTCTTTTGGCATTACATACCCAAACCAGCTGGTAGAGATTGTTCAGCAGGTTTTGCTTCATCATTTGCCTCATTATAATCACAGAAAAATCACTTCTTTCACAAGGTAGAGCAGGACCACTAAGTGTTGGTGGACAAAGAACTTTTGGCCGTCTCCATGCTTTTATATGGACAAATGTCAGCTGTCATTCCTCATGTTATGTAAACTTGAGCAGAGGTCTGTGTGAAAGCAGCCAAACAGGTGCTTTATTATAATTTTTATTTGGGTTTTCTGCAGGAAGAGGTGGCAGGGCCTGATCTTCCCCATCTCAGAAAATAAAATTTATCCCTCGCCATCCTCAGAGCAACCCCCCCAGTAGCTTTATCAAACCAGAGGAAACTACCCCAGCTACCCAACCCTTCCCACTAGAAAAACAACAACAAAAGAAAACACACTAATGCCCCTTTTTGTTTAATTCAGTGCAGTCAGTTAAAGGCACCCGAGTCTAACCTGAGCTTCACAGGGAGAAACGGAGAAAAGGTTTGTTGGCTCAGACCTGCGATATTCTGCCAATGATACGTGTCCGTATGGCACAAGGTAACGTAACGTCTTGCCTGCACAAGCTGTGATACCAACTTTAACAATAAAGACCAGTACTGGGCTGGAGACGGCAGCGGGACGTGGCTTTTTTTTTCTTTTCTTTTTTTCATCAGTTCTTCCCTGCTGACAAAGTCCATCTTCATCACGACATCTTTATCAGGTCCCTGGTCCTGGTCTCTGCATCATCCATGCATGGCGCTAAGCTCCGCCCCCTGACCCGGGCTTTCCTGGACGTTCTGGTCCCAGCCCAGGCGGTCGCTGTGCCCGTGCTTCCGCTGGTGGCGTTTGTAGTTGTCCCAGTGGCCGGTGGTGTAGCGGCAGTGGGGGCAGGCGTAGGGCTTGAGGCCGGTGTGGCGCAGCATGTGGCGCTTCAGGTTCATGCTCTGGTTGCAGGCGTAGCTGCACAGGCTGCAGGTGTACGGCTTGCAGCCCGAGTGCACGCGCTGGTGGCGCCGCAGGTTGGCCAGGTTCCCGCAGGCGTAGCTGCACCGCGCGCACCGGTACGGCTTCTCGCCCGTGTGCACACGGAGGTGTCGCTTCAGGTTGTCGGGGTGGGAAGAGGTGTAGGCGCAGTGGGGGCAGCGGTGGGGCTTCTCCTCGGAGTGCGTGTGGGCGTGACGGGCCAGGTGGTGGGGGTAGCGGGACAGGAAGGGGCAGCGGCCGCAGCGGTAGAGCTTGGTGCCCCGCCGGGACCCCCGCTGGCCGACGGGGCTGCAGGGGGGCTCCAAGCAGCGACGACACACCTGGAAGACAGAGAGAAGCTGTCTTATACTAGTTACCGTAGCAACCAGGGACACCACTAACCGATTATGTGACGGTCGGGTACCTGTCCACCGTCATTCTCCGCCTCCCCTTCGGCTCGGTCCCCCTCCAGGTCGGCCTCCTCCAGCGTGAGCCCACACAGGCAGCAGCACAGGGGGAAGAGGAGGACTGGGAGGGGGCCGGAGGGAGAGCCGAGGCCCCCCAGGCTCTGGAGGTAAGCCGGGTCCTGGGACAGTCTCAGAGTCACTGCAGGACACAGAGGGATGGACAGACATGAGGCCGAGGGACGGAGGGGAGACATGAAGGATGTCGGGGGGGCAGATGACTTTTTCTGGAACTTTAACCACCGAACAATCGTAGTCTCGCAGATGGAAGATTAACGTTAAAATCACCTGGATTGTCCTAAACTCTCCTCGGAAGTTTTACAATGACATGTTACGTGTCCGTACGTACATGTCCATGTGCTTTCATATGGACATGCACACATACATGAGCTCGGCCAGCGCGATGTATGCTTCGAACCAAACACTGCCATACCGGTGTTCCACTGGAATGCAGAGGAGAAGCGTTTCAGGGGGAAGGATTTCCCTGCTGAATGCTAACACTCCAGCATATGAAGCTGAAAGTCCTGAACTGAGACCAAATGCCATCAGAGGCCCATCATTTTAAAACTGGAGGTGTTTCTGAGTCATATTTCGGCATTAATTGGATCTGATATTCTTTGCAGGTTATATTGACATTGGCACGTTTTCCGGATGTGAACTTCACGAATATTTAGAGCGACTCCGCACAGTAAAAGTGATTTTATTTACTTCATCAGTACGTTTCACAGGTTGGACAGTGTGTCTGGGTTTCAGTCATTGATGAAAAATTAGGTCTGTAGATGCAACAGCATAGCTGGCTGCAGGCGTCACATGATGCTAAACGCGTATCCGAGCTCGTCTTAGCATAGATCCTTCTCAGTGGGAAAGATGATATGAGGAGGGAGAGTTATCTGTCCTCTCTGCGCTGCTGCTGCCATGACTCACCGGCTGTGAAAGAGCCGGTATTATATGAGCAGAAATAAATTGCACAGCTTAAATCACATCGAAACTGTAATTAGGATTTATCGTTCAGCCCTAGTGTACGTACTTACTAAATACATTTAAATATATTCAAATTTTAGACTTAAAAAAAGGGCTATTTTAAAATTGAGAAATGATCAATCAAATTTTTAACACAAAAAAATTAGTTTTAGATTCTGAAATAAAGTCCCGATTTTTTTTATTTTTTAAAATAAAAATTCTAGTGTCTTTAAAATGTGAAATAAAAAATCCTGATATTAGATTTTTAGATGAAATGCCTGCGTGACCTAACGGTGTTGGCGTGAGGAGGAAACCAGGCAGTTTCATGCTGACATCCGGTACCGGTCTGAGCCCGCTCCCCTGCAGCGACTCTCCTCGGAGTAAAAACCAGTAAAATCATGGTGAGGAAGAGGACGGTCACCTTCCTCTGCGCCGGCCTCGGCCTTCTTCCTCCCGCCGCGACTCCTCTCCCTCGCCTGCTGCGCCTCCTGCGTGTGCATGCGCTGGTGCCTCCGCAGGTTGCCGTGGGAGCTGCAGGCGTAGCTGCAGTGGGGGCATCGGTAGGGCTTCTCCCCAGTGTGCGTCCGGACGTGGCGCTGCAGGTTGACCAGCTGGGCCGAGGCGTAGGGGCAGGCGGGGCAGCGGAACGGTTTCTGCCCGTCGTGCGTGCTCATGTGGCGCTTCAGGTGGTTGGAGTAGCGGGAGGCGAAGGAGCACAGCGAGCAGGAGAACAGCCTGGCCGGGGCGGGGCCCGCCGGCTTACCTCTGCGCCGGGGCGGGGGCCGCTCGGACCGGCAGGGCTCCTCCACAGAGGGCTGCAGCGGACCGTCCTCACAGCTCAGACAGTACAGCTCCGCCCCCAGCGCCGCACCTGGAACACAGCCAATCACACCTCGTCACACAGAGGTGGACAGACGCTCAGGTAAGGCTATAAATAAAAAATAAAATTAAAAAAAAGACACGGCCATGTGTGATGCGTTACCCAGGTCCAGGCCGGCTCCCAGAGCGGGGTCCCCCACAAACTGACCACAGCCTTTACAGGTGAGCAACACCGGGAAGTCCGACGGCGGGGAGGGGTCTTCCTCCTCGCTCAGAGAGAACATCGTCACACCTGGAGAGAGAAGGCACACCTGGTTACACACATGGAGGCCACCAGTTGTCTGTTTGGTCCTGAAATAAGTAGTTGTTGAAAATTTTCTGTGTGTGTGTCTCTTTGTGTCTCTTTGAGTCAGATCCGAGTGCGTTTAGTTGTAAACGTGCAGGTACACCGACCCACTAACCTCCCTCCTGGTCCAGACCCATGATGTCCGGGTCTCCAAACTCCAGCTCTCCACCCAGCAGGAAGTCCTTCTCCAGAAGCAGGCAGCCTGGGCCCCCGGCCCCCGACCCGGCCCCCGTCTCCACTGAACACAGAGAAAACTGGCTCAGGCCTGCAGAATAAAACGCCTCATTCCCCAGCAGTAACATGCACGCAGCAGCTAAAGGGTTAAATCCTGTAGAAAGTTCAGATAACGATGAAGATGATGAGCAGACGGAGGATCCCTGGAGGAAAAATAACTTTATTCTGACATCTGAACAATGAGGAGGAGGAGGATGGAGAGGAAGTAGGGGGGGATGCCAGGAAGTTGGAAAGGATGAGATAATTTCAGAAGAGGAGGAGGAGGAGGAGTCAGGAAAAGGAAGCGGTGATGAAGAATGTTGTTTTAGATGAAGGCAGGTCTAAATCTCCTGGATCTGGATCAGGTCCTGGTCCTGGTCTACCAGAGGGGCGACCCTCAGAGGCAGACAGAGACCAAACAGGAAGCGGTGAGAGAAAGGGAGGAAGGATGAAGGAGAGGTCAGGGTTGAGAGGAGGAGGATGAGAATGAAGAACCGGTCCAGTCAGACCAGTTCCCCGCTTTGAAACGGACTTTTTATTCATTTTAAACCAGTAAAAACTTTAAGATTCGGTCAGAAACCAGTCTGAACTTTCCGGACTGTCCACAGAAGCACTTCCTCATCGCGTGAGCGTGTCTGCGCGCGCGTGGGCATAAATAAGACTCACCTTTCACCGGCTGCGGGTTGGACTGCTTCCTCCGCGGCATCCTCGCGCGTCTCCCCGGATCCTGGGCTGGGTTCTGGGTCCTGTCCGCTCACCGGGCTCCGGTCCGTCCGTCAGCCAGCCAGGCAGCCAGCGAACTGCATCATCATCATGATCATCATCATCATCAGCGGCTCCTTCCTCTTCCTCCTCCGGACTGTGGTGGTGTCATCGCTGCGCCTAAAACCGACCCAACGTGTCTGAGACGCGTTTTACAGCTGGAGCGCGTGCAGAAAGGAGTTTTTAACTGGCACGCGCAGGGGGGGGGGGGCAGCCTGCCAACTTCAGCCCAACAACCTGACACTGCCGCTTACGCCTCAAACTGCAGCCCGAACCGCCGCCGGCGCGCGCCACCTGTCTGAACAACACCTGTCCTGATGCGCGCGGAAGCACCGCGGTCCGGAGGTGTCGCACAGGCGTCCAGAACCGGGTCGGTTCCGTTTCCACGGACACGGACTCAGTCCCGACGCAGCTGCGCCGGGTTCGGGACATGTGTGACGTCATTGACAGGAGCGAGGGGTTCTGGGAAATGTTGTTCCAGTGCGCACTGCCGGTCATTCGGCCATCTTGGAACAGTGCTGGTGGCTTACATGATCACAAACATTTCAACTGTGAATGTATTCCGTTAACATGATTAAATAGAAGCTTAAAATCTAAATATTTTAAATAAATCTTTAATTTATGCACAGCAGAATAAGCTTTATGACCCCATAAAACTTAAATGAACTACTCTGTTTTTATGGAGGCAGGTACAGGGGCTGTTCTAGAGCAGCATCAGGAAACGAATGAATGACTTTATATTTAATATATCAAGGGAAAGGTGTCTTGCATACATGCACTCTCCTGCATCCAACCTCTGAGTGAATTGAAGCATTGCGGTTGAGTTAAACTGGATTAAAGTTGGGTTTTTATATGAAGTTATGGTAAAAGAAGCTGTGAAATGTAGCGTTATGTGATTGTCAATGATCCGTGACATGATGGAGGAGGAGTTATTGTAAAGGGAAGTTAAAACCAGGTGTTAGCGGTGATGGGTCTTCTCTGGCTAACTTTGGGTTTCTATATTTAAGGTAGTAATTTTTAGTTTTGTTGTATGCTGATTTCCTCATAAGCAGATCTATTTCATCATTTGTAAGAAAAATCTTAGAAAATGTTAAGTGCCTAAACAACCCCAGTCTGCTGTTAACTGGTGAAATACTCCGAAACCGACATTTCCAAACAATAATGAACAAATTTGTCTTTTAATGATTTTGAATGTGACAAAGTGTACATGAATTAGCAAAAATGTGAAATGAAAACAGAATGCAGTGTTAATAGTACAATGATGTAGTACTAAAACGACAGTAGATCACTATTAATACATGGAATTATTACAGGGTATTCTACACATTGTCACTATGAAACATCATACAATAAAAATAATCATAGGGTGACTATAATATTACAGTTTAAAAACAATATACCAACGGTAAAAAATCCTAATAAACCCTGTAGTGTTATCACAATATCCGGTGCCGGGCGTGTACAGGAAACTGACTGAAATGGGACTAAATACTTGCTGAGACCAAGAGGTCGTCCCACCAATGGGCTCTTGGAACAGCTCCACTACTTCCTGAATTTATTCAGCTCCTCTGTTTCCGGTCTTTCAATAGTGGACAGACTGATTTAATCCAGGTGTGTCTGAGGTCGGTCACCATAACAACACACACCTGGATCGATCAATTTGTCCAGTAATGAAAGACAAGAAACACAAGAGCTGTGTTAAGTTCAAGTAGCGGAGCTGTGCCTGGGCCGATACAACAGCAAGTCCAGATACTACGCTTTTACTCGGGCAGAAGTTCTGGTACTAAGGTTTTACTTAAAGAAGTACTGATACTACAATTTTACTTGGACAGGTGTACAGATAGGAGGGTTTTATCCAGGTAGAAGTCATTTTATTATATACAGGTCTGTCTCAGAAAATTAGAATATTGTGATAAAGTTCTTTATTTCCTGTAATGCAATTAAAAAACATG
>JBBBVT010000026.1:1002793-1013221 GCA_037177035.1 Craterocephalus eyresii | reverse complement strand
GGTCTGAGGGTCTGAGACCCGGTTAGACCCCGTCTGAGGGTCTGAGACCCGGTTAGACTCGGTCTGAGGTTCTGAGACCCGGTCTGAGGTTCTGAGACCCGGTTAGACCCCGTCTGAGGTTCTGAGACCCGGTCTGAGGTTCTGAGACCCGGTCTGAGGTTCTGAGACCCGCCCCCGGCTCCCCGGGGCCTACCGGAGATCTTGTAGCGTCCGTTCAGCACGATGTCGTATCGCTCGGTGGCCCGGACGTCCAGCTCCGGCCGGAGCCGCCTCAGGGCCTCGGTGACCACCTTCAGGTTCTGGTTCCGGTCGTAGTCCCTCCTGGAGGAGAAGAAGGTGAGGTTGAGGTTCCCCAGGTCGTGGTAGACCGTCCCCCCCCCGCTCCGGCGCCGCGCCACGGGGACCCCCGCCCTCCGCATGGCCCGCAGGTCGCACTCGCTCCACGGGTTCTGGTGCCGACCGATGACCACGCAGGGCCGGTTCCTCCACAGCAGCAGGACCCGGCGCCGGTCCAGGTCCACGTTGGCCTCCAGCCAGTCCTCCAGGGCCAGGTTCTGGTACACGTCAGAGCATTCGGACTGCAGGACCAGCCCAGAACCGCTGCCGACAGAGTCCATGAAGAGGGAGCGGGAACCGGGCCAGGGTCCGGGTCTGAGCAGGGACAGGGTCCTGAGCGGCGCCGTCATCGTGTTTCCTGTTTGCTGCTGCGTGTTGGAAACATCTACGAGATCAGAGGCAAGGATGTTACTCAGTTTAATAAAATCCCATTAAAAAAATAAAAGTTAACTTTATTTGAAATTATTTTGATTTTATCCAAAGCCATTTAAATACATTTTTAAAATAAATTTAGTTTATTTTTACAAATTCTTTTCTCTAAAATGTGTTTCATTTATTAAATCAGTTTGATTTAATTTCAATTTCTTTTCAGCCAATTTCAATAAAACTTCAAATAAATTTGATTTAAGTCAATTTAATTTGAATTTGTTTTATTTAACTAAACTTGCTACAGAATTAATAAACAATGAGAACCGTTTTATTTTTACGAATTGACCTATAAACAATACTGTTTATTCATGATGTCGGACTTAAATATAAACTGATATCATTGAGATTATTTTCTAACGGACTGTAAAACTGTTATCCGAGCTTCAGATTTGAGGAAAAGCTTATAAAAGCAACATTGTTAAAATACAGACTGATCCCAAATCTTCAATCCATCTTTTCTGATTATTAATTTAGATGGATTTAATTTAATCATTTTTACCCTCTTAAGCAGAATTAATTAAGATTTCATTCACTGACCTGCTTTATCGCCGCGTAATGTTTAACAAATGGTTTTATGTTTTATTTTTACTGTTTCTAACTTCTATCTAAATCTGTTAAGTTAATTTTTGTCTCATTATGTGCACTTACTCTCAG
Organism: Craterocephalus eyresii; assembly: GCA_037177035.1. Taxonomy (NCBI): domain Eukaryota; kingdom Metazoa; phylum Chordata; class Actinopteri; order Atheriniformes; family Atherinidae; genus Craterocephalus; species Craterocephalus eyresii. Next base: position 1,011,802 of record JBBBVT010000026.1, on the reverse strand, counting down.
TAGTTTTCCTATGTTTATAATAAAAACATAAAAATGTCTATTTCTGTTATTATAATTGTTTTTTTCTTGATCTTAGTCTATTTTTATTCTTAATGTTCCTTAAATTCGCGTTTTAATTAAAGAGCGTTTGGTCATTTTGTTCTCTTCTAATCATGTTTGTTTACATAAAGTTTGTCCTTGTGCAGGAAATAAATGTATGGGGGGGGGGAAAGCTAGCATTAGCTTTAGCATCGTTCTCTGTCCTCGCGCGGTCACTGAAAACCAAACCGCGGTTTTTATTTGAGGTCGCGTGCACAAACCGGACCCGCCCAGCCGGACCTTTAGGTGTAAACCGGACCGAAAACAGACGCTGACCTGGACCCGGGGAGAACTGGTCCGGGTCCTCCGGACTCCCAACACGCCTCCGAGATGCGTTCACTTACTACTTCCGCTCCAATCCTTCAAAATTAAAGCTGACTTCTTGTCAAGAGAAAGTTTATTTATTTATTTATTTATTTATTTATTTTAAAGGTTTTTATTCTCTAAACTTTTACTCACTAATAAATTATAATTGTGGGAAGCATTAAATAAAAAAAAAAGAAATAATGATCATTCTTTATTTTCTAATTGTCCATTTTACCTAATAATGAGTATTTTTCTGTCCTTTTTTAATATATTAGTCAGCATAATTACATTCCTTCTTTTTACTTAGTTTTAATGCTGTGGAATCATGTTAAAATAAATCTTTGTATCACTGCTTTGATTTTTGTTTTTTGCATTGTGAACTCCCACTGCTTTGAAAATTGTTGAATAAATAAACACCAACAGATAAAGCCCCTCTCTCCATGTGAGTAAATATTTTAAAGCGGGGATGCGGATTGGTCTGGTTTCTTTCAGGGGGGTAAATGAGCAAATAAAAAATAAACTTCTCTCACGTTGGTTTCTTCCCATAGTTTTAGCACTAGAACTTTAGTTTCCTTGAATGCATCAGTGGCCAAATTGTATTATTTATTAATTCATTCATATATAGATTAATTTAAAGCGTCACAGAACTATTCTACGTACAAACTTTTATTCTTAAAAAACCCCAACTCTTATGAACGCTATTTCTGGTTTTCCGCTGGCCTTTCATATCTCGTGGTTTAACCTTGGTCCATCACTGAGAAAGTGCCGGTTCTGTAGTGAAATCTGCGTACTGGAAGTTCCTCTTTCAGGTTACTGCTTTCATCTGTGATTAGAAAGGACAGTCTGAGAACTTTAAGACATTTTTATTTTAACTTTAATCTTTACTTAAGAAACAGAGAATATCAGGAAAAAGGCCTCATGTCTGGCCAAACAGCTCATTCCTCTGCAAAAAGAAACATTCAGATAGAAGAGGAAAAAAATAAGGAATTAACTTTACATTACAAATAGTGAAAATGTAAATAAAAGTAAATTGAACTTTGGTTAGTTTAATGTTCTCTACTGCTCTATGATTATGCAAATTTAGACTTTGGAAGAAGTTCTAAATAAGGACAAAAAACAACCAATAGGTGAAAACTAAGGAGGTGAAACATCTTGAATTACAGAATAATAGGAGCAGCAGATGGAGCTGTTCCGGTGAAATTTATTACACATTTCCTGTCTTCTTACATTCAGCCTGAGTGATCTTTAATAGATTTTCTTTTTATGTTAGAGCCTCTCTCTTCAACCTCTAAAGTCGTCATCATGAGGAAGGAGAGAGAGGAACAAAATGTGACCACATCCTGACAACACAAAAACACACAAACACACACATCAGCGCACACAGTCGGAGTCAGAACGCCGGAGTCGATGCTGCTTCAGGTGAGAGCTCAAATCATTTTCCAGTCATTACAAACTGAAAGAGCATCATTCAGCCCCGCGCTTTAACCTTTATTACTTTCTCACATCCAACATCTGCGACATTTTAAAGACTTTATATGCTCAGATCGTATCAGAAAGAAGATGAAAAGATCACATTTAGAAAAAAAGTTGCTTCTAAAAATACCCTGAAAATGCCGAATGTTGAGCATTTATCAGCTTCTTCTGAGTGGTTTGAATCGAGTCGGGAAGAATGAATTTACCAGATTAAACTCGGAGCTGTCCCTTTAAGAGACAGCAGCTTTTAATCATCTCTGGGTGTCAATTTTTAGACATGTCCTGTTATCACACATTCACACTTAGTCATACAGATACATACAGCTGCTGTGTGGTCTGCACGTCACCAGTTCAACCAGATCGGCTCCGATAAGTTCAGCAGAAGTTTCCATCAAAAGCAACGTGGTCAAACAGCAGAAACCAGCCGGCAGCGCAGAGAAAGGCCAGTACAGCTTCGCAGTAGGTGCAGTGAAACGGCCACACAGGCCAGATTTCACCATTTACTGTAGAGCAAAACGAAATAGTTTACTAATTCTTCTGGACGTAACGATGAAAGGGAGTAACGATGAGAGGTGATTCTATGGAGACGATATCTATCAGGTGTTTCTATGGAAATGATGTATTTCACGTGTTTATAGCATCTCTTCAAATGGCGGCCCTGAACCAACGTCCACGTGGCCAAACTTCATTTCTACATGAACTGAGAAATTCCTCCTGTAATACCCATACTCACGTGTGTGTTTCGGTGAATTTAACCATTAAACGTCACTCATTTTCACATTTCCTGTCTTCTTACATTCTTACATATGTGTGAATAACACACACATTGGTGTTATACTCACATATGTGTATATGTATATACATATGTATAGCGATTTTTTGTTTCACAATTTTTTTATAGATTTTTTTTTAATATATCAATACGTATGCGATTTCTATGTTCTGGTCTCTGGTTAGGATGCCTCCTGGATCCTCCCTGGTGGATTTATTCTCTAAGCTGGGCTGGGAGCACCTCAGGTTCCCCCTGAATGAGCTGGCTGCTGTGGCCGCTGCATCCGTTTTTACTCCAACGAGACTCTGGATGAGTAATTTTGGGGTCATATTTGACAGCAAATTAAACTGTTAATGTCTTAAATCAACACAGAACCAAAAAATTGCAAACAGGTCAAACATATAAATCCATAATCCAGAAGTAATCCAGAGTTCAGCCAAAAACCAACTCTTCATTCAACGTCAAGCACTTCAATTCAGAGATCTAGTTGAGATAAAATGTCCATGTATACAGAAACTCATGATGAGCTACCGGCCAGAATCCAGGGGTTGTTTCAGCTTTAAGGAGTCATTTAGAGACCAAGTGACCGCAGACACAAAGCAGCGTTGTCCTACAATCCATGTAGGTCCTTGGAACAACATGAGCAAAGAAATGAAATCATATTGCAACATATCTGATTTAAACCATTTTAGAAGTAACATCGTGAATAATTACCGGATGGAAACAGATTTCTATTTGTGTAGTTGGACGAACATGAATGTTTGACCGATATCACCGCTGGGTGCAGATATTTTTCATTTAATTTCAACGCATTGAATTTTCACTTATCATACAAACATTTAAAAACTAGACAGGTGTTGGGCTTGAAAAGTTCTTACTTCACACATTTTTTGGGCAAAAATGATTTAAATGAAAACTTGTTAAGGTCTTTTCTTTTTTGTTGATTTTTTCTTCTTTGTCGTTATTGCGAGTGAATTTCTCTTTAATACTGACATTTTTTGCTCAAAAAATTAATATAATAATCTTCAAACTTAACTAAAAACTATATTCTTCAGGGGTTGAAAAGTTAATTTGTTGTCTGTGTTAATATGAGGGTTCGAATTTCACTTTCAGTCCAAGATGTCACTAAGATAGCTGGCTCAATCTGTTGGTTGTAACATTGCTGACTGAAGTTGGATACTACTCTTTGATTCCACACACATTAATTTTAGATAATCTGTACTTAACTGAAGAAATTTCCGGAAAATCCATATATTATTTGACAGAGACATAACCTACAGCTTTGTTGAAGACCAGAGTCTGAGATGAATAAGTAATAAAGAGCTGAGAGTCGTCAGCATAATTATGATCAGGTATTTGGTTTGTTTTCATTATCTGAGCCAGTGAAAGCATGCTGATGCTGAACAACAGAGGGCCCAACATGGAGCCTTGTAGAACTCCACATGTAGATCCTGAACTATAGGGGGCCCATGATGGAGCCTTGGGGAACTCCTCATGATCATTTTTGCTGGAGTAGATCTATAGTTGCCAACTGATACAATGTAGTTATAGTCTCCAAGTGGGATTCAAGTCCGTTCAGGACCAGACCAAAGGTGGCTAAGATCTGCAGGATCTCTGAGTGTCACTGACGAAACTTCCTTTATGTCCCTACAGAATCCGATGAGGATGACGTCTAGATAACACACTGGCTTCTACACACTCAGAGTCATGCTTATCAACACACACATAGTCGGGACCAACAAGTGTGTGTGTGCATGACAACATGTCTGACATGTGGACGTTTTCACCGTCATCTTCCCATCCCATTGTCCATCACTCTTCTTCGTCCCTCTCACTTCCGCCCTTCTCCCCCTCATCATTCAGGAACCATGGAAACCATCCTCCTGCCAAGGTTCATATTCACCTCATCAGTTGTTTATCTTGATCCGTTTTACTGGTTTTCAGTCTGAAGTTTGCATTTTCAAATTTACCGTGTTTCTGTCTTACAGGTTAGCTCTCCTCACCTGTCCCCACCACAATTTACCCAGACTCAGGTATCCTCATTTCAGTTTTCCCAACCCCAGGTAACCTCTCCTCACCCCCATCCGTCCCAGGTAGCCTCTCCTCACCCCCATCCGTCCCAGGTAACCTCTCCTCACCCCCATCCGTCCCAGGTAACCTCTCCTCACCCCCATCCGTCCCAGGTAACCTCTCCCCACCCCCATCCGTCCCAGGTAACCTCTCCCCACCCCCATCCGTCGCAGGTAACCTCTCCTCACCCCCATCCGTCGCAGGTAACCTCTCCTCCACCGCAGTATACCCAAACTCAGGTATCCTTCTTTCATTTTTCTCAACCTCATGTAACCTCCCCTCACCCCCATCAGTCCCAGGTAACCTCCCCTCACCCCCATCAGTCCCAGGTAACCTCCCCTCAACCCATCCAAATCCAACTGTCCCCTCGCCTTGCTCCACAGACACAGGTACCTCCCTCCCAACTCTTCTATAAGTCCCAGGTACCCTCCCCTCATTTCCCATCGCCCCAGGTACCTTCCCCTCACCACCTTGGTCCTCCTCAGATACATTCCCCTCTTCTCTCCCATGCGACTGTTACTTCCCCCCATCTCATGTCCCAGCACCCCCTCTTCAACCAAAGTCCTGATCCAGCATTAGACTGTTCAGACTGGAACAAGTGCGAGTCCTCTGACCTTGCTGACTTCCTCAATGGGAATGGTTTCTCCTACCAGGTAAGCACAACAGTCTTTGCAAGCCACCAGAACTGTTGTTGATGTTCGCCAAGCCCTGATACTATCTTTGTCTCTGATCTGAAACAGAACCAGACAGACCTGGACCACTACCTACAGGCCCAGACCCAGAACCAGTTCAGCACTGGCGAGACCCACAGAGCTGACTTAGAAAACTCAAACAAACCCTACAATGCTCTTGATGTCAGCGACATAACTGGTCCGGGTCAGCACACCTGGGGGCATCTGGCGCTGACCATGTCCCAGCAGCAGTGCTCTCCTCTGGGCTCCACATCACCCGGAGATGCTCTGGGGAGATGGAGCTCCATAGACTTAAGCTCGTTATCTGCTCAGGACTTTCCCAGCAACCAATCTTTTCATGAAAGTTACCATGATAACAAAGGCCCACAGCCTTTTTGTAGCCCAACAACCCCTGGTCCAAGTCCTCATTACCCTCAAACCCCGACAGTCTCCAGTCCAGGACCTCAAATGCACCACAGGACAGAGAAGACATCCATACACCTGACCAGCGATCCCGCCTACGACTGCAGTCTGAAAGAGTTCGACTGCTACCTTCTGGGCTCTGATCCAGGGCAGCAACTTCCACATGAGGCCTCCCAGCACCTTCTCCTGAGCAAAGCCGAGCCAGCTCAGGATATGATGGACCTCCTTAGAACTACCGCTAGCTCCAAGGCTAAACTCCCCCCCGTAAGAAGAGGACAGACGGTCGGCAGTGCTGGTCCCACTCCGGGCCTTGGTGGTGGGAGGACCTCCAAAGAGCAGTATGGAGGGGGAAGAAGAGGTGGAAGAAGAGGAAGAGATGTTCAGCTACCCTCCACTTTGGTTTGTTAGGATTCTACTCATCTTGTTTTTAAAGGAAAGAGAGGAAATGTGGAAAAATAAGAAAATTATAATGTATGTGAGCAGAAAACATTGCATTATACTGACTTTGTTGATGTTCTGGTGAAACAGGTACAACCTAGAAGCTGTACTGAGGTTCTGGATTCAAGGTAACCTCCATTATGGAAATATTGACGCTTTAAGATGAGTTTTTTAAATTTTGTACTCCAAACGGTAATGGTTCTGCTCTGTGTGTGTGTTTTAGGCTGCAGTGCACAGTGTGTAAGCGGGACTTCAGGAGCCTGCCAGCATTAAATGGTCACATGCGTTCCCACAGTGGTTTCAGGTCTCCTATACTGGTGAAAAAGGTGCTTATTAACACTGAATAATTGTTTTTGGCACTTAGGATGATTTTAAATATAATGATGTACTTTGTTAGGGCCAGCTTGATTCCTCTTAACTCTTGTGCCTTCCTCAAATTCGCCTTCCTCTGGTGATCCTAATGGTCAAGTGTCTAAAATTTCTATAAAATCATTATGAATTTATATTTCCTTCTGATTTCTTTTAATTTATCACTTGATCAACTTCTGTCCTGCTCAAAAGCACTAAATAATCAAATTATTTTCAGTATTTGAACCCTTTAAATGCCAGTTTGAATATGCAAAGTCCTACCACACCCAATAAAAAAGACAAAAACTGATTTATTTTCCAAAATGTAAATATCAGTAAGATGGATCTGTGGTCGTGGTGATCAGACACTTGGATATGTCAGAGACCATAAACTAAGTTTATCTGATTAAATTTGTATTTTTATGTATCAGGTCCAAGCTATCCTACAGCTTTATCATATAACTGAAAACCAGCAGATGTTCCTGAATCGTCTACAATGGTAAACCAGCTGAATCTGGTGGATTCCTGGAAAAATGTCAGATGCAACAGTTTTTTTTTCCAGATGAAATGCTGACATCAAATAAATATTTGTTTTAAACTACAATCATTGGTAGATTAAAAATGGTGGTTTTAATGGAAGTCAATAGGACACTTGTGTCCATGAGGGACACCAGAGGTTGGACCTGATGTTACATTAAAAATACAAACGGAATCAAATAGATTCTGTTCACCACCAAACATCCATCTTTCTGATATTTATTAAATGGAAAATTCAGTTTTTGTGTTTTTTTCCAATATTCAAACTGGCATTTAAAGGGTTCAAATTTTGATAATGATTAAAAGTTTCTTTTTTTTTACCAGGATGGAAGTTGGTTAAAGTGATTAATGAAAATGAAATATTTTAAAAATATTCATATATAAGGATTTTATAGCTTTAGTCCACCAGGATCAGCAGAGGATGCCGGATCCTTGCGTATAATAACACAAGAGAAAAATTTTTTTAAAATGAGACTAAATACCAGACTTACTCATGTAATTCCCTCCAAGCTGCTGCACTGATCACATGATCACATAAAAAGTTGACAAAAAATTACAAAAGGACCAAAAAGGAGGCATCAGGGTTAATAACTGTAACACTATGTTAACATGCTCTTTTCTGCCCCCTAGTGGCTGCTGCATAGAACGAGTTCTAACTTTCCCCTCTCTTCAGGACATGTCCCCGCCATCTCCAAACCCCGTCTCCATAGTGATGCCCGTCTCTGTGCCCGTTCAAACGAGAGGCGCGCCTTCGGCTCGGAGGGGCGGGCACAGGAGAAGCAGCGTCCCGCCTCCCGTCAGCAGAGACTCCGCCTTGTATCGCAGCCTGATGCACCCGGACGAGGAGGACGGGGGCGGCGCAGATCATTACACCCCTCCCCCGATGTTAAGTCCCCAGAGAGCGGGGCCGGGGCTGTACTGCTCCCTCACCACTGGGGGGCAGCAGAGAGTCCAAACTATCCAGTTATGCAGTAAGTCTTGCTTGTTACTGATAGGTGGCGGGCGATGCTAACACAGAGTTAAGACCTGTCCGTGTTCCACAGATGGATTAGATGACCCTGCTACCCTGGCAATGGCTCGTCCTTCACCGGGAACACTAACATCGGGAGAAATCACACCGTACGTAGCAGCCGTTTACTCACTGATATCCCTCCGATTTGCTGCTAACATAGTTTTCAATCGCAGGCGCATCAACGTGGGACGGAGCTTCCAGGCGGAGATCCCGCCCCTACTGGACCGAAGACACACCGCCACAGATTCCCACAATGCACTGCTGCTGTGGATGCCATGGGACCAGCTACAACATCCGTTAAATCAGCAGAGAGGTCCGCGCGAACACAGAAGGGCATCGTTTTGTAATCCGACTGCTTTTTACAGAGTCTGACTTTTCACCGTTTTCCTTCAGTCGAGTCTCTGCTGATGATGGCTCGGTCCAGCGTGGTGCCGGGGGGCGGGGCCAGTCCAGAGCATGTCCTCAACGTCCTATCAGAGAGCAGAGGAGATTTCCTGGTAACCCTTTATATGTTGTTTGGTTATAAAACCTGACCTCTGTAAGACTTTGACACTAAAATCAGGCTTTTTAAGTGGTTAAACTTGAGTTTTTTCTTTTTCCTCGAGGCATTTTAGAGACATCAGATCAACACAAAAAGGAAAAAATAATCAAAGGGAAATAAAAATCATCACAGAAAGTGTTTCATTACCTATTTAGGCCTCTCAGGCATGGATTGGCTGGAAAAGGTCACATGATGAGTTTAAAAGCCGCGGTTGTGCTACTCTTGGCCTCGTTTTCCTAGGTATCGTGAAAACGGATCTGGATCTGTCAATCAAAAGGACACGCCCCTAATTATGAGGAATTTTAGGATGAAATAACATCTAAAGGAATGAGTCAGAATG
>JBBBVT010000026.1:789084-801585 GCA_037177035.1 Craterocephalus eyresii | reverse complement strand
TGTGTGTGTGTGTGTGTGTGTGTGTGTGTGTGTGTGTGTGTGTGTGTGTATATGTGTGTGTGTGTGTTTGTGTGTGTGTGTGTGTGTATATGTGTGTGTGTGAGTGTGTGTGTGCTTGTGTGTGTGCCTGTGTGTGTGTGTGTGTGTGTATGTGTGTGTGTCTGTGTGTGTGTGTGTGTGTATGTGTGTGTGTGTGTGTGTGTGTGTGTGTGTGTATATGTGTGTGTGTGTGGGTGTGTGTGTGTGTGTGTGTGTATATGTGTGTGTGTGTATATGTGTGTGTGTGTGTGTATGTTTGTGTATATGTGTGTGTGTGTGTGTGTGTGTGTGTGTGTGCGTGCGTGTGTGTGTGTGTGTGTGTGTATGTATGTGTGTGTATGTGTGTGTGTGTGTGTGTGTGGGTGTTTGTGGGGGGTTTAGGCTATTTGAGGACAAATTCCCACTCAGCTCATGCCTCTGGGGGTTGATGGTACGGGCAAAACTTTCCATCCTCTGGATGTACAAGGGGAAGGTGGGGCAGGGGGCGGGGGCAGGGGGCGGGGGCGGGGGGCGGGGGGGGCGGCGGGGCTACCAGGTGAGCTGTAAACACATCAGTTAAAACGCTTCATTCCGGGAGCATTAAAACACTCCTACTGTAGAGTATGTGTGTGCGTGTGGGGGTTGGGGGGGAGCTTTGTGGGGAGCAAAGATGCCCCCCCCCCATCCCCCACACACACAGCACCCTCCACTGCTGCTGGTGTGTGCGTGCATATATGTGTGTGAGGTCTTTCCTCCAATGTACTGCCCCCCCCCCCGCTGCGTTCCTATCAGCATCAGCCCTGAATCAGTGCGCTCAGGCAGCAGAAATCCGCCTCCGCTGACCCGCATGGACAATAAGCTGCATTTGATTACTCCCCTCACCCCTTCCCCCCACCTACCCCAACGCAGTCCTGGCTCTCCTGGGCATCCTGTCTCTGGACATGAGGCCGAATTCCAAGTTGCCCCGTCCAAGCAGCCTTCAGAAGAGGGGGGGAGGGGACCCCTCCAGGATAATCAAGTCTGAGCAGAAACATCATCAGTGGCTTCAGTGGACAGAACTGTTCTATATGACGCTGTTCTATAAACACAGCACTTGTCTACCAACGCTGACCAGGTGATCCCACGCTGGCCTCTGATGCTGACATACAGGACATTTTGGAATCTGTGTTGATTAAATGATCAGTTTTTTAAAAAAAGAATCTGGGGTTGTTTATACTATTTTAAATCAGGATTGTGAAGTGAAGTGCTCTGGCTTATTTGACTTTTATTGTAGAGTTTGAGTTTTTGCTTGAAGAATTTCCAAATGAACAGTTAATTTAGTTTTCCTTTAGTTCCTCTCTGCTCTCCTGCAATTTCCTTTAAGGTCTTTGCAAAATCATTTCTATACAATTGTTTTTATTTTTTTAAATGTTAAAATTATCGACAATAAAATTACTCAATACAGTTTAAACATGACCAGGCATTTGATTTAAAACATCAATAAAATTTGCAGCCACTTCATGAGTAATATACTGCTTCCTCACAGTTCTCACCAAGGCCTCATGTTGGATAAAGCTGGTGATGTTAAAAAATAAACAGTAATGGTCAGACTAAGCCAGGTAAGAAGCAGAGGACACACCAGTGGACAGATCATAGGAAATTATCAGTTCCAGAATGTGTCCTCTGTTGTGAGTCTGCTGTGTGACGTGTTGCTCAAAATATAGGCAATTTAATAGGTTTATAAAGTCCTTTTCAAGAGCATCAGCATTATTGTCAATGTGTATGTTAAAATCACCAGTTATTAAAATTCTTTCATATTTGGAATCTATACCAGCTAAAAACTACAGGCCCTCCAAAAAGGTTTGGAAGAGGTATTTGACTGTGGTTGACGGATGGCTGTTGGTGATATGTACTGGGATATGATATGGCGGGGAGACTGGAACATTGATGGAGTTCTTTTGGCTGCAAGACTGTAAATAGTTAAATGATTTATAGGAGCGTAATTTGAGATCAATGATCATGGATACTAATTGTGATCCTGTTTTGTTTGGATAAATGCCGTCTGATTTGGTTGAAAAAAGTTGTGAAATTGTTTACACATAGAATGTTGATGAAATTGCAATACCCTTTAAGCCAGATATGAAGCTTTTGCAGTCTGATGATTCTGATGTTTCCAAAACATGTTGAGGGTAGTGGACCGGAGATAATACATTGTTTGCTTGACTATTGAAAAACCGTGGATGAGATCAGTAAAATTATGCTAAAGATTTATGCTACAGGACAGCTGGCTCAGGTGGTAGGGCGGGTCAATCAGTGATTTGAAGGGTGATTCGAAGGGTGGTTTGAATCCTGGTGCTCCAACCTCAGTCACCTGTTGTGTCCTTGGGCAAGACACCTTACCTTCATTACCTGCTGGTAAAACTCAGTTGTAAGTCACTTTGGATAAAAGTGTCAGCTAAATGACAGAATCTAAAGATTCTCTGACTTGGTATTTGAGGGCATTTGTGCTAACAGTGTTTCCCACAGATCAGGGAGAAATGTGTGGTGCTACCTGGTCTTGGTGAGGGATGTGTTACTCAACGGGGTGTAGGAGAAGTGTGTGTAGTGGATGATTCAGATTTACTCTTTCTGAGGCGTCACACACCTGCATGTAGCCAATTGTTCTTCAGTCATCTGCTCAAACAATTTTAAAGCTACAAGAACCATTTTGAATTATTTAGTTCATCCTATTTCTTTAAAGCAAAATACAACAAAAATTGTCGTTTTAAGTTCATGTTAAAAATTACTCACCACAATTGAGTTAGTTATAGTATCTGTATAGTAAAGTTTTTACTTTTATTTTGCCTGTTTCATCTTTAGATTCTGACATTCAATAAATAAATTACATAAAACAAGTACAGGTGGAAGTTTTTTCAAATACTGAACACAACACCCACCTCAACCAATAACAGCCTTTTAGTAAAATGAAATAAACAGCATGAGTGATTCAGGATAATCACTATCTTATAAATGGGTTCATAAGGATAACTATCTTTTCCAAGTAGAAAACAATACCACAGATGTGTGTGAGCATGCTATAATAATCTTCGTTAACAGACCTCCTCCACCGTCGTCTCGTGGCAGATTTGGCATTGCTACTGTAAAGGCCTCGCGCAGAGTGGAGAGGCGGGTCGGGCGGTGTGTACGAGTGTAGCTATCAGTAATGCACAGTTTATTCCACATTAGCTCGCAGGTGTGGCGCTCACGCTACACTCTGCCCGGCTCAACGCATTGTTGTTAAACAAGGCACGGCAACAAAAAAACCCTTGGAGGGGAAAGATGTGTCTGTTAAGAGAAAAAAATCAACAGAAACGCAAATACGGATTCAAAGACGAAAATATGCGGAGGCTCCTCATGCGCACACCCACTGGCCATGTTGCTGCTTTGCAGGATTATTCAGAGGCATTCAACCTGCATCATGGGCTGAACGTAGAGTTTTAATAAAAAGCTAATCGGTTGATGAGAAAATAAAAAAATGCAAACAACGTGGCATTTAAATACAAACACCACCAGGTTCAAAACTTTGTCCTGTCATAGACGAAGTTTGTTGTAAGTCTTACAATCACAGCTCCCCTCCTTCCCCCGTGCGCACTCTGTGGTAGACAGCTTCTCTGGACTGACTGGACGAAAACAAACTATTTTCTCTCTCTCTCTCTCTCTCTCTCTTGCTTGCTCTCTCTCGCTCTCTCTCTGAAAGATTTCTTACTTTCTCTCTCTCTCTTGCTCAAATTTGCACTAGCGACAGCGGCTCAAATGTGTGGCATGAAAAACCAATTTGTGGCGCTGTGCCACACATTGGCCTATGTGTGGGAAACCCTGACTAACATGAACTATGACTGATGGAAGTTATGAGAAGTGCTGGTGGGCAGAATTGAAGCACCTGTTCACTTGGAAATGCCTGACCATAGATGTTCTCACGATGAGGGCATTCAGGTGATGGTGTCCAGAGCTGACCCCAGCAGGCAGGGTGGAGAAGGATTTTACAGCAGCATCACTAGAGGGGCCAGCAGTCCCCATGGTCGAGGTCTGAGGACATAGCAATGGACTCACACCTAAAAACCACCAAACGGACAAGAAACCTGGTCATACTGGTGGATTAGGACCTGCAGAACCAATCACAGATCCTGATTTCAAGCAGAGGCTACTCAAACTACTGTAGCCTTGGCTTATCATATGTTACATGGGTGTTGTGGAAGAAGCTTTATCAGTTTAATTTTAAGTGTTACCAGTTTCACAGCAGACCAGTAGAGGCATCAATTCATCTCAGAGCAGGAGGGTAGGGCCAATGATAAATGCTCCTGCACAACAGAAAATCTGTGTTCATGAAGAAGAGATAAACCTCTGCATATCTGTCACCGTGCACCAGGCTACATGTGCACTGCCTCATGGTTTATGGTACAGGATGTCAGCATAGGTTCAGTCCCATCCTCAGCGAGGAAGTAGTGCAGGGGGAGGAGGGCCTCCCCGTCTGACAGCCAGCTTTAATTAATGACAGGTGCCCCACCCTGCTTTCAGCAGGTGGGCTGTGGTAAACAATGCTGCTGCTGGAGGAGCCAGGCAGGCTGGTGAAAAGGCCGGCTGACAGCTGCAGGGTGGCGCTACCTCGGTCTCCCTGCGAGTGTGGAAACGTCAGGGATGACGGAACACCCTCAACAGCCCGGCCTTCACGCTCATGAGTTCGCTGGATCGCTTTCATAAGCGTCGGGATAAAAGATACGGGGGGTATGGTTGCGAGGCAAGGTGAGGCCGGGACAGCTCTGCCACGTTCCACCTGTCCATCTAAAAACCATGGACTCAGTAACAACCTCCAGTCTGGCTTCCTCTGGTTTCAGGACTTCAGTGATGCTGGGGCTGGAATGATCATTTCAGGTGTCATGCTGCCTCTGATCAGTCCCATCCAGAGGTGGAAACTTCCTGTTTCCACTGAATTTCAGTACAGTTCTACGGTCATGTGACATTCCTCAGCCTTTTATTTCTTCTTAACAGCCATGTTTCCATGGATACCATTTCTGATGAGGCCAACAGTAGATGGATCAGCTGAAGGTCCAGATGCATTTTCCAGGTCCTGGTTCAGGACTGTCTGATGTTTGCTGGTTTTCACACATGAAACTACAGAAATGAGAATAAATTATGAAGATATGAAGATCCAGATTAGACTGGTTCTGCAGGTCCAGTTTAAAACAGTTCTAAAAATCCAGTTTAAACTGGTTCTAAAACTCTGGAGTTTAAACCAATTTGAAAGAGCCAGTTTAAACCGGTTCTTTGCTAACTTGTCAAAACTCTTGCTCAGGAGCTAAGAGTTTAGGTTCTCTGGTGAGGTACCAGGTAAGACCACCTCGGATGGCTCCAGATGAGAAACCGCAGTCCTCAGAATCAATAATCCCAGCGGACCAGTTGACATACACATATAGCGTGGGGGGCTGCACGGATAATGAAATAATTGACTGCAGGAGGTGGGAGGGATGCTGGGGAGGGGCCACACACCCAAGTCCAATTAGTCCATTAAGCCAGAGATAATGAGGAAATAATCAGGTGGCTTTGTTTCGTTGAAGCTTTTCAGTAAATATGTATGAAGTGAACTGGAAGGACACACAATGGCAACTTTTACCTCTGCAGTCGGCAGCAGGAACAATGCTGTTATTCACCATGAGACAACGTCATCATCAGGGTGGTTCCCAGGCTGCTGCACCTCCTCCCGCTGAACGACTTCTGATTCTCAGAAAGATATCCAACCAACTCTGGGCCCCGACAACGTGGCTGTTTCTGAAGAGCCAGGTTCAACATCTGGTGTTGCAACCATCACATGTGGCCTCAACATGTGCATCGGCGTCTACAAACTGTTGGCAAAAGACAGATTTCTATCTCATCTATGGACAGATTCCATGTAGAAGCTAAATCACATCATTTCCATGACAACCAATGAATGTTTGGCTGGATAGATGTCTCACTGGAGGTTACAGGACGCATCTTACAACCTCAATCACCTTATTTTTAACACCAAGGCTGATAATTGATTATTTTCTGACTTAATGATAAAATTAATTTTAGAAATGTTAAAGAGACAAAAAGTAAAATAATTTCACTCCAGGTTGGTGTTGTACACCCCCCGTAGACAATGCCCCCTACCTCCAAATTCGGTTCTGTTTCCGACAACCTCTTCAGCAGTGACAGTTGTTTTTTTAAACATACATCGGATACTGGTTACACAGATGTGCATGTGCATGATTGGCCAATGCCTGTTCTGTCGCTTCTTGAAGGGAATAAAAGCAGCTCATGATTGGCTGCAAGGCTCCAGGTCTGGTTTGCAGGATGCAGTATGTCATCCAGGACCAAGTCCATAGGTACGAATGCAGCCCATTCAATTAGAGATGCATGCTTTCCATCACCCCCGAACCTAAATATCGCAAAGTAAAACTGGAATTATCACTGAAAGGTTTCTTTGGCCATGAAATGTCTGGTGGTGTCACACCTCATTAAATGTTTTCCCATTCTTTCTGAAATTCTCATTCCAAAATTCTCTGATTAATTTGCAATAAAAAGGAAACAACACAGCAATTGTATCTGAAGTTTTCCTTTTGCACATTATCTTAAGCCAGTGCACTGAAGCCCTGCTACCTCTCTATTATGCCATGTGGGGGCTTTATTGTATTCACAGATGCTTTAACAACATATTATCCACCATCCCTGGTTTCAGCTCCTGCAGCAGAAACATCTGGGTAGCTCTAGCTGTGCTGTGTGGCAGTGTGGGTCACCCCGTCGGCTTTCCGACCTGGAGCAGGACTCTGGCTTACGGGTCAATCACTACGCTGGGAGGTGCTGCCTGGGACAGAAATGGTCCAGATCATTTCCCTGTGGCAAAGGGTGGAGGAAACATTGGAGGGCAACATCTGATATGTTGTTTATGATCTACTGGGAATAAAATGAGTTGATGGGATTTGGAAATCAATGCATTCTCTTGTTGTTAACATTTTACATTGCATCTCAACATTTTTGGAGCTGAGGTTTTGTTTCAGATGTTTGGCCAGATATGATGCAATTTCCCTGCTGGTACTTAATATTTCTAAAACATTGGGTTTTAACCAACCTCTGAAGAATCTTCTTCTTTCTTTTCTGGCAGTGAGTCTGTAATGCTTTTTGAAAATGAGCTTCTTTCAAAAGAAACGATAGCTGTCAGTACAGTTTCTCTAAAACGTGAATTGTGTTGATCACACCAACAGATCTGTGGAGCAGCCTCTGTTTGGCTTCATCATCGTTTGAGTTGGAGAGGTTTGTCAACAGGATGCTGCTGCCAAAAGGCCAACATGTGGAGAAACGCTGCTCATGCTACACAACAACCACTGCAAACAAGCTCTGAATGAGGTGCGTATTGGCTGCTGAGCAGAGGTGAATTGTGGGAAAGTGGGCAGACAAAGTCAAATTCCATCAAGCTGGGAGTTTGAATTATCATAATTGGAGGCCCCTCCAGTGGGGGAGAATTTGGCAGACAGTTCAAGATGTGATATTATGAAGTACAAACAATAGAGGTGATGTGTGATTATGCATGAGTCTCCTCTGAGCCGCCGGGCGAGCCAGGAGAGGAAGAAGACTGGTCCAAATCTGGCATCACTTTCCTTTTTTTTTGTTGTCAATTTTCTTTTTTTGTGGGGGGAGATGAGAAAAGACAGACGGGTGTCGACCCCCACCCCCAACTTTCTCAACGATCGATAGTCTTTCCAAGTCAGTAACCATGAAACCTCTGTGTTTAATCTGGCCTCAAAGATTACAGAAATCATTGAGAAATGCTGGAAATTCATCAGTGTGGGTTTCTCCGTCAGTTTTTGATGAAAAGGAAATAAAATAACATGAATGACTCGAATCACTCCAGTCACAGACAAACCAAATTGGGAGGGTCGGGAGTTGAAGGGGTGACGCTGGGATGCAAGGGATCAAAACACATCTTCTCTGGGGTATTTTTTTAGGGCAGGATCACATGAACACATGTTCAAGCTGGGAGGAAACCCGGGGATTTGAGGAACCATCTGTTAACCAAAGCCTTTGGGAAGCACACTAAGATGATCTTAGTATATTGTTCTCCCCAGGTGGGAATGGCAGGGGCTCCGCGGGGCCCCTCGGGTCAGAGCAGAAAAAGGGAGGGAAATGGGGGAGCTTAGAGAACCATAATCTCATTTTCATTCATAACACTCGGGCATTTCAGGTTAGAGAGCAGGATGCAGGCTCGTGTAACGGCACAGACTTCCATGAATCACCTCCATCAGCAGCTCATAAGGTTCCTGACCAAGTGGACCACCCGCGACTAGAAGGTGGACCTGATGAAGAGGAGGACCCATAGTAGAGGACAGCTGTGCATGGAAGCCGTCCAGCTTGTCCACCATCGGTAGTCTCATGGATTAGTTATAGTCTGCAAATTGCAATAATTACCACAACAAAGCAGAAGCTACAAGCTGGGCACTCTTCTGCTTCCAGACTTTTCCAACCTCTAATTAGGATTTTACTCATCACCTCCTCCTCCTCCTCTTCATCATCACAGTGTTCCCTCCCAGTTCCATGTTTTCCGGCCGACGCTCTGCCTTGGTGCACCTCCTCCGTTGGATGAACAGATTGTCGGATGCCTGTTGACCTGTCAAAGCGAGCAGAATTGAGGCACAGGATTGAAAATCTAAATCTGCATTAGAGGCTTTTGTTGGGCCTGAGGCGAGTGGCTCTGCACGAAGGGGTCTTTATCTGTCTGAGGAGAGGAGACGACGACAGCTTATAGCCACATCAGTGTCCACCACCATTTTTACCTGCTTTTCAATGATCCTACACATTTAAAATCCATCTCGGCTGTCTTATAGATCTTTTTACCCCTTTTCCAACGGTGTTTACTTTTATCTCATGCCCTCAGATACTTGATCAATAATTATCCTCATTTTCACCATAAATCTTGAAGTAATTGTATCATTCCTTCAGTTAAGTTAAGGCTCCATGCATGCAGATGGGGATTTAATGTAATGTTTGTTTATTTATTTGATTGTGCTGCTTGTATGTGAAAGCATAGGGCTCATTGAAAACGGATAATCCTTCCCGAGTTTAATGCGTTGGCCCAGATTGCTGCAGAGCCTGCCATCGATTAGACCAGATCAGTTTCCTAAACTGTGGGTCTTGACTCAAAATGGGTCATTACTTTCCTCTCTGCCGCTCCTTCTGTACGGGTTGACCGCCCAGGAGGTCTGAATTTTGGCAGGTTAGGTCAGAAAGGACCGGAAGTGTTTATTTTTCTGGGCGGCGACCTTTGGATGTTCGTGGTGGTGCTTCTTTGGAGATTGTGGGCTGTTGCATGAAGTGCAATGATGCAGCAGCTTCCCACAGATCTGTGTGGCGCTGTTTGTTTTATAAAGTAAGCGCTGTGAAACGGTGGGGAAAATGTTGCTTTAATCCTCTGATTCATTGCTTTGTTCTGAGAAAAACCGCACAAACTGCCACTGTTACGCAACTAGGACGTCTGCGAGGAAAAATGGAAGAAATCCGCACAAGAAGTCCACAAACAGCAGCTCACTTAGTAAACAATTACACCGTTTAGCATCAATTAATGGTCCAAATCTCTGCCTACTGAGGTGCTCGAATGCAGCATTGTTCTGCAAAGACGTTCAAAGTCCCAATGTGACAACAGACAAAATCCTCATTTCATGAAACTGATTTCACTTCTTCTTCAATGTGTTGAGGGTAAGGCGGGAAGGAAGCTGTTTCCCGCACATTTACTGAATTTAATCCGCCTCCACCAGACCTGCTTTAGGTCTGAAAATCAGCTGTGATGCAGGCCTTTCACGAACCTCGGCATTATGGAAGCAGTGTGAGATCAGGACAGAGTACAGATCAAAGGCAGTAAAATCCAAAGAAGAGTTTTTGAAAGTCCTTCAAGGATCCTGGACAACATTTCCTGAAGAAGACTGAAAGACATGACAGAAAGATTCTCTAAGAGGGTTGTTCGGGTTTTCCTCATGTATTCATAAGTCTGGATCCGGGCTGGAAGTCTGGTTCTGGGATGGAGGACTGGATCTGGGATGGAGGATTGGATCTGGAATGGAGGTCCGGATCAGTGCTGGAGGTCTGGATCTGGGCTGAACGGCTGTCAACACACCCCCCCTCCCCTCCCTTCTCAGGAAAAAGTGATCAGGTAAGTCAGGATGGATGCTCATACCAGGAGTGAAGAACTGGACTGATGAAGACCAGGACTGAGACCCTGTTCCGGTCTAAGACGACCTTGTAGTGAGGTGTAGGAAGGAGACGACCTTCACCTGGAGCAATCAGAACGCGGCGTTCCTCAGCCCCTCAGAAGGTGTAACATCAACATAAAAAAGAAGGATTTCACATTTTCATCTTCATTAAGCCCCTGAAATTAGCCCAAAAACAAGAACCAGATGGGCCCAGACAGGCTGACAGCTGAAGGATGTGGAAAATGTGCTGCTCTGTTTTTCCTGCCATGAAGAATGTTTCGTCTGATAACTGCAGCAGCCGAGAGCCAGTTACACTCCTGGTCATCGCAAAAACCCGAATGTTTTACATTGTCAGCACTTTGTTGTTTTAAAGTGTGTTATAAATAAAGTTACAGTTACAGTTACAGAGACCAGGGGGACAGGGTCTGGTTCTTCGCTGATATAACGATGTCGCCCCGCTCTGTAAAGGTGTAAACCTGAGACTGAACTCAGTCACAAGAGAGGATCAGGGGGGACCTCGTGGATCAGGGGGGACCTCGTGGATCAGGGGGGACCTCGTGGACCAGGGGGGACCTCGTGAATCAGGGGGGACCTCGTGGACCAGGGGGGACCTCGTGGACCAGGGGGGACCTCGTGGACCAGGGAGGGGGGACCTTGTGGATCAGGGAGGGGGGACCTCATGGATCAGGGGGGACCTCGTGGACCAGGGGGGACCTCGTGGACCAGGGAGGGGGGACCTCGTGGACCAGGGGGGACCTCGTGGACCAGGGAGGGGGGACCTCGTGGGGACTGAGGTAGAAGTTGTAGGGCTTAGGGTCAAAGACCAGCTGGACTGCACATTGTGATGCTAACAAACATTGTAGCCCTCCTAAAAGCCTGACTCTGATAAAGAACCATGAAGAACCTTCGGGTACAAGAACTGGAAGAAGCTTCTTCTGGGTTTTCCATCGATGCCAAACCTGAGATGCACAAGCATGCAGCGAGTGGACGTAGGGATCCATCCCAGGGCTGATAAATCAGGGCGGACAGCCGTCCCTTAGGCCTAGACTGCTGTCCCACGATGCACTGGGCTTTTCCTCTTCATCTCTCTGCTCCTCATCTTCCATGTAGAAACTAGGAAGATGACCACCCTCCCTGATACTGGTTCTGGTTCTGCTGTCTGGAGCAGCTCAGGGTGGGGGACTGGATCGATGCAGCTGTTGATTCCTTAGCAAGTTGTTATGAATCAGCTGGTATGAATACTGACAGCTGATTGGCTGGAACGGATCATCTGTAAAGCCCTCAGATGATGACTTGGAGAAGTGGTGCGACACAAATGAAGCTGGGATGAACTGAATTAGACCGACTGTTCTGCAGACCGACCACACAGTCAGGTTAAAGCTCTGTCACGCACACAAGAGGCTTTACGGTTTTTATTTTTATATTTAAAAAAAAACTATTGCAAAAGAAAACTATCAAATATTCTTCAGTCTGAGAATTTCTCATGTACACCTGAAAAAAATTAATCCGTTAGCCAATAATTTCCATAAATTTTAGTGAGCTCACTGCATACGGGTCTACCTGTTTCCCAGCCAATGAGAAGACGTTGGAGGGAAAGAGGTTGGGTTAGGGGCAATCGTGACAAGCTAAGGCTGATGGTGATGGTGATGGTAAGGTTCCATCATCGGATCTGGGCCCAGATGACTGCAGAGGAATGCTACAAAGGTCCTCATACAGCTCCAGGTCAGAAAGGCGGACCTGGAAATAGAAAACCTAAAACTAAAGACAACGTTACTGTTGGTGGTGAAAAGGGGGCCCTGCAGAAACATTTGGGGTCTAGGGGACTGTTCTAGGTCAACATAGCCAATTAAATCAGTAAACCCCAGAACTTTAACCAGTTGTATACATTTGGAGCATGATGGTGGGACAAAGTTCTTCCAGCTACTGGTCTCTGGGACGCTACACAACAGGTTGTAGGACTGAACGTTTCATCTAGTAGTAAATGTATTTATTCATATGATCGCTTCTTACAGAGTCCACACTTTTTTGTAACACGGATTTATCCAGGTCTCCTACTTTTTTAGTGTGAAGTATGGAGGATTAAATGTGCCACAATGTATTACTTAAATAAATCATTAATTAAATAAATAAATGTGTCATTAATTTATTAAATGATTAAATAAATAATTACATGTGTCATTAATTGATTAAAATTAGAATTAAATAATTAAATAAATCATTAAATAAATATATCATTAATTCATTAAAATACAATTTATTAAATGATTAAATA
>JBBBVT010000026.1:756048-767413 GCA_037177035.1 Craterocephalus eyresii | reverse complement strand
CCCCCCCCCCCCCCCCCCCCCCCCCCCCCCCCCCCCCCCCCCCCCCCCCCCCCCCCCCCCCCCCCCCCCACAAAAATACAAGCTGATTGGCTGGCTTTGAAATGCAAATGAAACATGTGATTTAGTGACATCTTTACTCAGTGATGAAGGGCCTGGTGGCCTGCCATCAGAAGCAAACATTATTAATAGAAAGAGAAAAGCAGAGAAAAGCTGGAGATGGAGCTAAAACCATCAGAAACATCGGCGTGGCTTAGGCAGCCTGGCTGACACATGGTTGTGTCCGAACCGGCTTCTTCCTCACTGTGGCCGTGCTGGATCAGATAGGACTTCACATGACGAGTCCAGGCTCAGTGACCCCGCCACAGATTCCCGATCAAACATTTCACCTGAACCTTTATCCTACACCTGGCAGCGTGCCATCTGCCTGTGTAACTCCGTACTACCATCAATGTGCTGCCATAGAGAAGCTAAAATAACTGGATATAATGTAAATAACATCTAGATTAGATTTTTTCTCATTTCTAGTATGTAAAAATGGGATAAAAGCCACCGGTCAGGAATCTGTAGGGGGCGCTATCATTACTGATTCTCAGCAACAGTCTGTGTGAAACTATAATTCTTCTACGTTATTTACTCCTTTTGCAGTGACCTATGGAACGCAAACGTTCAACTAACAGTGTGAATCATATCGTGGCCAACCGTCCACGTTGTTACCAGTAGGCTCCACCAGGGGGCGCGGTGTCCAGCTCAGCCTGGATGGAGACGCTGAGCTTGTAGGATGGACGTGGAGACATTAGTCACGAGACTTGTGCTGTGGAGCTTATTGGGTCCTTACTGTCTCGGTCTGATTTTTACTGTTTTAATACTTTTATTCCTTGCAGACCCGGTTGGATGGCAACATTTATGTTAGTTATGTTAACGAATATGTCCTGGTTTATAATCGTTTATAAAAAAAAGACATAATCTTAAGAGAAAGGAAAATTTCCATCTGGTTAAAAAACGGGGTTTAATAAATAGTTCTGTAGCTGAAGGGGCAGTACCACTGCTGGCCACTAGGTGCTGGCATCTGTCACCTCTAATAGATTGGCTTTAAACGCAGCGTGGCTATTTATTGATTAGACCCATGTCTTCTTATGGTCTTTCTAAACCTTTTTTAACATTTTTTCCCCGACTGCTGCCAAGCCCGTTCCAGCTTCAACCTTTTGTCCCTTCTCTCTGGACTGGGAACAAATTGGGAAATTTGTTTGGATTTAAGGCCCAGTTGACAGTAACGGGGTGCTTCGTGAATCAATCTAGCCGTGTTGGGATTTCATCAGGCTTGGGCTGGTTGTCATGGGGACTCTGGTTTACATCCACCTCTGCTCTAGCTTGTCCTTTGGCCCGGACGCCATGATGAGCATCTAAAATGTTGGAAA
Organism: Craterocephalus eyresii; assembly: GCA_037177035.1. NCBI lineage: Eukaryota > Metazoa > Chordata > Actinopteri > Atheriniformes > Atherinidae > Craterocephalus > Craterocephalus eyresii. The sequence goes on along the minus strand of JBBBVT010000026.1, from coordinate 765,998 downwards.
GTAGCCGCAGATCGGACCTGCCGGTGTGTTCGTAATGATGAAGGTCCTGTGAAGTGGAGGTGAGGATGACACCGGAGTGGATGCATGTTTTAAAGATGTCAGGGACGGAGTGATGAAAGCTGGCTGTAATGAGGTTAAAGGACCTTGTTCTACCTCTGCAGTATGAGGGGATGAATGTGAGTGAAGCAGGGAGGACGATGTGTCGGTGGAGAGGCTGACATGGATGCAGAGTGACGGACACTTTTGAAATGTAAATATAGGCAGAGATTCAGCGACTTTGTTGCTCTTTAATGAAGAACTTGGTGGCCTGCTACGATGAAGAAATCCAATATTAATTGTTCATACGAGAATATCAATGTAAGACAGTTTTACACAGGATCTGTGATGCTTTATTTTTAGGCATGGTCATTTTCAATATTTGAACAAGTCAAAACTTTTTCCCTGCAGCTCCCACACTGCCTCGGTGCCCCGAACACGTTTTATTTCCACGTGTATGTGTTCGAAGAGGATAGCCAGGGCTTTTGGGATCATTGGTGTTGGTCTGTGATCTCTGGGTTGTCTCAGAAATACACTCCTACATGTATATATATTTATATATATATATATATGGAGATGTGGGTTGGACAGCAGGAATACCAGGTTTATTGTTTATTGTTAAAAGGATCCCCATTAGCTGTCTCCAAAGTGGGACAAGCTGGTCTTCCAGGGGTCCAGGTTGAAGCTGTGAACTGAGCCAACCTTGGAACCGGTTCTCATTCTAGTATCAACCGAGTAGAACTTCCTGTTAACATCTCCTGATGCCCTCTGGCAGGGCGTAGCTGAAAGCAGCCTCCCCATGAGTTTTACCTTTAACTCCTGGAATAACTAAGAGGCCGCTGCCAGAGGACCTCAGGGTCCGACAGGGCCGATACGATAAAAGCAGATCAGATAAATAAGAAGGCCGAGACCATTAAGACATTTACAAACGAATAAAAGAACTTTAAAATCAATCCTGAAACGCACGGGGAGCCAATGCAGCGACTTTAAAACCGGTGTCATGTGTTCCCGCCCCCTGGTCCTCGTCAGAACTCTGCTGCTGAGTTCTGCAGTAGCTGCAGGTTAGAGATGGTGGTTTTAGGAAGAGCAGAGAGCAGCATCACAGAAGTCCAAACGACCGGAGATAAAAGCTCAGCACCTCCGAGTTGGCCTGAGACAGAAACGGGCCGACTCTGCTGATGTTTTAGATGAAGTAGGAAGGAACTAGGGAAGGACTTGGAAGGAACTGGAGAGGATGTAGGGAAGACCTTGGAAGGAAGTAGGAAGGAACAAGGGAAGAACTAAAGAAAAAAATCTATTGTAATTCGGTTTGGATAAAGCTAAATGACAGTAATGTAATGTAATGTAAAAGAACTATGATGGAAGTAGGAAGGAATTGGGGAAGAACTAGGAGGGAACTAAGGCAGGATGTAGCGAGGAACTAGGGAGGAAGGGGCATGAATGTATCCTGAACCAATCAGCTGATGCCAGGGCAACATGAGCTTTTAGCTTAACCTGATTTGAAGGAAAGTTTTTATGGTCTTAAGAGGAATTTTTTTAATCTCTCTCCAGAGCGTCGCTCAGAAACCGCTGCTTTTCCAGGACTCCTGCAGTCTGACCCTCGGCGGTTCCTGGCTGCAGCTGTTGTACTGTATATTTGTATTTGGCCGTTTTTGGTATCGGCTGCTGAGTTTTTAATCTTCTCGGTTTCTTTCCTATCGGCTTCACGTAAAAGCCTTGTGGTTTAATCTTAAACAAACAAGCAGCTTCGATTTGCAGCCGCCGTCCCCGACCAATCAGATATAAGCAAAGAGGCTCAAGCGTTGCATCTGCCACAGCTTTGAGACAGAGCAATTACTTATGGCAGTAATATGCATTATTATTCCTGTTGCCAGCTCCTGATAAGTCAATATGCGGCCGGAGAGGGACGCAGATGAGACAAGGTCCTTGAACCTGAGAGCTTATTCCAGGAAAAAGTACGCAGTTGCAATATACTGCTGCTGTTCGCAGCGTCTTTTATTGTCAGGGTATGGTTTACTGTTGGCTGCAGAATTCCTGTCACCTAAGTCATGCCCACCTCTGAGTCCCGACGGCGGCTCTATAACAGCCCGCGCTGTTTTATATTCCCGTCCCGCATTATTTATTTAGAACAATTCCCCCTCTATCAAAGAACATGGCTAATGCCGAGTTTTAATATGTTATTTACACATAAAAACAAGCTATTTACAGCAGCGTATGTGTGCAGAAGGGAGGAAAATGAATGGGCCCCCGTGCCCTTCTCCGATCTGTTATATCACAGTTTAACAATCTGGATTGCTAATAGAACCATTTATCATGGAGCGGTCATTTATTTTATGTGAGCAGCCCAGGTCCTGTTCCCAGAGGCCTATGGAAATGGGCTGTGCATATAATGAAGCTCAAGTGAGAGTCACTTTGTTCAAAAAGTGGATCCGCCATGCTCCGATTCAATTAGGACGGACCCAGGTGCTCCTATCTGCTCCTTTCTGACGATCCTGCCCCTCCTCTTCCTGCTCCGTCCGGCCTCCTGCAGGACATTTATGGTTTAAGGCAGAATAAACTCTGGCACGGTGACTTCTGGACACAAGCTCGGTGTCATTTAGCGGGAATCGGCCCGTCGCCTCTGGCCGAGCTGGGGGCTCCACTGCCCGGCTAATAGATTCAAATGAGCTCTTGTATTTCCTCTGACAGCACGCATCTGTCTGCTTCCACCACAGAGCGGATTTACACCCTTTCTGGGACCTTGATGATCTGAGCCCCGTTGGTAATAACTGGGGGTATTTAGAGGAAAAATATCATGGAGAAAAGCAGGAAAGTGACAAAGACTCCAGCAAACCTTATTGATGTCGGTGTGGCGCAGCCTTCAGAGGAATAAAGTCACACAGAATTAGAGCTGAAGTTTTTCCTTTGTTTATATACATATGAGTTCAGAGACTTGCTTCAAACCCGATTTCACTCAAACTGCTTCAATTTAGACTTATTGCCTTTTCCAAAACATCTCCTCTTGTATTCAAGTAAGAAACTCGTCACATGGCTGTCATGGTCTGCAGCCCAGGACCGTCCATCCACTGCTGCTCACCAACACCAAAACCAGCCCAGAAACACCAAAACCAGCCCAGAAACACCAAAACCAGCCCAGCAACACCAAAACCAGCCCAGAAACACCAAAACCAGCCCAGCAACACCAAAACCAGCCCAGAAACACCAAACCCAGCCCAGAAACACCAAAACCAGCCCAGAAACACCAAAACCAGCCCAGCAACACCAAAACCAGCCCAGAAACACCAAAACCAGCCCAGAAACACCAAAACCAGCCCAGCAACACCTTAACTCCGTCACCGATGCCGCTGGTGATGGAGGAGCACGGCGGGTTTACTCCGTCACCGTTGCCGCTGGTGATGGAGGAGCACGGCGGGTTTACTCCGTCACCGATGCCGCTGGTGATGGAGGAGCACGGCGGGTTTACTCCGTCACCGAAGCCGCTGGTGATGGAGGAGCACGGCGGGTTTACTCCGTCACCGATGCCGCTGGTGATGGAGGAACACGGCGGGTTTACTCCGTCACCGATGCCGCTGGTGATGGAGGAACACGGCGGGTTACTAGGCCAGAGCAGGCGCTAATGGTTTGATGAACTGGCTTTGGCGGCTCGTGGCATCCATCTTACTGAGAGTGAGTTTGTCACTGAGAGGGAGATTGATGTGTGGTGCCCCCCCCCCCCCACCCTCCACCCCCAGCCCCCCCCTCCACCCCGCCACCTCCCAGGGCTTTCTGCTGAGTCTGGCTGCTCCACAGGGGGGGCATAAGTGCTGAGCACCTTCCCCGGCCGCCGGGGCTCGCTGGGTGGGGGCGGGTGAAGGTGGGTGTGTGTGTGTGTGTGTGAGGGGGGGGGGTGTGAAGGGGGGCAGTCGAAGGGGTACGCCTAAATGGGCTTAGTATTCCCTTGAAAGGACAGCGGGTGGAGAGGAAAGAAGCTTTCTGAGGGACTGAAGTGGAATCTGCAGCGTCCTGGAAGCTCGCTGATCCTTCTGCACGTTTCTGTTTCCTGTCCCTGAAAAGCGATCTGTGAGGCGCTGTACTTCACCTGCTTCAGTCCTCCTCAGGCCTCCGACTCCCACCTGGAAGCGCTGAAATGTGGGCGAAAGCCCCCTGGGTTGATGGAAATGGGGGCCTGCCGGTGAAAAGGGTAATTTAAGGCGGGTGATGCGGACGGATTCTCTGTCTCGCAGGATACAGTGAGGAATTGATGGTGGATGGATGCGGGGCCCTCACCACAAGCTAGTGGGCGGCACGAGGGCCACGCAGGGGTCAGAGCCAAAGGCTCGGCATCTAGCTCCAGGCCCGAATAGAAGATCCTTCTCTTCCTTTCCTGCCCCAGGGCCAGAAAAACGGCCCCCAGACATCCGCTCAGGCTCTATGAAAGCCCCACTAATATTTTATTTACCCCAAATACTTTTATTTACCTTCTGCTTTTTTAAGATTTAAAGTTTCATTTATTTAACCAAGCGAGTCCCATTGAGAAAAAGGCTAAAATAATTTGCTGAAAGGAAAGAGTGGGCAAAAGCATCAGAAAGGGCAGTTCTGTCCTCAGATGCCCCTGAGCCTGCAGGGGGGGTGGGGGGAAGGAGGCGGATGTGCCTGTTGGACCCTCTGACTACACCGTCAGGGAAACCCCCCCCCCCCACACACACACACACACACCCTGCGAGTACGATGGGCACCAGCATAGACCCTTCCTTCTGCAGCAGTTAGACTGTAACCAAACACACACACACACACACACACAATGCACTGTATGGGATATCAATTATTGTGTAAATATGTAACAGTAAACAATTCTTCCACTTCTTTCTTATCTATTTTAATGTTTTATGTTGTAGTACCTTAGCATTTTTCCTTTGTTGTTTAGTTCCTTGTGTGATGTTTTGCTTGTGATATTTGTTATCTTGCTGCTTTTCCTACAATATATGTGATTAGATATGGAATGAAAATGGGAATGATTTTATTCTAAAACCCTCCCCATGTCCCAGTCCTCCCAGCGCCTCCGGATGGCTGCTTCCACATGACAAGGTCCGTGTGTCCGCCTGCTGCACACAACCATGTGGGTTAATGGGCTTTCTGCACACGCACACTTCTCTGGCTCTTTGTAAACATTTATGCCCCATTTCCACTGAGCGGGTCGGTACGGGTCTTTACGGGTCGGTACGGGTCGGGTAGCTATTTTGAGCGTTTCCATTGTGGAAGCGACCCATTAAAGCGACCCGTTCCGGACCACTTATGGCCCCACTTCAGTTGTGGGTCCATGGAAAATGGAGCGGTACGGTTTGGGCGGAGCTGCTGGCGTCATGCAATAAAAAGCATTGATTCGTGGACAGAAACAAAAACAAAACAACACAAAGCAGCGACACAAACTCCGTCGGTCCGTGCTGGAAATAAACAATAAAAAAGGCTCCAAACATCAGCAGGTCTGATCGGCTCTGGAGCTTCAACGTTTCCTCCCACATTTGGAGTTGAAGTCACGTAAAACCAGCTGATGCAGCCGTGAGGAACTAAAACGTTTATAGAGACGTTGCTCATGTTGTTTTAGCTTCACATGTGTTGGTGTGGCGCTAGCATGACGCCGCGCTGGAAGCCCCGCATACCGGCGGCCCGGTTTCTGTGGAAACGCTTCTCTGAATGGGCCGGACCATTCAGGACCGTACCGACCCGTACCGACCCGTAACGACCCGTAACGACCCGACCCGTACTCCTCAGTGGAAACGAGGCTTTAGCTTGATGACTTTCCAAGATGCCCTCATCCAGTTTTATCTGAAGTTGCACTCAGGGGAGGGGTGGGGGCTGGGGGGGTCTTAGATTAGATGAAGTAAGTGAAAACAGAAAAGTTCTTTTTCTGATATTGGCTCTATTTATAGGCTACTGGTAGATTAGTGGCCCTTCGGCTCAGATGCGTTTGCTTTCTTAGTTGTTTGCAAGCTGCCGTCATTAATGAAGCTGTTAAAAACATGGCCGACATTCTCCATGGAGGCTGTCCGCGCTGGACCCGGCCTTTCATTGGGGGGTGGGAAGCCAGGTTTTCCTGAAGTATGCTTCAGGCAATGTCTGCAGACACGCGTCTCTCCGAGCCATTAAGCTTTGCTTGTGCCCGACCCAAAAACAACAGGCCACATTCCTGGAGATTCACAACTGGGCTGGGGAGCGATACATGGATGTTTTGGAGGATTCAGGCAAAACTCCCCCCTCCTCCTCTCTGTCCTGTGCATTGCTCCTTGCATGGTCTGCCAGACAAACCCCCCCTGAGAGGCGGGCTCTGGGCTCTGGCGTGGGGAGGGGATGTCCCAGGTTGGTGGAAAAGAGAGTTTAATCCCACAGCTGAATGTCCGTCTCTCCGTTTCCAACAAGTAGAGCATCTGTAGCGTCACTGCAACAATTCAAACCCACAAACGGCTGGAAATCTCCGTCATTCTGACCCTTTTCCTCTCTGCAGCTCTGAACCCGCCCTGAAAGTTCACCGCTGGTCCTCATAACAAACATTGCTGAGGAGAATGGAGGGGGTGGGGGGGTTTATATAAACAGGTCAGGACGGATGGATGCCACGGACTTTTCTTTGTTGTACACTCACATCTGCGCCAGTCGGAAAGAAAAAAGTGCACATGTGGAAATGTTGTGTGTGCTCGAGTGTGTTAGTTTAACTTGTGACCCGCTAAGCAAACACACGGATCACTGCGTGTGCGTGCGTGTGTGCGTGTGTGTCTGTGTTTAGTGTTGGTGTTGTTGGAGAGGCCGTACCGGAGCGATGAAGGGGATTTTGGTGAAGCACCAAATAAACATGCTGGGTAGGATGAAACCGTTCTGGTCCTCTTTTTTGGCCACGGCAGTACCTGCCATTCACATTTTCCTCACATCATACACATTAATTCCCTGAAACACATCAGGGTCTTGCTCATAAGCACTTCAGCATATCATCGGTAGAAGCCAGGAAACCTTGGATTGATGACTGCGCTTCCTCTCGAGCTGCAGCCGACCAACCAGGACCCTGAAACAGCCGCAGAACGTGTTCGGAGATGATGCCGTGTTCGGCGTAAAGACATAAGATTCCCCAAGATGTTATGTGTGCGACGATGATTATGATGATGATTATTAGAAAGGTCAGGGATCTGGAGAGGTCTCCTTCTCTGACCTGTTCCACTGGTCTTAAGTCCAGGTCTTGGGTCATGTGACATACCTCAGCCCTTTACTTAGACTGTTTGTGACGAGGCTTCGGCCACGTTTCTATGGAGACGGTTTGTGATGAGGCTTCGGCCAGCAGACCCCATTTTAATGAGGTTCTTGTTAAACCGGGCAGAAATGAATGAAGTGATGTCTGTGAGGATGAGTCGGGGACTGGGGGGGGGGGGGGGCAGCATGCTGGATTGGGATCCTCCGGCCTTCCAGTCGTCTCAAAATGAGATCCGGTTCAGATTTCATGATTGCTTTTCAGGCCCAGAAGTAGGCTGGTGCTACCAGAGCTGACTCAGAGCAGGCAGCAACAGGCCTGAAGCCACAACCTCCACCTTCTCAGCCACGTCCAGCTGCCGTCTGAGAGCCGCAGAGCTCCCTTTACAAAGTCACACTGAGATGAGAAGAGGCACGCTAATTGCCTTGTAAGTATTGCAGAAAGCAGCTGGAGATTAGCAATAACAGCTAATTAGCTGAGCTAGAGTGGAAATCAAAGCTGGCACACAGTCTGCCGTTTGCCTGCTGACTGTAAATCTTTACAGAGCACCAGCTTGTCACATTCATGGATTTTTACAGCTCCGGTCTGAGAGCCAGCCAGACGTGTTGTGTTTCAACTTTCCCTCCAAAGCGGCCAACACGCGTTTGCATCTCCAGCCGCCCGTTGCAACATATGACTGAGCTCTTGTCCTGAGCCAACACTGAGGCGCGCTGAGGAATATTTTCCCTCATAAACACGCTGAGGTAAGTGGTTCCCCCTCAGCCGGCCTCATGCTCAACACTGAGACTGATTAGAGCCTCATTAAAGGCTCGTTTGTTGGAGATGAAAACCAGTTCTGACACTTTAGATTAAAACTTTGCTGGATGGTGATGATGCACAGAGATAGAACACGAACAATGCTGGCCTTTATTAGGTCTGATCCCTTTTAATAGAAACTTGCTTAGTGTACAGAATCTGTTACAATTTACATAAATGATAAATATTTACCTCCAAATGATCCTACTCACAGTTCGGGTAAGCTTTGAAATAGAATTCAAGCAATTTATTCCTTCTTTCAAATGGTCTTTTTCACCCAGATTGAGCTTCTTTTGTTGAAGTGTGTCTTATAATAAACCTTAAGCTGATAATATAGTTGCTTTTAAGTATGTTCATCATAGTTGCCTCTGTTAGCTGCACTCTGAAGATTACCAGCAGGGTAAGGACCAATGTGAATGGATGACATGTCATACTTGTTTCACATCTGAACCCATGTACTTTTGCACATTTGAAACAGGTCTGATACAAGTGAAATGCATGTGAACCTAGTATGCACATGGGAAATGTGGCTTCGGAAGGTCACATCAAACTACCTGCGTTTCTTCTGAGATCTGTGCCAATCCAGCATCGTCTTCATTATCTCGTCTTTGGAATCTCTCCAGCCAGTAAAAGTCCGCTGACACTTCCTCTTGTCTCTTTCTCTCTCCTACTCTGATGGTTCTGAATCAGCCACGGCGATGTCTAACAGTCTGTGAGCTGATATTTATCCGTCCACTCCAAGCTCAGGGACAGTGATGTTTGCATGTATACTCATGCAAAGTTTCTGCAGCTGGATCCTACATCTAGACTCTAGATCCAATTGATCTCTCCACTTCCTCTAGATTCTAGAGGAAGTGGAGAGATCAATTGGAGTCTAACTTTTCTGTTTTCATTGTTGAGACATCGCTATGACTCAGGATTTAAACCTTTAATTGATTTTTTCACAAACTTTGCAGCCGATAGCTTTGAAGTTTAATTCCAGCCATAAATGTGGAAACAGTCTCTTGTTGAGAAGTCAATCTGTCTCCACCTCCAGCTCCCGGAGTGTCAGGAATCAGCAGGAAGCCGCGAGCGGCTGCAAGATAATGTATGTAAACCGTCAGGACGTGGGTTTAATGACATATTTCTCACCGACGGGGAAACTGGATCACAGCTGACAGCCCGTCTGCCGGGCCTCGCTCTGAAAACACACCCAGCTCCAGTGGTAACACGAGCCTGAGGGCCGACACGAGTCCTCGGCAGGCGGCCCCCTGCCCCCGCTCGGACTCAGCTGGGTGGACGGAGGAAGGAGGCCTCCCCTCTTTCAACAACCCCCTCAGCTGAGCTCCCGTTTCCTAATCAAGGGCTTCCCCTCCGACTCTCAGATTGCACAAAAAAGTCTGGAGTCCCTGAGCTTTGTTCTGTTGAGAGGATCAATCAGAGCGATGGAGTGAGTGATGAAGGGAGCTAATAATGTTTGTCTTTGCAGCTCATGTACACATTCAGCTGTGGTTTTGTTTCCCGAGCAGCCAAGAAAATCTGGTTTGTTATTTCATTTAAAGACTGTTCAACCTCTACACTTTTTACCCCAGTATTTTCTGTTAGAAAAGAAAAGAAGACAAGGTTTTCTGGTAATTTGGGATCAGTATCACAGAATTATGTATGCTATTCTCCGTGGTTCCTCTTTCAGGAACTTTTTAATGTGATAAGGAGAAAAAACTGTACAATCCTGAAAAAAACAAAGATGAAGTTATGAATGCAGCTCAATATGATTATGGAGACAAAGCAAAGCAGAAAGACTAAAATGTCGCTGAGAATGAAGGTGAGAATGAAAAGGGAGGTGAGAATGAGATCGAAGGTGAGAATGAGATCGAAGGTGAGAATGAAAACGGAGGTGAGAATGAAAACGGAGGTGAGAATGAAAACGAAGGTG
>JBBBVT010000026.1:608290-618893 GCA_037177035.1 Craterocephalus eyresii | reverse complement strand
TCGTGATTAATAATCGTGATCACAATATTGATCAAAATAATCGCGATTAATATTTTGACCATAATCGTGCAGCCCTAGTTTGCAGATGTAATTTGATATTACAAAAAAAAACAAAAAACAAGAGAAAGAGAGAAATAAGCGACACTTAGAAAGGAAGTGGTTTTGCAAGAAAGCTGTTTCTTTAATTTTTTTGTGGGGTTTAACATACCAAGGAATTTCATGAATCTAGAGAGCAGGTGACAAGACTGCATATACTGAGAAAATAGACATATGGCATATCACATGTGTGAACCACCATGAAAACAAGCTCCTTAGAGGACAAATGTTTCAACACCTTATTAACACTATATTGGGGGCCTGCTGAGAATGGTTTATAAGAAAAACTAAATGGACTCAAAGTCGAAGTTATCATCCCGCAGAGAGAGTATTTTGTAGTTGAACATGTAAGAAAAGGGTCCATTTTGATGGGTCAAAATTCATTAGAATTAGACACATAAATTACAGAGACTGGTAGACCTGATAACCATCTTCTAAAGGGCCCTTTTAAACATTCTGATATGACAGAATAGTAGTGAAACATATTTATAAAAGTGTTGAATAACTATGACATGGATGATTGATTATTCCCCTTCTTTAAATGATACAAAAGTACTGAAGAGTATTCTCTTTGTCAAGGACATGCAAGCAATTATATGTAGAAGATGCTACTTGGGCAATGCCTTTCCAAGCAGCCTCCATGCAGAAACCAATATGTTTGACCAATGAATATTTCATTCCAATCCAAAGTCCAGACAATATGATTCTCCCAAAGCAGTAACAGCCACATAAATTTTACCTTGATTTTGCTCTGTCACCACTGGGACCTAGTAAGTGCTCAATTTCATGGTTGATCGGGTATTGTGCTTGTTTAAATCCAATGTTGGAGAGTGTGAAAGAAGAAAATTTGCTTTTTTGTGAGACTGGAAATGTTAATGAGGCCTAAAGTGTGTCCACTGAAAAGGTTAATGACCATGTGAACTCTTCATGGGTGACATTTTGGCAATATAGGAGCATGAATCACAGAGAAAGAAAAAATAAAAATGCTGACTTATCCATGATTAATATCCAAGACCCAATTGCTGGGTTCAGCAGATCGTCTAATGCTTTGATTATTTGACATGTTTCCAATTTATCAAGAACTGAGGAAATTGAAAATATCTAATCTATGTGGAAACGTCTTTTTATACTGTATCTGTTTTTTCTTTTAAAGGAAAACTAAAATGCATTCAACAAATTACAACTATAAATTCCCTTTTTGATTCGTAACAGGGCTTTAATAAGCTAACAATTATTTCAAAAAGAGAAAAACAAACTTGAAAAAACAACAATACTTTTAGAAAAACCCAATATAACTGAATTTCACCCTCATATGAAGCAAAAACCAGAATGATGTACCATGAAGTGATTTTAGATTGGAGAAGTATGTCAGGCCTAAAGCCAGAGTTTTCTTCCTTTTTATCCGAAACTGTAAAGTACATAACCTGCTTCACATGTTCTGTTCACTGGTTTTATATTAAATTGGTTCCTAACAGCACCAACCTTTTGATGATTCCAGTCTTTATTAAGTCTTTACTATGAAGTTACTTTATATCCTCTTGAGGACCAATGTACTCTATATATTTTACAATAAATCATGAAACTGTGTTTCCAAGACAGGGATATTAGTTTGAAACATCTTGTCAGACTATTTGACTGAAAGTTTTTTAGTTACTGAAGCTGAATTAAATGCTGAATTTTCTACATTAATAAGCAGAGATTCATCAAAATGTGCTCAGCTATCACTGTAATAAGACAGTATACTGTAGATGTTAAGTCAGCCATAAAACAATGCTGATTTAATATGAACCAAATGCTAATTTTTACTACTTCTACAATTTATTCTACAAAGAAAAGCCAAGGTTGTGCAAATCTGTAGAAATTAGGTACCAGTAGATTCGTCTTTTTATCTCAACTTACACTTGAATTAATTTGCTGACTTTGCTGTCACTCATTGCATTTTCAAGTCTGTCAGTCATATAAAGCACAGATACCTTAAAAAATGTAATTAAGTGCCAGTAGTTAATTATTAACTAACTTTAGCAGTTTCTCTTTGCATTGCATCATGCTCAAGTATGGTCTTCTTCTTTAAGTTGAAAGAAAATGATTAATTTCTAAAGTCTCTTACTGTAAGTCTACGTTGTTTTTATTCCCAAAACATGGATAAATATTATAATCATAAGCTCAATTTAAAACATAATTAGTTGTTGAAAAATTGTAAAGATACTATACTTATGACTGTGAATTTTAAAAACATTGGAAGACATTGCTGTTTAGATGTTTAAGTAAGAGGGTCTGCGATTCTGGATTTTGGAAGGATGTAGATAAGTACTATTATCACTGTTGAAGAAATACAAAAAAAGCAGAGAAAAATAGTTTTCTCATGTTTCTATGCAGAGATTTATGATGGCATTACTTATTTATGAATCCTTTGTAAATGAAGCTGCACACCTTGTACAAATGTCATGTTGGTGGACTGTGAGGACAGTGATAGGCTTAAACAAATGCCCTCCCACACAAACACTTTAATTGTGATAACAACAACAATATTTTTCTATCTAGTTAATATATTTTATGAGAGGTTTAACAAATGTTTGCCTATCAGGGGGGACTTTTAAGCATAGAGGAAATTCATAACATAAAATGAAAAAAAGAAGGAGCCCTGCTTTTCTCTAAGCTTTATAATACAATATAGATTTTGTCATTTACAAAAAAAGAGAACAATGTTAGAACTTTACAAAAAACAATTTCACAGCTCATGTGTGTTTTGTCTTATTTTACACTTTTAAGCGACATCTGTGTGAAGTATCAGCTTCAGATGAGGTTGAACGCCAACACCAATAGACAGAGGTTTCCAATTATCCAACAGCAGAGACAGAAGGAATGGAGAAACAGGTGGCGCCTTTAATTGCTTTTTGCAACCCCAGAAGCATGGCACAAGAGGGAGAAGAACTGTGGGAGGTCCTTTGGGAAAAGAGACATTCACCACTGTCTTTGTAATTGGTTTTAGTAAAATTGTGAAATATAATGCTATTGTCAAGATTTGATAACAGGCAAGTATTGAGTAATAAATTGGTTTGCAGCCAAGTTTGATGTTTTATTCAAATATTTCAATTCTGGAAAATCAAAATAATTACCTTCGAAACGGTACATGTAGGACATCAGTAATTCCTATTTTTTTCTCCACTGACTTATCACTATCTCAATCAAGAAACAACAACTGGGACAGTTTAGGATCCTTAAAGAGCATTAAAGAGCAACTTGCAGGTTAAAAGTATGAGTGATGACTTGCATGAGGCATTGTTTATAGATAATATCTGTCTTGTTTGCTGAAGTCTGTGTATGAAACAATAAGGAAAGCGATAATTCCCTTTTAAATGGCTCAACTCCTATAAAAACATGTTTTGCCAGAAGTGAGGTTGTGTCAGGGTCTCTATGATTTAAACAGTCAAGGCAAAAGCACCTGAACGCCATGGATTTTTCAGAACTGCAGGACCAGATCCTTACAGTTTTGAACCTGAGCTACCAACAGGGTCTCCACCATCCAGGCAAGGAGACTTCTGATAGGGAAAAATATTTTGACATTAACCCCTCAGCACCACCAACACGGAAGCCTACTCGTATGAAATTATGAAGCCTGATGTTCCCTAACCTTAAAACTACATTAATTTTCATTTACACAAGCTTTAATATTCATATGAAGAAAAAAACCATCTCCATATTTCAGCCACAGATCTTTAGATGGCAGGGGATTTTTAGATTCCCGACATTCTGGTAAAGATCAGCGGAATGTCCAGCAGAGTTTATGAAAAGAAACGCTATACAACCAACCTATTCAGAGCAAACAAACTATTTAGAAGTTAAAGCCAAGACATATCAGTCACTTGTTCTGCTTCTGCAGCACGGGGGCTCCGATTGACTTGAGTTGCGACACGGCTGCAAAGACCCAGAGAGATGGAGGGGTAACAGTCACTTTAGTAACTTGCCACATACAGTAGTCTTTCGGCAAATGATAGAGTTTTGGGGGTGAACACAATTTGCAGTGAAGTCCCAACGCTTTGTCTGGACAAAAATCTCACTGGAGCACAAGGTAGCCCTCTTCCTGTTTTGAAAACTGTGACCATTTGGAAAATTATTCCATCGGCTGTGCAACGATGTCCAGAGAGACATGAGTTTGTACATCCTGCACAAACACAAGTATTCACCACAATGAAACCTTTGATAAAACCAGCTGAAACCAGCCAATGTCTGCAATAAATGGATCCAGTAGCTGCTTGCTTTCAGGGTAGTATTCGTTCAAGTAATTCACATGTTACACGGTGCAACGAGTAGGGTCTTTTTAAAACAGTGATTGCAGATGATCTAGATTCAATTTAAGTTTTTATAAAAACATTTCCAAAACAGTTTATTTAATCATTGTATTGTGGATGTTGTATATTGTGTATTGTGGAATATTTAACCTGAAAGTTGCTCTTTAAAGTAGGTAAATCAAATCTATACTTTCTCACCTTTAATTCTGTATTCGTCAACTGTTTTGTGGCCATTTGGACAGGTGCTGATGTGTCACAATGAACAAGACAACAGATACCTCCAGTGAGAATATTACAGTTGTGCCACTTTTTTTTTGTATTCTGTAATAAACAGGACATCATCGGAGTGTCTTAACTTAGACAGGAATAATAATTAGCAATGGAAGTAACAACAGAATTAGCTTTTTGCATAATTAAACTTTTGTTTACTTAGCTGTCCTAAACTGTGACCCTATTACAGAGGTATGTTCTTATTCACAAATGTTGTGTACCCATATAATTACAAGCCGAACGTAATTTTCATCTTGTGTCAGTACAGCAACTACCTCACTGAAGAGTGTTTTGGGAAACTCATCAGTTTCATATATGGCACAGTACTATTATACTGGATCTGGGATTTGAATGATAAAACTATGGATCTTTAGTCGAATCACTGCAATCCCTTTTGTCACTTTGTTAGCTCTGTTATCTAGAAAGATAACCTCAGCTGCTTTCATGTTGATGTCAATTTTTGTCTTACAAATGATGCAACACATCTGGCACTTTGCAGGTTGTGCAGTTTATTCTAGTGGAGTGGCATTCTCCTTTGTAGCATGAAGGGAGAAGGGAGGTTGATCCAAGCCTTATCTCTTATACTGATGGGATCAAATCAAGTGAGTGCAAGCCTGCTACACTTCTACAACTTCTAACTACAAAAAACATGCTTAAATTGTGACAAATAAGTGAGGAGAGCTTGTAATTTGGAATCATGTATCTTAAGTGTTTCATCTTCAAGGCCAGATGTGACTTAAGGGACAGCTACAGACATTTTCAATATGAAAGAGCTATGATTTGTGTGGATATGCTGATTTCCAAGGTTGGAAAATAGATGCATATTCATATGCTGAGTTCACAAAAACAAAGTGGCAAAACATCACTTTATATAACCTTTAATTTCTCATCAACAGTGGCAGAAGCATATTTTGCATTACAATAAGAATGTACACAATTACCTTTTTTGTATGCATATGCACTTGTGTATGTGTTATTTCCTGCTTTCATACTTGATGTGCATGAACGTATGGCAGCAAGTGAGTGTGTGTGTCTGACCATAGTTGTCTGATGTGAGACTGCTGGCAGCGATTGCCCTGTTTTCCCATTTCCCCTCTGGCTAATCACTAGAGTCCCCGTAAATCCTTGGTATCACCACAGGATCAAGAGAAGGCCTCCAAGCCCCTGGGAGCCTATTTCCTCTGAGAGCAGAAGACAAACTGGAAAGCTCCTTGATATATTTGCTGGCCCAGGGATGGTCCAGACTTCAGGGCTGAAAGATGCTCCATGACATCGCCTCGCTGCTGCAATGTCTGCCTTACAGATGTAGCAAAGCAAAAGTTCACAAATAGAAAAACTCAGTGAGATCTAAAAATGGTGACTTGAGCTACTGAGAAAGGTTATTGTGACAAAAGGATAGAAAGGTTGGACGTAATCTACATCAGTTGGGAAAGGCGGGGGGAGGTCAGTGATAAGGATCATATTGTACTGTTTCAATCCAAAGCATTATTTTCAAGTTGCAGTGGCTGTTTTCCAGTTGGTGTGGTTATAGAGAATAATTAGTTTGGTTGGAGCAGCACCTCAGGGGGCTGGATTAGCTTTTGGAGGGCAGTTTCTCTTGCAGCCTAGTGTTCTGATGAGAGCAGAGATATACTGTCTTGCACCCAGCACTGAGGAGCTTTTGGTGGTTTTAAAAGCCTTGAGCAAGTGACAATTGCAGCTTGAATGGCAAACAGGGTCAAAGGCAACAAGATGCTCTGGACTTCACCACAGAAGGTCACTGGGGACTGGCATGTTGTAAGGCTAAGCACTACCATGCTGAATAACAGGCTGTGTCCAGGGAATAGTGGTGAAAGGGCAAAACAACAAGCCACATGGTGTCTATTTTAAAATGACGCGCATTATACGTTCAAATGGCTGTTATTTAGAACCTAATGGAGACATTACATTTAAATATTTCGTGATACATCTGCAGCAACATGCAAACTACATGTCTGATTCTATCATGCTGATAGTACTTGTAACATAGCAAGGAAATAAGTGAGGTCATGGTATTGGTGCTTTATGATTTATGTTTGGTTGAAACATTTCTCCTATAAATGCTAATTAATCACATAGCTTTGATTTGGTGTGTAGCTGATTCACCCATACCAAAGCAGATTTTTGAGCAGGGGTCTCACTAAACATAGGGTTCTACTCAGGCGTGGACCCCTATTACTCAGATCACATTTTCTTATTGTAAAGACCTTTTGAGTTTATGAAATCAGCAGCATTATCTTCCATCCAATTCCCCATCGTTAACCGGTTGCCACTCCCTTCGAAAAAAAACTGGTGGTGAAACTGAAACATAAATGATAAAATAAAAATATTGCTGAATGTTTTCAAAAAAGAAATGTGCAAATTGCACATGTATAAATTAATATGGATTTAAGTACAAGGAAAAAAATATAATTTATTATCGGATTGTTGTGGTAAATGCAGTCTGATAATTTGATTTTGATGTGTCTCATGAACTTGGATTTTCTTTTTGAAAAATCTGCAAAATTAAAGTCCAATAGATTTGTGTTTGCAGAAAAATAGTGTCAGTGATTGTTGGAAATGTGTTACAGCAACTATGATGCTGAAGGGGAAAAAAGATGTATTTTTTCTCTCCAGTAAATGTCCACTGAGTCATGTTAATTACTTCATTTACACTTCATCTTGAAATATGCAGACTGAACTCTTTCCTGGTTGATGGTACCACCTGAAAACGTTATCTTTTAGCTAATGCACTTAAATAAGTAATCAACTATGCATTATATTATCATTATTTATAAAATCTCCCTTTTCAACATAAAATGGTTTATTAAATTTGACTCAAATGCACCAACAGTCATATAAGAATAATTCATTATAGCCTTAATGCTAATATATTTTCATTTTATCTGATCGCTTTTGACCCCCAGAAGAATAATATGAGATCATTTAGTGTTACAATTTTGTTATTAGGTCTGTTGGATTCTTTTTTTTAATAGTATGATGAAAGTGGCATTGTCAAAATCCTGAGATCCAAGGGTATCTGTTGATACAAAATATGTCAGGCATAAAATAGCAGAACAACGTTGAAATGTTTTTCACCATGACATCTCAGTCCAATGATTGCTGGTAATAAGTTTGATGATTTTTTGATGAATTAAACATGCTGCGCTTTCAGGTCAAACTGTTAGTCCATGTGTATAGTTCACCTCTCCTTTCTTAGCAATCACAAAATTGTTTCTGACTTCATTTTCTCTCACTCTTTGTTCTTTTCTTTTTGATTGCCTGATTGTCCTTTTTTGGAGAAAGACAACTTTTTCCTGCCTTGTTTGGCTGTCCGATTACTCATCGTAGGTTACTGGCAGGGTAGTATTGGAACACCAAGTGCAGGTGTGGAGTAAACCATTATGCAATGTTTCAAATAGGTGAGGGGCTTCAGAAAACATCAATTTTCCTTTATCAATTTACATATTAGTTTCATGTCTTTGTTACGGTTATGACATTATATTTCTTCCTGCTGGATAGTTTTATGGCTCTTAAGTCAATAAAATCCTATATCCCATAATAAATTTAAGAAAAATTTAATCTGTATTGATTATCATTGGCAAGCATATGTCTAGTTCCTCCTTCATCACAACACTAAAAAAATTCAAAGTGTAACCATACTCTTTGAAAAGAGCAAAGATAAAGAAAAAACATCCAGGCACATTCATCAATGTCATCAGCAAGGCAGAGACAAAGCCAAAAAAAACAGCTGATGTCAAAACATCAGCATGTACAGATAAATGCAGGGACTTAGACAATCTGGATACAAATATTATCCAGACAAGAAGAAAGTTTGACGAAGCCATATATTTATAATTCTCAGTATAAGCTCACCTCCTCCACTTGCCTGGGGATCTCCTCTCTCTGAACTGCCTGGAAGCTCAAAATCTGTCCTCTGACAAAATAACACATTGATGAATGCGATGGAAAGTTTTGCTTAGTCCCTGTTTTTATCGCCATTGGCTTTATACAAGTTGCAAAAATGATTTCTTTGTGACTTGAACTTACATGATGACTCACTCTAAAAACAACTGTTCACCTTTATTTCCTTCTCTCCTGACATTCTGACTGAAGACTCAGCCACCATTTGTGCCAATCTGTGGTGCTATCCAGTGGCAACTCTTTCAGGGACAGCTAATCATGTTAGCAAGAAATAAAAATAGCTGAGTCAGTCAAATCCATTGAAGACAGATCTTCTGCTTATAGCAGATCTATCTGTACAATCTGTACAATGGAGAATGACTTGATCCAGGATTTGCTGGACATCTCCCTATGCATTCCTTAGATTTCCAGTTGAAAACTTTGACCTGGGTGCTCATTTATAACACTCGGTGCTGTGCTTTCTGAAATGTCCACCTCATTAAAAGAACTTGTTAAAAAATGAATTTTGCCTACTTTGTTTTTCTTTTCACAAACGCTGCATGATGTGTTGGCGTTGTCTTTCTCCCCATTGATGGTCTTCATTTCAGGGAGGGGGCTGTGCAGCAGGATCGTCACGGGCTGGTACATCAGTCTGCCCCCCGATGCCGGGGCTGGTTGCCAGAAAGATAAGAAAAGAAAAGAAGGAAAGATTTGTCAGCAGCTGCATATGCACGGGTATGGCATGGTTCAGGTGGGTGGATCGCTCCAACACTGCACCCAACTCAGCACATAGATTTAGGAGCACTGCTCTAGGAAATCTAAATCGGCATATCTGCCAGTCATCATCGTTGGACAGGAAGTTTTGATGGTCTCTAAATACTCTCTTCATCCTGATCCTGCCATTGGTGTAATCCTCAAGATGTGCCAGCGCATCCATTGTGAACCATTGCACACAAGTGTCATTATCCTATTCATGTTAATTACACTTTGCTACACTTTGTTACAATTGCTACACACCTAGTCACAATTAGGCTTCTGTAAACAAATGTGTGCCTTTGCTTTACAATCTAAAAATGTAGTGTGCTGAAATTCTTAAATGAGTGCTTGTGGAATGTACATGTATGGCTGAATTCAGGAATGCATCTATTTTGCATTCTTCTGTGTTTATGATTATGAGGGTCCATGAGTCTGATATGATAGTACGCATGAACGTTGCTGAGGTTCACCATCTCACCACATGCGTCTCCAAAGTGTTCGTACGCGAGGTTCAGAGTTTACGTACCGGTACGCACATTCTCCTTTCAGGTTAGTTTTTATAAATCAGAAACTTTTCATAAAAAGTCATTTACGCCACTTTTTGTGTGTAAGCAAGCTTTATAAATGAGCACCCTGGAGTTTACATTTATTTTGTTTCTTCATATTTAATGGTTATAAGCTTTCCTGTAGACTACAAACACAATTTTACAATTAATCATCTCTACTCTCATAGTCATTCAGTATGGGTTGTTTTTGTGTGCAATAACAAAAATTACTCATGTCATTTGTGAACAGTGATGGGAAAAATGGCGTAAAAAGTTACTTTTTCAGTAACGATGTAATCTAACAAATTACTCTGCTCATCGTGACAACGGTGTTACCGTTACTGACGTTTAATAATACTGATAAAGTATAAAGCAGGGATCAGAAAAAGTCCGGAACCCGGTCTGGATCCGTACTCCAAGACACATCAGTCCGGACCCAGCCCAACCTATGTTCTTACAAAGTGCTATTGTCCTAAGTAGGCGATTTTTTAAATAAATATTCCATAGATAAGTAAATTAATGGTTTATACTGTGAAATAGAGTCTCTGGATATTAGTCATGGCGATCTAGTGATAAAAACTTGTTACATTCATCAGTTTGTGCTGTCTGTCTACAGCGCTGTCTCAGCTGTGTGACAGCCACCTGCCATCAGCAGGACACGAACAGAGGTTGCTATGAATGACAGGAACCAGCAGCCTATCAGTACACAGGGTTTGTGATCTTACAGCCAATCAGAAGCAGAGTAGG
>JBBBVT010000026.1:364089-374093 GCA_037177035.1 Craterocephalus eyresii | reverse complement strand
ACAGCCTGGTACAAAAACCATTTTAGCTTTAAAAGCTCAGCTTTACCTTCATGACACCTGTGGGGGGAGGAAAACATTCTGACTCCTTGTTTAGATGTTATTTCATCCTAAAATTATTCATGATTAGTGACGTGTGCTTGTGATTGACAGGGGTCAGATATCTGACAGGAAGGAGGCAGAGGGAAACACAGCTAACTGTGCCTTAGCCCTGCCTGTGCTTTGTTCGCTGTTTAGCTCCCTTTAGCTCCAGGTTAGCTTTATTAGCATTTTTAGATTTTCCGGGAGTGATAAGACTCGTGACACTGCCAAGAAGCCTAATTTTGTATGGTCACTGGGTAAAACAGAGATGACTGGCGACCTGTTCAGGGTGTACCCCGCCTTTCACCTGCTAACAGCTGGAATAGGCTACAGCCCACCCGCGACCCAATTGGATTAAGCGGTTCAGAAAATGAATGGATGAATGGATGAATGAATGAGTAAACCCCAACAAAATGACAAAAAACTTCTTTGGCCCTTAAACTAACCCAAGGCAGTTTATTTCAGTTTGTAGTTTTCTTTAATCTTTAAACAAAATTCTAGCCTGGCTAACACGACTTCAATGCGAGCATTGGTCTGGCCAAGACCTTGAGGACAACCATTTCTCAGAAGGTACGGTTGACCCGCCTCCTTCAAATGCCGCTGTTCGCAATTGGTCAAAGCCTAAACCAGTCACAGCACTCTTTCCTCTGACGTTTGTGTAGACAGCGGGGCTAACTAGTAGATCAGACTCTTACCAAAGCTGGTCGGGAGCAAGACAAAAACGTCTTTCCCTCCAACAAATGTCTCCAGGGCTACTCGTTGCTCAGATTTCACAGTGAACTTTCCGTTTAATGTGCTGAAAACAGAATCTCCCGCTGTGTCAGACGCTGCTGCTGCTCCATGTTAGCAATGCTGACGGTGTTGCTGCCTGTCGTGTCACTGCATTGAGTCGGTCTCTTTGGACAGGCTCAAAATTGATTGGCTCCTGATTTTTCGGGAGATTGGAAATGGGTTGAAAAGCCCTCTTGACCAGACTAAATGAAGTTTGCGAAATTTAGTGGGCTGAACCAGGCTAATAAAATTTTGGACTATTTATCAATATTATTGTCTGAAATGTCACAATCATGATGGTTATGCATCAAATAAAAACTTTCTTTACCTCCATTTCACTGCTTAGTGATGAACTGCATATACGCCCATGTTGGAAACGGAGCTGAGGATCACTGCCAACATCTGCCTCATTTTTAACCTGCTAGCTTTACAGACTGCATCATACAGCTGGAATACACAAGTCCCCATAAAGTTCAGATAAAATTCATTCTGTTTGATTCATTTGTGTGTTGGTCTGGGTTGTGAACAGATGCACCTCAGGCCTTTTCCATGGTTTTAATTACCAGTTTGCATGTTTACCATTGCTGCCTCACATTGTTTATGTCCTCAGACAAGACCTCTACCACAGTATGTGAGGAACCAAGAGAGGCTGGATAGGAACTGATCTGAGGGGCAGTAGACCACGGTCCCCGATCAGAAAGTAGGCAGTACTTTACAGAATAGTTAATGCGGCTTGTTGATTAGGGCTGTAAGAAAATGTAGATTTACCAGAATATTACAATGTTTTTCATGATGATATTGTAACAATATTCAAAAACACTAAATACATTTTTTATGAACAAAAAATATTTTGTTATTATATTATTTGGAGGGATTATATCTCTCGCCTGGCCTGGGAGCGTCTTGGGATCCCCCCGGATGAGCTGCTGATGTGGCCTGGGAGAGGGAAGTCTGGGCTTCCCTGCTGAAGCTGCTGCCCCCGCGACCCGACCCCGGATAAGCGGAAGAGTACGGTACGGTATGAACAAAAAAATTTTTCAATAAATGTTGAAAAGTTTATTATTTTTTTAATTTTACTCCAAGCATACTTTGTTTTGATAAATACTTTGAGGTAAAAAGTGGAAATATTGTAATAGTATGACCATATGTCATTTATTTTTCCTACTATCTGAGACGTTTACTGATGAGGCTGATTTTAAGTTTCTTTATTTATCTTGAACATGAGAATGAAGTGTTTTTATTTCTTCTGTAGTGAAATCTAGATCCTCTGCTCTCATGTAGTCAGTTAATGTCAGACATTGATTGGAGTTCTTACTAAGAAAAATTGGAAAGTATCGTATTACCTGTAGTATTGTGATGTGTTGGGATAGATCGAATCGTAGCACCTGTATTGTGATACATATCGTATCGCCACATTTTTGCCAATATTCACCCCTCCTGTTGTTTTTGGCCGCTACTGCGGCAGGAATCGGGCATTTCCTGGACCACGGTGTCTGATATCTACGCCCTGAGAGCAATGGGGTGAGGTATTCGTGTATTGAGATTGCTTTATTATTGAGTTTAGTGAGGTTGGATGTGGGCAGAAAAATGGTTTCTGCGGCAGAGCTGGTTATGCATGTAAGGTCACAGGGTTGGAAAAACTGATTGAAAGTGTAGAAGACACAGCATGTGTGTTTAGTGGTCTTCAGTCTTCAGTCTACAATGCTGCTGTAATCTCTAAATGGTCCAAATTCAAACCAAATTCAAACCGCACTCATGCGGTCCCCAGTGGTAACGTCCAGGAACATCTGCAGTGCACTTTGCAACTACGTGGACTCACAACAGAGCTGTTAACGTTTGCAAACCTGAGGTTAGACAACCAGTACTTTTCTGGCCTTCGTATATTCTGTTCACCAGCTAATATTCTCTTAACACTTGTGGCTAGCTGGTTAGTAATATTAACAATCACAGTGTAGATTCCTTGTTGTAATAGGTTTAAAAAAGCGGCACATTGATGTCAGGCTGCTTGGAATGAGTGAAAAACAGAAGCTGGACCTGGTCCTGGTCCTGGCTCTGGGACTATGAGGATGAAGAACCGGTCCAGCTTCAGACCAGGAGAGCAAACATGATGAAACCTCCCACCGCTCTCATTCTCCCGTTCTCTGCAAAGTGATTGCAGCTTGAAAATGTGTGTGTGTGTGTGTGCGGTGATGGATGACGGCTTCATTTGCAAACTGAGCTCGTTAGCTTCACCGCTGCACCTCAACGAGAGAGAGAGGCCGGCACTCGTGAGGCCTGACAGGAGCTGTCGCAGCACGCATGAAATATTCACACCGTGTGTGTGTGTGTGCACGTTTCCTGTCTCCACATAATTTTCAGAGGCTTGTTGGATTCTAACAAAGGTCTCTCAGGTCTCCTGCAGCAAGTTCAGCCGATGATGACGGTGATGATGATCGCAGAAGCTCAGAAAGCCTGAGCTTCTTTTAGTTTAAGTGTAACCACGGCAACGCTTTACTTCCTACGGATGCTTTATAACACATCGGAATTACATAAAGCAGAGAGAAAAAACTCTCAGGGGCTGATTTATTAAGAGGGCTAAACTGCTGCGCTACTCAAGATTTGCTGCGCAGTTTTGCTCCGGTCATGTTTGTACGGTTAGCGGCTGATCTATTAAGATTGCTCCTGTTATTATTTTCGCCGCGGTATTTAAATGAGGATTTTGAGTCGCTGTTTGCTCTGTCATGCAAGGATCCGGAGAGAAAGGAACCCCAAACGCAAAAAGAATTTCGATACCATTGAGGTTGAAATATTAGTAGAGGAGACGAATAAAAATATTGCTGAGCTTGAGGAAAAAAATCTAAATTTCACCAGAATTGCTGCAATATAAGTTCAAGTTCAATTTATTTATAAAGCACTCTAACAACAACCTTTTGGAGCCGAGGTACTGTACATTAAAAAAATATGCAAGGCGCAAATAAGAAATAACCAAATTTTAAAAGCTATAAAGAAAAAAATTATAATAATTTTGGGGGACCCCAATAGTCGACAACTCGTTGATTAGATTTGGACGACTGTAATTCGACTGACATTCTCCCAGTGAAATCATGGCAAAGCTGCCCTGGCGGGACTTAAATCTCACAGTCTCACACGATGATTGTTCAGCCAAAGAGATGTTTCTGTGACCAAGTAGCCAAGTAGTCTGACTGCTGCAAACAGCACCGCCACTACCGTGCGTAATGCTCCGTATGGAGACACTGCAGCTGCTGCTGGACTAAAATGAACATGGTAAAACTAATAAATAACATGTTTTTAGGGACCATAATAATTGACTGGGCCACAGAGACTGGCCGATGTGCCGAATTAGATTTCTGCGAGCAGCGCTCTCATGCGCTGAACTGGACCGACACGCATCAACCCCGCTGCATCTGCAGCTATTACGCAGCGCGCTCTGTTATGGAGCGACTCGGCCTCCTCACAGACCGGTGGAGATGTTTGGATACATGGGAGTCAGATTACTGT
Source organism: Craterocephalus eyresii (assembly GCA_037177035.1). Classification (NCBI taxonomy): domain Eukaryota; kingdom Metazoa; phylum Chordata; class Actinopteri; order Atheriniformes; family Atherinidae; genus Craterocephalus; species Craterocephalus eyresii. The sequence continues at coordinate 369,746 of JBBBVT010000026.1, read as the reverse complement.
ACAATTTGATCAAAGTGTGCATAAAATGTATGTCCTGGTGTCCTGCACAGCCCCTCCACCTCCACACCATCCGAGAGGAGATTTGCCATGTTCAGCTTTTCTGTAAACAAAACGAGGAGCGCATGGTCAGATGAAACAGGTGCAGCAGAATGCCCGTTCTATGGCAGGATTTATTTATTTCATTAATTAAAAAATCTAAATTAATACATTTTTATGTATTTCAGTCGGATCTAATTTTCTTCATAAACTTGTCACGTCACAGTGTCATGTGCGGTACATCACTGAGGCCAGGTACTCCGGCCATTGCTGCACACACTCAGCAGCTGCTCAGGTGGGAAGAAGATTGGACAAATGAGGTCAGGTTATAGTGAGGGATGTCCATGCCAGCGGCTCCAGAGTGCAGCAGCAGGTCCTGCAGGGGACGATGCCCCAGCCAAAAATCAGCTATTTAGGCAGCTGATGTTGCACTCCACCATGTTTCTCATGCGCACGCAAGCTGCTTTATAACGGCGTTCCCCTGCAGTTGCGCGGTTGTGCACAGGTGTCATGAGGAATGGGTGCAGGGGGAACGCGGTGTTATAAAGCAGCTCATGAGAAACATGGTAGAGCGCACCGTCGGCGTCCTGAAAAGCCGATTTCGCCCAGACTGTTGTTTGTTGCTCCACAACATGGAACAAAACATCATGAGATCGAGCATGAGGCAAGGCAAGTTTATTAGTATGGCACATTTCAGGTACATGACAATTCAAGGTGCTTTACATACAAACATTGGAAACATTACAGCAAGAAAGGAATACAAACCATTTCTACATGGACATCCCTCACTACCCCCTGACCACCTCTTGCATTTATGCCAATCATAAACCCAGACACACTGAGCAGCTGCCGTGTGTGCGCAGCAACGGCCCGAGTATCTGGCCTCAGCGATGCTCCACACATGATGCAGCAGCCCGTAGGTAACAGCTGCAGACCCGACGCACCAGATATCTGCTGCTTGCAGAAAGTCAGCTGGACCTGATACAAAATATTGGTCAGATGAATCTCTTCTGACGTCCCCACCGGTTTTATTTGCATATATCTTATTACGAGCATTTTTTCCTTGGTTCTCCATCTTGCCTCCTCCTCTTAAATTCATCCGCTGTTTTTCCGGTTTTTCAAACTGCATTTATTTTTTCGCAGATATTCTCCTCACATATTGCAGCAATCTGGTGACATTTAGATTTTTTTCTAGAGTCCATGTGAGCACTGTACAAGGAAAAATCGTTATATTCACTCACCCAAAGTCAAACATCTCCATATTCTCCATCTCTCAGCTGTGAGAAAATGACTCTGTTCCTCATAATGAAAGACTCGCGTACGACACGGACTACATGGGTAATGGTTCCCTTTGTGTCGCACATAACTTGTACATTCATATAATGTTGGGCTTCTGGTTCCTATAAATATGCTCTCTTTCTGAAGGAGGACAAGTTGCAAATAAGTTGCACATATATCAGCCTTTAAACTCATCTAGCAGTTTTAATATTGCAACGCTGGATCGGCTCCACAATCCTCTTTTCTGGTATTCCACATATATTAATACATGGAAAAAATGCATTCTCTCAGTCGCCTTTCATGGTGTCTGTGCCTCCTCCTTAAAATTAGTACTGCAGCCATTGTGCGTATACTCTTGTGCCAGTTACTACCTGCTTTTCAGACGCGCTATTTTTACAATAACATAACCTAATCACTGCAAACTATTTGCGATTTTCACAGATAACACTCCTGCGCAAACCAGATCTGTTTGCATAGTCTCCTCCCACTAATGTGCACTTTCTGGCCGGAACGCCCATAAAGCATATGCAGCAGCTGCAGAAACGCAAAGTGGAGAGCGGCGCTATTTTGCCGGGATAACAGGCACTATCCTTTGCTTGCGGCTTTGATAGATCAGCTGGGGGCGATATTAGCGTGGGCAAACCCATTAGCACCTTTTTTAGTACACGCTTTGCTTTAATAAATCAGCCGCTCAGAGTATATAATTAATAATACTGCTCCCATTTTAAAGCAACTAAACCATGAACTTCAAACTTCACTTTATTGTCCCCTGAGGGAAATTTGTTTTGCAGGCAGGTAAAACATAAAACCATTAAAGACTTCTAACATCCAGAAATACCGGAGAGAGTTCTGGAAACAGTCACATAACCATAAAACAAAATCTGGGAAAACTAGTAAATTAATGCAAAACATTGCCAAACATGATTGAGAGCAGTTCCTAGGACCTTGAAGATCAGTATGCACTGGAACTCTGTGGCAAGTCACTTCTATGCAGATGCTGCTGCTTTCTATCAGTGAAACCAGAAATGACCAGCTGGTCTCTGGCTTTATTTTAAATAAATAATGTTCATTCAAAGAATTTTATTTGTATTAGTATTATTAGTTTAGTTTCAGTTAATGAGTAAATCGTGGCACCTGGAAATAAACAGCAGGGGCGCTGTGGCATGGAGAGCTAGATGTCTGAGACTAAAAGTGGAGGCAGCAGTATGGAAAGATTTATCTTTGTATATTTATGTTTGTCAATGATATCAAATCTGTTAAACGTGCTTTTAGGTATTAACATGGCAAAAATGTCAGTTTCTACACAGATGACATTCAGATTTACTTAAAGACAAAGACTTGAATTTTTTTCGTAAATTCGGACAAATGGAGATTGTTGCTTTTGGGGCTGAAAACCTCAAGAGGACACTGTTTAGATATAGAATTACTCTGGTTGGGATAATATTCTGGTTGCTGAGTTATTCTGGGCCAGCGTCTGACTCACATATAAAACAGGGGTCTTGAACCACTTTCTTTCACCTTTGTAATATTCCCAGAATGATGTCTCAGAGTGATGCTGTCTCAGAGTGAAAACTGGTCCATGGATTAGTTACTTATACACTGGACTACTGTAAATCCTGGTGAGAGGACTACTCCAAAAAGTTTGGAAAAGCCATGAAACTTTCAGTTTCTCCAGTTTTATCTTCTCTTCATTGGCCTCCTGTTCTCTACAACTCCAACCAGTACAGAGAAATGGATGGATGGAAGAATGGATGGAAGGGTGGATGAAAGAATGGAAGACTGGATGGAAGGATGAATGGGAAAACGCTTAAATTTGTTTGACATGTGTTGTTTGACAAACAGACTAAGCGGTGTTACGCGGTCACCTCGTAACCCAGCCGGGCGGCGCGTTGCAGCAGCGTCTCTCCGGCGTTTTTGTTGACGATGAGTCGGCGCACCTCCGGGGGAACGGGCCGCGTGGACAGTGTGCTCTGCAGAGATGGAGGCCACCGGCCGGGCGAGCTGCACTGATCGGACGGAGAGACCTGTGTGTGAGAGCAGGGACAGAAGGAGACATGTTTAACAGCGTTAGCGTGTGCTGGAGGATCAGTTTTATTACCCACAGAACAATTAACCAGAAGACCGGGCCGCGCTGTGTCGCTACATCCATCACTGTCACACACTAACACACACTCTTCCCCCGGCTCGGGCCAAAATAGCGCTGTCACCACCTCTGCTAACACAACTCTGTTTTGGTGTGTTTCCTGTGTGTGCGTGCAGCTCGAGGCTGATGACAGAACGCTCAGGAGGAGGAGGAGAAGGAGGAGGAGAGGAGGCTGCATCTAAAAGTAAAACCGGAAAGCAGGAACAAATTGGGAATCTCTCATCCATCCTGCTGGCAGCTCCCTCTGCTCACTGTGATCTGTCATGTGGTGTATCGGTGGGTTTGCTTCCTCTCAAGATAACAGATTCACAGCACTGCTCTGCACCGATTCCTGGACTTTCCACTTGGTTCTGGACTGGTTCCAGATGGTGCTCAGACTGGTTCTTAATGGTGTACGGACTAGTTCTAAATGGTGTTCAGACTGGTTTTAGATGATGTGCGGACTGGTTCCAAACACCAGTCCAGGTGGTGTTTGGACTGGTTTTAGATTACATTACATTACATTACTGTCATTTAGCTGACGCTTTTATCCAAAGCGACCTACACCTGAGTTTTACCAGCGGTGCATCACTGGAGGCAATAAGGGGAAGGTGTCTTGCCCAAGGACATGACAGGTGACTGAGGTGGCCGCAGGATTCGAACCACCCTTCGAGTAACCCTTCAGATCACTGAAAGACCCACCCTACCACCTGAGATGCTGTTCGGACTGGTTCTAGATGGTTTTCGGACTGGTTTCAGATAACATTTGGACTGGTTTCAAATAGTGTCTGGATTGGTTCTAAATTGTGTTCGGACTGGTTTTAGATGATGTGCGGACTTGTTCCAAACACCAGTCCAGATGGTATTTGGACTGGTTCTAGATTAGTTTCGGACTGGTTTCAGATGGTGTTTGGACTCAAAATTGGGACTTAATTATAATTTCTGTGGACTATTTTTGACTTGTTTTTAAGAAACAGCACCTAAACATGCCCGACACCTGGTGGTCGAGTTGGAGAAAACAACCATCCTCAATGCTTCTCACTTGCTGCCTAGCAACAAAGTGCTAAATCAGCTGCTAGTCTCAGCTAAATTAGAATAAGCTTAGGTACGAATGGTACGTTCCAGCTGCATCTGGAGTCTGACTGGGCCAGAGTAGGTGATATCATAAGCAGGTACATGATGTTCTCTAAGTAAAACTCTTCCAGGCTCTCTGAGCAGAACTTCTTAGGAATGTGGGTGTTCTCCCGGGCAGGAGGATAGCAATAAATCTTTCGTATTAAGGCATAAACATTCATTTAACAAGTGGATTAGTTAAGAGTGGTTTTAGTTTTGCTTCAGACTCTTTTTTGCTTGGAAAGCTTGGACTGATGGTGGATCTGGTTTCAGACTGTTTTAGAATGGACTGGAGTTAATGTTTGGAAAGGTTTCACCGGCGCTCTAGGCTGGCTGTTGGCATTGTTTGAGCCTGGCTCTACCTCAACCAGCTGACAGTGAGAACAAATAAAAGCCGGTGTTCTCTGTGGATTACTGGACTGGCTCGCTTACAACCCCCTCGGCATGGTTCCTACTGCAGCCTGACAATCTGGAATTAGAATGGATTTTGGGGGGGAGGGCTATCATTTGGGGTTAGACAAACAACTGTAGTCTATTTGGGAATGTTTCTATGATCTTGGCACATCCATCTCCTGGGATTGTGTTTTCTATGATATCTAAAAAGTTCAGTTTCTTTGGCTGTTCAATTTGTACTTGAATTTTGTTTTTATTTCGAGTTCCCAGTTGGAAATACAACAACTGTTAGTGTCATCTGACTGGAGGATCTTCTTCCAGAGACTTTTCTCCGGTCACTCTTCCAGTAACATGGGACTTTTGGTAGACAGTCCACTTTAGACAGGTGAATAGGTGGGTTTCACCTATGTCACCTGGACGACGTGCGCGATGCAGATGGAGGGCAGGAAGTAAATAAGCAGTGCTTGTCAATGGATGTTCAAATACCGGTTAGCGATTATTGTAAGGATTTAGACCCAGAAGCAAAAGGAAGGTATACGCAGCTGATAACAAAATATGCTGGACAAGACCCATAGCTCATGACGATTACAGAGTTTTCCTCTGAACTGGAGGATTTACCAAGAATCGAGGCGGTCGATATAACGAACTATCTGGTCCTGCAGACTTCGTATTAAACTAAACAGCAAATGAAAGCCGATAAAATTTTGGAGGCATA
>JBBBVT010000026.1:331993-343332 GCA_037177035.1 Craterocephalus eyresii | reverse complement strand
CACTTTATGGGCATTTCCTCAAAACGAAAAGCTCCCGATATCTCCGGCTACATGATGAACATCAAGAAAGTGTTCCATAGTGTTAATCAGCATGAGGGTGAGTACAAAATGAAGGCACATCATTCTAAGGGCGGAGTATTCCTTTAAGTCCAATTACGGGAATTATTTTCATAGAATTTCTTCTACTGTGTTTATCTATCATTTTAAAGGTTCTGTGGCAACAACTATTTTAATATCTTCCTTCATGTTTTATACGCTAGTCCTCTGAATGATAGTCTATAGCACATATTATTTATTTAATTTATGAATTTAGTAGACCCCTTAATAAGACAACACAGGTATTGGATTTGTCCCTGCGATAGACTAGCAACCTGTCCAGGGTGTATCTTGCCTAGCGCCGGCTAATTGCTGGGACGACCCTGAATGGGAAGAAGCTGAACAGAAAATGAATGAATGTCTCAAAGGATACGACATCAGCAACAGTTTCCGCCTCCGGAGCCTCGAAAAACCAGCAGTTGAGCAAGCGAGGACTGTTCATTTGAGCGTGCAGGGAACCGCCATGAGCTCATTGGGCCTCATACGTACACAGTGCCCTCACCAGGATGATTCCCTGCTTGCAATACTGTTGTTCCCTCTTAGAGCAAAAATGTCTCCTCACAGGTTCTAGTTCATGAGCAGTGCTGGGCCCAATACTTAAAAAAAGTAATTAATTATAGTTACTAGTTACGTCTCCCTAAAAGTTACTGTGTTAGTAACACAGTTACAGCATCATAAAAATAACTAATTACTCCAAAAAATAATTATTCCTTTGAAAAATAAAGATGTTCAGATATATGGCCTTTAATTAAAGGGAAACATCTAATGAATAAAAATGGAACTTTCTAGAAGAAATTACTTAGAAAAAGACTAATCTCAGGCTGACGGATGTTGCGACATCTCTCCCCCTCTCCACCTCCACGTGTGTGCGTGTGTGTTCGGCTACGCACACTGACTTACACACATCTCCCATGACATTTTACTTTTCCACTAATCATCATAACCAGTGGTAAAAACCCGGCTAGGCGTAAAAAATGGCTTAAATGAGCAGAATCATAATGCGCCGCTGCTGCGTCTCCTGCAGACAACTTCTGGCTCCAACACGAGATGCTGCTTTATTCTCATCCAGCACCACCGCTCACAGCAGAACACGACCACTTCTGTTCTCCAGTTTATTCTCCAGTTTAACTCGTATCCCTCCACCTCCACACCAGGCGTTCCCTTTTGGAATATAAAAGAACTGGCAGACATGCAGAAACACCAGAAGATTGCACAACTCAGAATAATTCAGAAACTGAGTCTAAATTTGCCATCAAGGCAAGGAAAGGCAAGTTTATTTATATAGCACCTTTCAGATTCAAGACAATTCAAAGTGCTTTACATAAGACAGGTGAGATGGTGGACTTTCGGTACCAAACTTTAAACCAATTGCAACCTACAGAATTATAGTTTGGAAAGTTGTGATGTAGCATCCGTTTGGCACGTAGGCCACTTGTGGCGTGAGCTGCAATATTGACCTGAACACGGGTGTTCAGGATACAGTTAGATTGTCATCTCAGAAGCCTGACTATAACCACCTAATTTATTTCTAGAGAGTTTGCAACACCAGAAAGACTTTTACATTATCTCCTTCTGGCACCATCTATCACATGATTCAGGAATGGTCTGATTTGTGGAGGTTTTAGAACATGGTTATAGAAGTTTTGTCAACATTATTTAACATTTAGATTCCAATTTAGATTTAAATAATGTTTATTCTGATTTGAACTGGTTTGCATCAGCTGCATAAATGTAACTTCTGCTAACACTTCTTCATGTATGTTGATTTTATCTTGAGTTGCCCACAGCACACATTCATAGGGCTAAAAAAAGACACAAAAACAATTTGGCCTCACACCTAAGAGGATCCTTAAGCTTGATCAAACATTTTTGCTTTCCTTAATTTTTTCCACTGTGTTCTGCATCCAGTCTGTTCTTTCCTTTTCCTATCTGCAACGAGGTCCGTACTATGGATTCTTAATCAGGGTTAAACTGTTTGGTTTTATGGTAAATGTTGCTTCTGTTGGTGTTTCTTTCATTTTCCTAATTTTCACATTTTGAAACAATGAGAAATTCAACAGTCAGTGCTTTTAATGGTAAAAAGTAACGGTAACGAATTGAAAACTAATTTGATATTAATTTCTTTCATGAGTGACCATAGTATGAGCAGGATAATCCCCTTATGACGTGTCAATTATCAAAAATTAATGGATTTTACGGACTAATTTCACCCACAACGCCATGTTGGAAGTGTCTTGAGCCATACTATGGAGTGTGCTGTGTACGTGACGCCATCCCACAAATGTGTCAGACATTAGTGGAACTGTTAGCGGGATCCTTTAGGCAGGCAGATAAACGATTCCAGGTAATCAAACCACTGGGTTCAACCGGTTCTCAGTTCCCATCCCTAGTCACATTATTATGGATCTTCTGATTGGTTGATGTTGGGCATTTTACCACCAATAGGAGAGGTTTTTAATATTTTTTTTGTTTGCTTGCAAGCACTTTCTCTAGAATCAGACATTTCACAGTTCCTTCTTGCACCACATATGACGGAATAATCATGGAAACATTTCTATCTTAGCCCTGGTTTTACTTGTCCATCAACTATTTTATCTGGAGAGAAGTTGGAACAAAAGTTCTTCCCATATTAAATGGGAAATGTGATTCAGACGTGTCAACTCCAGAGGGGTCACCCAAGATCCTACAGAGACGAGTCAAGGGACTCAGCCAGGGTTACGGAGCTAAAACGGAGGCACCACAACGAATCCTCCCATAGGGTTAACGACAAGCAGATGATATCTTCCTTCTGCTGAACCATCAGGAGCGCTTTGAGTTATTCCCAGGACATGTACGAGCTCTCCTCAGGCCGACAGGACACTGATAACTACTCACGAGTCAGGATGTGGCGAGCTTCTATGCCTTTCTGAAGCTGGCGTACCTACCATCTGTAGGTTTATATACAGCAGAGGTTTATTCAGGCCGAACATTGGCGGCTGAGCCTGGAGAGAAGCCAGCAACCCCCCCTGAGGAATTAGTCATTTTCACAGTTTGAGACGGCCAGAGGCGAGTCGAGCAACCAAAAGGAAAACGACAAACACATGAGTGGGGACGGTGTCATGGGCAGGAGTTGGAGGAAAATGAAGTTATGAATAATTTAACGATGATTCATACGTTAACCGCACAATCAGGATGAAACTCATGAACAGTTGCTGCTCAGAGAAGAGTCGAAGATCAGCTCCAGAGCCGATGTATTCGGAGAAATGTTCCTCATCATTTCTTTATTCTGTCCTCCATATGAAGCAGCTGCTGATAGCAAAATAAAACAAGTCCTCGTGGTGAGGCAGAGGAGGATTCCTTTAAAATTCCTCCTCCACCCGGAGGAGGACGATGAAGAGGAGTAACATGAAAATATAGATGAAGATGACGGGAGTGAGAGATGAGGAGAAAAGGACAGGAAAGGAAAAAATAGTCTTCCTGCCACCATTTCCTCGTCTCTTTGGGCAAAACCATCATGTTAACGGTCGCCTGGAGCCTTGCAGAGTTATCCAAACTCAACCTCAGTTCAACCCGACACATCTGCAGAGCGGAGGAGGAGGAGGAGGAAAGCTGTCCTCCTCCTACCTGATCACAGTTTTTTGAAAACACACCCAATCAGAAATGATTAACAAAAATCTAGAACCTTCACAGGTGATTGGACGACAGCTCATCTAGTAAATGGTAAATGGACTGTACTTGTAGAGTGCTTTTCTAGTCACATGACCACTTTCCATCCATCCGTTCACAAACATGCATACAGCACCTATATTTATACATTCTTGGTGCAGAATATAACCATTCACACACATTCACACACCTGGTAGGCATATCGGGTGTCTTTCCCAAGGACACTTCTTCATGGAGCGTAGGGGGAAGGAACCACCAACAGTAGACGACAGTTCTATACACCTGAGCTACAGCCGCATCCAGTCATTAGGAAAGTGTAAGAGCCTGAACATGGTCCACGAGGCGGAAGTCAACCTTCGGTTTCCAGCAGTACTCTGGTTTTTACAGGATATTTATCATCATAATAATTATAATATTTATGTAAGTTGTTAGGAAGCCCACCTAGCCTCTAAACATGATTAATCCTGATTTATTTCTTATTATTTTGTGAGGTAGACTGTTAGAGTTGTGATTTCCGAGCTGCATTGAAAGCATCACAACTCTCCAGTTGTGAGGCAACTCTTCATCACAACTTCTGCTACAGCCACACATCACTGTCCAAGAGGTCGGCAGTTCGATTCCCCTCTGCTACAAGTCAAAGTGTCCTTGGGCAAGACACTGAACCCTACCTTGCCTCCTGATGTGCCTATCTGAATGAATGGGTATGAATGGGTGAATGAATAATGTCAAAGCTCTTTGAGTGGTCACGTGACCAGAAAAGCCCAATAAAAGTGCAGTCCATTTACTATTTAACTCTGTGTTGTGGGTTTAAGTTTAGTTTTCTATTCCCTGACTGTGGCCAGTATGAGTCGCCTCCTGCTGCATAGACCTTTGTAGATAAAATTCCTCAGTCTGGTCCAGAAAACCTTCTTGCAGAACTCTGAAGCTGAACTGCTCGTGTAAAATATCTGTTCTGTGTTCTGTGTCTGTTTCTGCTTCTCGGATGCTTTAAGTCTTTGTGACGTTTCAAATTTGAGCTGATGTGGATGACGTACCTACTTGCTTGTGCACAGTTTTCACAAGAGCATGATTTTTTTCCGTCTGCGTTTTGCTCTGTCTGTACATAAGACTCTCCCAAGAGCTCTACAAACCTGGCATCAGCAATGCCAGAAGCTGAGTCTGAATTGCGGGAAGGAACTAGCACTAGTCGTGCTGGACTGTTATGGTGTTTGTCATAAACAGTGTTGTAAAACCTGACTTTTCTAATGAGCATGAACGTGAACTGCATGTGCCGCTCATTCTTGGCAAAGTGAGCGCTGCTCTTGCTACTGTTCATAATATCAAAACTGATTCATTCAGTTCAACGTTCACCATAAATATGAACGTGTTCAGTGAACGGCATTCATTCATGCACAACGCAGCACCCACAGCTCCAAAAATCGGCTGTTGGGATTGCCGAACTGTAGCGACTTGCCGTGAAGCTGCAGAAGAGTGGCTCTGCAGCACTTCCATGTTTTGGGAAAAACAGACCTAAAACAGCAGCAAACTCAGAAGGAAACATCACATCATCTGCAAAAAGGCTTAGCATGACAACAGATGTGACATGTCTAACACAAATCACATTCAACAGGGGACAAACTGACACATATATTAATTTTCCCTTATAATATAACAAAACATGCTTTGCCTTCAAAACTTAAACACGATTAACTTTTCTTTAAATCAATATGAATCACAACAATCAAACGACTTCCACTTATGAACCTCAAGTTGTATCCCTGGTTAACACAAACATAATTAGTTCATGACTTAAAAGATAATAACATGCTGGCCACTGTGATAAGTGGTCCTTACTAAAGTTAAATTTTAAATACTGAAAATAAGCTGGCTTAAAATATCTTCCATTCACAGCTCGGACCAAAAAATAAGGGAAAGGACTACATCAGAAAGAAACCTACCCAAACAAGCTGCAGTGGTATAATGATCACACACCAGACCAGCAGATAAAACCAGGTTTTCATTCTCTATGTGACTGAATGGCAAAGGCAGGAAGCAGTAACATGTCTTACCTGGAGGGCTTTTTGCTCTCTGCTCAGCTTGCTGGCGTCTGCATTAAGCTCCGTGGTCATACATTTAAAACGGTCGCCCACATAGCCGGAGGAGTTGGCAATACGCTTGGTGAGGTTGGAGTACCGGTTCTTGCTGCACCCAGGGCCTTCATCCTCATCTGTCAAGGAATCTTTGTCTTCCTGGAAACCCGAATCTTTCCTGCTTTCTTCAGAGGTGGTGGTGGGGAGGATGGGTCCTGTGTCACTGGAAGGAACATCTGGAATACCCAAAGCCAGTTTTGAATGGACTCTGGTAAAGGTGTTGTTGGTAGGTGAAAGGTTCTGAGATGCTGGTGCTCTAGTAAAGCTTATTTCATGTGAAGAGACCTTAACATTGCTACTTGCACATGATGTCTGGCTCTTTGAGACGGTACTTCTGCAACTGAAACTACTGATGTTGTTCTGTCCATAGGCAGGGCCTCTAATATTGGCGGTGGGCTGAGAGGCATTGTGGTTTTCAAAGTTTGTAAATTTGGGGCCGATGTCTCTGCAGCTAGGAGAAACAGGGTTTTCAACTCCACGAACTGGACAACTGAAAATTCTGGGTTCACAAGTAGGTGATGGGTAATCTCTGCAACAAGGTTCTACAAAATTCCTGTTGAAATTTAGGTTGTTTGCAGTGGGGTTAATGCTGGCAAAAAGTGATGGCCTTGAATTTTTGAATCCTCCAGTTGGACCTCTGGCATCAAAATTCTGGCATGCCGGGACCTGAGGACTGAAATCTCTACTTGCTGGATCCTTGCTGTTGTTTGCTGGGGTTTCTGAAGGACAGTCATCCCCATTAGCTGGAATTTTGGGGTTAGTGACTGTAGACTGGACTGATGCAGTGTTGGTGGATAAGCCACTAGAACTACTTTCACTGCAAACAGGAACCACTGAGTTCCCATTTTTGGAAAGGGTTTTCTTAAGTTGAGAATTTGAATTTCCAGTGACCTCAGCTTTAATTTCTGTTGGAGTGCTAATTTCACCACCAGTAACACCCATGATCAAGCCCCCAGAACCAGGCAGTCTAGCTTTCCAGTTTCTAGAAAACTGCCATGGTGAAGTTCTGGCACATCGCATCGACTGCTCTTCTGGGATGTTTGGGAAAGGACTTAGCAACTCTTCCTCCTCAGAGGCTTCCTGGCCAGTAGAAAGAGGTGACGAAGGGTTGTCACAAGGGGGAGTGTGGGGTCTCTGGCAGGGATTGGGGGCTTTTGGAGGCCTTGACTCTCTGTCCTGGATGAGGTTACCTCCAGTGCTACTATGCTTTGGGGAATTTTCTTTTCTGATACATGTAGAGTTTTCAGAGGAAACATGATCCTCATCTGTCTCATCACGCATCAGGTCAATGCAAACTACATCATCTCTGACATTAGAGCGGCTTTTATCTGAAGCCTTTAAGGTTTTTTTCATGACCTTGTCTTTATCATTGTCACTCTTGTGACAGCTGTCTGCATCTGGCCTTTCCTGGTTCCTAGACAGTTCTGGATTCCAGATTTTGTCAAGGGTCACAGATCTGTTTTCAAGCTGTTCCTTGTTGTTAAGACCTGGGTATGTCAAGATGGAAGTAGGGGCCATATCCTGTGTACTCTGATTTGGCTGCACTCCATATGAGAGGATGTGTTTTTGTCCAATATGAGATGGGTAAAACCTGCTGCTACCAAGTAACAGTGGATGGGGGTACATAGGTGCTTTACCTGGTATCGACATACCCTGTACTGACATATTTTCTGCAACTGAGTATGGAATGTAGCGGTTTGTGTACCCTAAGCCAGCAGGGAGGTAAGAGTCCCCGTATATTTGTCTGAGGGTGTTTTTGTTTTCCATTTGAGACTGCAGCTGCTCTGGAGGACAGGACTGGCCTTCCTGAGCCCCAGGCTGAGAAAGTTGTGTACTCGGTTTTCCAGAACAAGGTTCTTCTTTACTCCTCTGTAAACTTTCCTCACAAATAGTTGGCTGAAATCGTGACCATCCTGCTTTGGGATTCGGGGATAGAGATTTTGCAGAATGCCGTGCTCCAGGGGCAGAACGGGGAATATTGGTAAACTCAGTTGATGTTGACCCAAGTGAGCCTGAGGGCTGCTGTGGATTGTGAGCACTGTCTGCATTATTTTTGTTTAAAATGTGAGAGCAACTTGGACCAGAAGCAACCCTGCTGGTAGTGCAGCTCATTTCTTGATCTGGAGTCTTAACTGATGTACTAACAGGTGGAGGTCGACCTTCTTTGAGATGCTGGTCCTGATTGGATATCAGCCTGTAAGGAGGTGGCAAATAACCCATCTTGGTTAGTGCTTCTGCTTTGGATTGAAATCCATTTGGAAGTTCTTCCAACTCTTTGGCAGACAAATCCAAGGGTTTTTCTCCTTGGTTTTTGGCAGCCTTTTGAGGTACAGTTTTGTCCACTGATGTCTTTGCAAGTACAACGCATTTGTCTGCTCTACTGCTGTCTGAACTGGCATCTTTGGTTTTGTTGCCGACTGAATTTGTGGATGGGCTGTGCTGGGAGCTCAGGCAAAAAGGATGAGACGCTGAAAATGAGGTTGAAGAGTTACTCCTATAAAGGGACTTCTGGAGGTCTGTAGCTGAACTTTTGAGGGTTTGGGTAAGGGGGATGGAACATGAAAGCTGGGAAACTTGGGTAGAGTCTAACACAGCAGTGTTAATGTGACCATTACTGCTTTTGCTTGGAGTATGCTTGGTAGAACTGGTCTGAATGGAGTTTACTCCACTGCTGTTGCTATGTTGTTGCTCATTATGGTGAACAACTTGAACCTGGGGCTCCTGGTGGATCTGAGGACTGGTGGTGAAAGCAGAGGGTTCTTGATGCAACTGTGGAGCAAGTCCCTGCAAGGCCTTGTCCTGGCAGTGGGGCAGGGGTGAAAGGACAGCAGAGGCTGGAGTGGCTGTAGACATCCTGATAGGAGGCCCCAGTGATGAGGAAATATGAGTGGGGGCATACGGAGGCATATAGAAGAGTCTTTCCTCTCCATGAGTGTTGCCTCCAGTGGCACACAAAGACTGATATGCCAGTTGTTGCTGGATGAAGGGTGATGGCTGAGACAGGAAGGAGGCCTTGTATGCCATGTCCAGAAAGGGGTACATTGAAGCATCCATGTAAGGACTGATCCAGGGCAATCTCAAAAAGCTACCACCAGCACCATTCAAGCCCAGTTCTGACTGCTTGTCTATGGGTATAACTCGACGATCCAGTCCCAGGCCATCATTTTCTGCAGTGGGGAGAAGCAGAGGCTTCTGCAGCCTTGTATGTGGGCTTTTATAAAGTCCAACATATCCGTTCACAGATTTCTGACCTTCCAGTAAGGTCACATCAGGCTTGTACAGGAGCTCATACCCAAGTGGGAGGGAGATACCAGGCTCTTGGGACTTTTGTCCAGAAAGAGGATGGATGGCAGGGTAGAATATGCCTCCATGGGGGCGAGGGTTTTCCCCCACCAAAGTGTTGCGGTCAATGTTGAGGGCAGCTAGCGGGTTCATCCTGTGAGCTGCACCGGCATCCACCTGTAACAAAGAAAGTCAACATTAGAGCTGAATTTTATAAACAGCGAAAGATTATAATTATCTGTCCATATACCTGCTTAATTCAGTGCATGGTCACAGGGGGCTACAGAATACAATGCGCAATACTAATAAAACGCAGGGAACAGTTAACAATTTAACAGGAATACTAGTGTAAAGTCTATAAAACAGTTGGGTTGGATGTGAAGTCTGGGAAAAATGCTGTTACATACTTTCGGTAACATTAACCCTTCGGAGTCGGGAGGCATTTTTGGGGATTTTCCTTGCACGGTACTTTTTGTGTATTATTGTTGATAAAACGGTCATCTTATGATGCAAGTATTATACGTCTGTGTTTTCAGGTCAACCTGGGCTTTCATAATATTCATGATACACTGGTGTCACATGAATGACATAAAAGTTATAGAATCACAAAAAGGAATGTATTGGGAGGGGGGGCAAAATGATCTTTTTCCTGATTTTTATCATGTAATCAAGTCATTAATTCTCTCCTTATCAACATGCCCAACAGGGGGCTTAACACTCATTCATGAATACTTGAGAAACTACTGAATTCCCTGTGGAAACCACCAGGGGAGCCAATATGGCTGCTACTGCAGAGCACAGGGTTACTCATTCTGCTCCTGTGAGGGCTGAAATCCACTAGATTTTTGTTTCAATACAAAAGTAATGGTTCCAACAGCCAATCCAAACGATTCATTATCTTGAGTAAGGTGTGTTGGAGCAGGGATGCATGGAAATCATAATGGATTCCGACTCTTGTAGGACTGGAATGAGTAACCCTGGCGTAGCACCTCCCATTCTGCAAAGCTCCTTCCATTCCTTTGCCGACCTCAGCTCCAGCAGAACATTGCTTACTCTGCCCCCCCTTCCCCCTTCCCCCTGTCATGTGCAGCAACATGATGAAGGGGGCGTGTCTGAAGAGGTTGGAGAATCTTAAAGAGTAAAATTTTCAAGGTGTCATATCCAGACACGGAGCAGGAGCCTCCTGAAGTTGTAGAAAACAAATTGACAAGACCCTGCAACTGAGGCAGCATGGACTTTAAAGGTCAACTGATTGTTACCATGACAACAAGATTCCTGGCAGAATCCGGGTTTCAGGATAGTTGAGCTTTATGATTGTCAAAAGTTTAAAAATAAAAATCTTCCTTTTCCCAAACTGGTAGCACTAAGCATGTCCAAAAAGGATCATAATCCAAAGATCAGATAATTGTATCAAACGTCCATGGAAACGTTTAGGCTGGAAACTCGGATCAGATTGGTTCCAGTCGCATAGATTAAATATTTGCATGTAAACGTGGCTATTAAATAGGAATATTTGTAAAAGTACTTAGACATTACTTTGTTGTGAATCGGTATAAATACAGCTGAACTGAATTAAACCAAGCTGAATTGAACTGAACTATCTGGGTGAGTTAGTCTGGACTGAAACGTTTATTTTCATTTCAATTTAATTCAGATAAACAAACATAATCTGTTTCTAAAGGTTCAGATTTAGGGTTAGAATGAATGACTGAATGAATGAATGACAGAATAAATGAATGACAGAATAAATGAATAAATATTCTGATAAAAACGTTTCATGAATAAATTAATCCTTCAGGACAAACAGGAGTTAAATGAAGAAATAGATTTTGTGTTTTAAGAGAAAAACTGCAGCACATGAACCGCTGACATCATTTTCCATCATGAGAGAATTTTTTTCATTATCTTTTCTTCTCTTGGTTTTCCTGGACGGCACTCGATGCCCGGAGCTGCTCCTCCGGTCTCCATCGACATATCCAGGAAACGGAGGAGGATGATGGAGAGGAGGCAGCGGCGAGAGACCACAGAGACAGGGAGAGAGAGAGAAAGAGAGAGAGAGAGAGAGAGAAACAGAGAGAAACAGAGAAAGAGATGGGAGGAAAGACATAAAGAGAGAGCAAGAGACAAAGGGAAAGCAAGAGAGAAAAGAGAGAGAGGAAGAGGATCAGGAAGGGTACTGAAGTAAAA
>JBBBVT010000026.1:307050-317445 GCA_037177035.1 Craterocephalus eyresii | reverse complement strand
TGTCCTTCAAGGATCTTGGAGAACTGTTCCCGGAAAGTCCTTCAAGGATCTTGGAGAACTGTTCCCGGAAAGTCCTCCAAGGATCCCGGACAACTGTTCCTGAAGACCCCATAGAGAACTGACATAGTTTTATTAGCGGGTTCAGACTGGGAAGAAGGGTAAACCAGTATTAAGTGAGGAACCGGGCCAGTTCCATGTTAGAACATGTCTCAGCTTCTCAGTTTCCCATTTGTCTGCTTTTATTAGAAAATAAAACATTCCGGCTGCAGCTGACTCCACATAAACTATAAAGCAGCGCGTGAGGACGCAGGGTGTGACTGCGCTGATGCTGTCATAAGTTCAGCACACATCCGAGTGTTTTCTCTCATCCCGCGTCACGTGCCCAGCTGATTCCGATTGAACCTGATGTAAACAAAGTGCGAAACTTGGCGTTAGAAGTTGGACTCACCTCCTGCTGCTGCTGCTGCTCTGTTCCTATCGCTCCGCTTCCGTCTGCACAGCTCCTACATCCATCAGCGGAAATAAATCCATAAATCCATCCTCATCGATCCGCCGCGTGCGGGCGCAGCACAGGAGAAGGCGTGGGCGCGGACGTGCACTCTCACATACACACGCCACGCACAGCGAGCCGCTCTCCTCCTAAACGATGCAGAAACTCCTGAACGTAACCGCCGCGACGCGCCGAGCACGTGCGCCAGGCGCAGATAAAAAACAAAAACAAAAAAATTAGACAAAGCAGAAAAAAATAAAGAGCCCAAACAGCCCGGAAGAGGAGATCACACCTGGACGCGCATGCACGTGCCGTCCAGCACCGGTATGAGCGCTTCTGTGTGAGCGCGCACGCCTGCTTCCTCCGCGGAGTCCGGTCCGCAGCTGCGAATCACATTCAGACAATTTCAGCAGAAAAACACCAAACTCAACATTTCCTCCGCGCGCAGAAACATTCCTCAAGGTGTCGCGCGCGCAGCTCGCAGATAATTCCAAATTTCTTTCCTTTCTTCTCCCGTCGTCTGTCTGTTTGTCTGTCTGCTGGGTTTATCCTCCTCCTCCTTTTCCCTTTTTCCTCCACGCGGACACGGTCTCCCTCTCTCCCTCTCTCTCTCCCTCTCTCTCTGTCTCTCTCTCTCCGCCGCTCTCGCGCTCCGTTGTCAAATTACACCAAATTACCAATCCCGTTTCCGGTGGGAGCCTTTCAAATAGAAACGTAATTAACTTTTAACTTTTTAAATCGGTGCGAAAATGACGTAAATATAGAAAGTATTTATTTTTAATTAAATTATTTGATCAGATTATTGGTTCATAATTCTTGCTTTGATTATTAAAAAGAGATAGTATTTAGGCCTACTCTTATTTTTTTGTATTATTTTTTAGATATTTTTTGTTAATTATTAATAATTAGATTTTAAAGTGTAACTTACCCCCCAAATCACCTTTTTTTGCTGATAAACTGTGTAAACAAGTGTCTAGTAGCCTTAACTACATGTCCCAGTCATTATTTTGACATTTTAGTGCTAATTTGTTAAAATCTTAACTTTAAGCTAAAAACCGTCTGTGTGGCTCCCTCCTCAGGTTAAACAGTGTACTGCATTTGAATTTCGTGGAAATGTGGTGATTGTCTGTGAGGCTGTCAGCAGGATTTCGTTTCGTAGGCAGCTCTGCCGTTACTTGGTATAAAATTGGCTCCACCCTCTTGACAGACCAACCCACGTTTTCCAGAGACACGATGCCCACATGTACATACAGAGTTTTACTAAATCATATGTGTCTCATGATGTAATGTGGACAGTATACGGTAATATGTTTTTTCTACGTTTCTCAGCATTTGCTCTTATCTAAGTGACGTATAAGCAATCATGCTAACGCCATTTAGCACTCTGAAACTGGACCCATACGGTGCTGCGATGCTACGGCAGCCTCCAGCACCGGCCGCCTCAGGGCCACAGAACCCTCCTCCAGAAACGCCATCTCTGGGGAGGGTGGTGGAGAAAATTCTTCCACCTCAAACGGTCTCTCCGTAGCAAAGCTTGACTCACTGTCGCCCGCCATTATAGCAACGCCGAGATCCTAAAGTGTAGGTTCGGCGGGATGTACATCTCGGCTAACGGGACGTACAGCTCCTATAGTGCTGCATGCCGCTCTCAGAGAGGGATGTACGGATCCCGAACGTTCATTTCTTGCTGTTTTAGTGGGATATTCCGCTCTGTGCCTTATATCTGTTTTGTAAGCGGCATGCCGCTTCTTTTGTGGATGCTTTGATGGCGTTTCATAGACATTTTAGACTTAATTGTTTGTACAGTATGCATGTGAGCTAAAGAGTGGAATATCACACAAAACAGCGAGAAATGAGAGTTTTATATCCATACATCCCTCTCTGAGAGCAGCATGAACCACTATGGGAGCGGTACATCCCGCTAGCCAAGCGGTTCGTACCAAATGCCACTTTGGGATCTCGGCGTCTCTCCACCATTTCGCACTTTATCTGTCAGCATAGAGATCTATGTGTGTTTATGTGTAAATGGCTGTCAGTGTCAGCGCCAAAGCCAGCTGTCAATCACAGCCCAACCCCCCCCCGCTCGTGCCCCTTGGTCCTCTCGGCACGCCCTCTTCAGCGTGGGTTTTTACATTTCTCTGAGGCGGAAGTAAGTCTCTGGCAGCGGGAGTTAGTTACACTTTAAAATAAGACTGTAGGTTTCTTTTCCAGTTTCCTTCACGTTTAAATGACTGGCTCTTCCTTAATCATGCTTCCTAACTCACATAAACCGCGTGGGATTTACGGCAGGTGTGCTTGACAGGCACTCACTGAGCATGCTCAGAAAAGCAGTCTAAGATCTACCGCTCAGCTAATGCTCACTGCTGTATGCTAGCTTTGATGAAACATTTGGGTCACTGAGGCAAAAACTCGGGAGGAGTTAGGAGAGGTCATGGAGAACGACTTCCGTACGGCTTCGAGGATGTTCTGGTCCACCATCCGGCGGCTCAGGAGGGGGAAGCAGTGCTCCATCGACACTGTGTACAGTGGAGATGGGGGGCTGCTGACCTCGACTAGGGACGTTCTGGGTCGGTGGAAGGAATATTTTGAATCAAATCAAATCAAACTTTATTTATGAAGCCCTTTTCGTACATTAAGCAGCACAGAGTGCTTTATACCATGAAAACAAGCATTTATAGAAATAAGTAAAAAAAAGAGAGATCAGTAGTGTACACCTGATCATGCTCTCTTGTTCACTTTTCGCACATTTATCATCAGACACACAACAGAAACACAAATACAACTCTGCCTTTTAGTTAACTGGAACATTTATGTAAAAACACCATTTTAGCTAAATTTATAAAAGACAAAAGGCTTGACACCACTGTGAGGATGAAAAACTTTCCTAAAAACCCTCCCCAATCCCACCAACACGTGAAGAACGAGCAGAGCTGGGGGACCCGGTGACGGACTCTCCTATCTCTGGGGGCGAGGTAGCTGAAGTAGTTAAAAAGCTCCTCAGTGGTAAGGCCCCGGGGGGGGGATGAGATCCGTCCGGTGTTTCTTAAGGCTCTGGATGCCGTGGTTGTTGTTGACACGCCTCTATGGCATCGCGTGGACACCGAGACATCAGGGACAGGGCCTCTGGATCGGCACAGGGTGGTGGTCCCCCTCTGTAAGTAGGGGGACTGGAGGGTGTGCTCTTACCTGGAGAGGAGGGTCCATGGGACAGCGGGTCTGGGATTGAGGGGCAGCAGTGTGGTTTTCGTCCTGGTCCTGATGGTGCCATCGTGGACGTGTCCCTGTTAAAGATCATCTCTGCTGCCTGGACATAACGTTGGCTGTTTTCCTCCATGTTGTCCAGAGACAATTGTTCTGTGTTCACGGTCGCACACAGCTGGCATTCATGATGTCACACTGTGACATCGTCAGCTCGCTTTGGATAAAAGCATCTGCTAAATGACGGTAGTAGTAGTAGTAGTAGCTCAAACAACACTCCAGCTGTTCATGGCCATAATGCCTTTCTCTCTGCTGTTCTGTAAACCTTCTGTAAACCTTATTAGAATTTACACTGTTAATATATAATTGCTCTGCTGGAAATTAAAAGGTTTTGTTCACTAAACTCATCCAGTAGGTGGTGTGATGATCTGATAGTAAACCTTCTAAGACTCCCGTTAATATCATGTCTGCTGACATGTTTCTGTTTTATCATCACAGACTGATGTGAAACACAAAATAATGAAAAAACAATCCACTTGAATAAGACATGTTGTTAAAACTGTTTATTTTAGTTTGAAAGTTTACAGGAAGTAGTGCCATCAAACTGTTGTGAAATAACAAATTTTTACAGAAACACATAAGCTCAGAAATCCTCACATTAAAACACGCCATTTCTTTTTAAATAAATTATTTTTAAAAATGTCACTGTGAAGTATACTTTTTAATTGAAAAATAAGTTTTTACCTTTTCTAAAATGTATAAAGAACCAGAATATAATTATTTCCAAACCTCATCAAGACCATGATCATTCCCAGTAGAACATTAACATCATATCAGATGATAAAATTGAGACATTTGGGTTTTTTTTAATGGAAAATATGAGCTCATTGTGCATCAATGCAACAACACGTCTGTAAAAGGTTGGAACAAAATCCTGGAAAAGTTTTAATGTCTGACATGATGTTAAGAAACAATGAGATTTATAAATAATTACAATCTGCTTTTATTCACATTTCACTCTCTTCAGTATAGACACCAATTCTGCAGCTCAATCTGTGGATTATTATTAGCAGAGTTCCGTTTTTATGCTCCTCACATGTGGAACAAATTCTCAGAAACCTGCAGGTCTGCTGAAACTCAGCAAATTTAAATCAGGTATTAAAATGTTTGTTTGCAGCCTTTTATGTCAAGCGGTTTTTTCTTCTCAGATGGTTTCTCTGTACCTTATTTTTCTTCATTTTACTTTTTACTTTTGTTTTAAATTCTTTTTAATGATTTCTGCATCCTGCTGTAATGTTTCTATATTAAGCAACTTGAACTGTCAATGAACTTGCCTTTCATTATTATCATTATTATTATTATTATTGTTGTTGTTATTGTTATTGTTGTTGTTATTCTGCTGATCAGGGTGGTAGAACTTTGCTGTTTTACTTGTGCTAAATGCCCACTCCATTCACTCAGACCAAGGCTTCACTTCAGTTTGCTATACCACAGCACCTCCAAGTGGAGCAGATGAGAACTGCAGCTGCAAAACCAGACTGGGATAAGGGATTAAGCTATCCTGGTTATGACTGAAACAATCCCTGATTTACTGCTAAACATGTTGATTACATGTAAGCATCCATGGTCTAAATCATTAATCAGCTGATGAACATGCAGGTTCATTTCAATATCAAGAATTTTTTTCAAAAACATGTTTTTTTCCACTTCATTTGCTCTTAGTTTAACATAAAGACCTTTAAGTTTACCACCTTCAGTCCACTCAGCTGTCAGCAAGGACCTTCAGAGAACAAGCATGTATTAGTTTTTATGGATTTCCAGGTCTTGTTTCTTTATGGTCTCTCTTTTATTGCAACATACAGATCCACCTCCTGCAGCTGAATAATTGAAACAGATTTGAGGCAACAGACATGACCAGGTCTGAGTCCGGGGCCGCCGAAGTTCAGGTCTGAGTCCAGGACTTTTAATCTTTGTTCTTTGGCTCAGAAAACTCTGATTGCTGTTTTGTCTTCATTGATCATCAGACTGTTATGCATCTGATCAATTACTGAATGGGATCATATTAATTTGATCAGTGATTGGATGGGACTATATGCATCCAGTCAGTGATTGGACGGGATTATATGCATCTGATCAGTGATTGGATGGGACTATATGCATCCAGTCAGTGATTGGGCGGGACTATATGCATCTGATCAGTGATTGGACAGGACTATATGCATCCAGTCAGTGATTGGAAGGGATTATATGCATCTGATCAGTGATTGGACGGGACTATATGCATCCAGTCAGTGATTGGATGGGACTATATGCATCTGATCAGTGATTGGATGGGACTAAATGCATCTGATCAGTGATTAGATGGGACTAAATGCATCTGATCAGTGATTGAACCACAGTCTCCTGCTAAGATGGTGATGTGTGATGGTGTGTCATCAGCATCGTTAGTCAGTAGTAACATATTTTGTTGTTGTCCATAATGTGAGCGAGTGGGAGCGTGTTGAACAGCAGTGGCACCACAATGGAGCCTTGGGGAACTCCACACTCATATTCATAGTCTATTGAGGAGGCTTGGTGGTGGCTATTTTTAGGCTCTGAGGGAAGACACCTGACAAAAACATCATCTTAAGGTGGTGTAGCAGCTTAACTTTTAAAATAAATAAGATTTCCAGCTGACTGACGAACACCACTCAAACATTAACATAAATGTAAAATTGCAAGGCACTGGTTTATTTTCACATTTTAAATGTGCTTTACATTAAGCTTGCCTCTCTTTACAGTTTCAAAATGATTTTTTTTGTTTATTTCATAGGGTCAGTACATATTAATTGACATCTGTAGCAAGAGATGTAAATATGTCAGACTATAGCTAACCAGCTAATTTGCATCTGTAGTTCCTAGACAGGTAAAAAGATGTATGATACAATAAAACAATACACTAGTTGTACAATATAAAAGATTAAAATATTAAATAAACAATAAATAAATGTACATATTAAAAGTGATCATGACTGGTTTGTTTATAGCCAGCATTGAAGTTGTTTTAAAAAACCAAAAAAGTGGAACAGTCTTTTATTGCAAGTGGGATAGTATTCCAAAATCTACCAGCCTTCACAGAAAGTGTATTCTGACCAACAGAAGTTCTTCTGTAGGGAATTTCACAGTCCTGCCTAGAAGAAGCCCTGGTCCTGATTCCTCTATTTGACTTTAGTTTAAAAAAGTCAGACGGGCATGAAGGAGGCAGCCCATGCAACACCCTCTAAATGAACGTCATTCAGACTGTCTGTTTTGTGTTGAGTAACAGGCAGGATTTACAGAACCAGTCATCAACATGAGCAATAACACAGGTGAGAATAATAGACACGTCTGCTTTGCTTCTTGAACTTGTATAAATGATAGCATCATCATCATACATTTGAAAGTTGACAGTGGAACATACATTGGGTAAATCACTGACATGTCACAGGTAGAAAAGTCCATATTAAATTATGGCAAAGCAGGTGCAACGTCGCCCATCTACTGGCGTACCGCAGGGCGTGGGAACTGCAACTGTAAGACATGCTCTTACATCTTCCGAGACAATTTTCTGGAACGTATCATATGTTTGCATTGATATTATACTGTGTAAAGCTTTTGTTGTAAGTTATGCTGACTGGGTTGAATGTTCACCGTGATTTTTAGCCATACTGTTTGAAGACTTTGTCAGAGAAGCTAACCTAGCTTAAATGCTATTTTTATTTCACGTGTCCAGATTAATGTTGTCCTGAGACTGGTGCTAACCCCACGTTATCTTGTGTTGGCTGCTGTGCTGCAGGTAATATATTGTGGATCTTTATATTACTTTTATGACATTTCTATAGGATAATATGCCTTTGTGCGTAATTAACTTCCTTCATATGTTCTGTTAAGGAGCTTGCTATTTTATTAGCTCTGAATTTACTGTTTATGCTCTGTGAATTATTTTTCTGTTCACTTCATGGTGAATGTTGAATGAGTTCTTTAGTCGGATGCCATAGAATGGGTTATTTGGAAGAATTTAACAGATGTGTAACAATATACACTATACGCAAATAACATTGGACCAAGAACTGACCCTTGAGGTTCACCAGTTGGGACATCAATAAAGGAAGATTTGATACTGTCAACACAAAAACAACCACAGAATGGCATTAGAAGAAAAATTGAAATATGACACTTTAGTAGGCAACAGCCGATGATTTACATTGTCAAATGCCTTCTTTAAGTCTAGAAATACTGACACTCGTCAGATCTCGTCTAGGACGCTGCCAAGGCTGCTCCTTGTTTCTTGATGAGATGCCTTGCTCACAGGCTCTGCTGCCTCTGGTTCTTTAAGGGCTGCCCTGTTCTCCTCAGTCTTTAACACCTCCTGGATGAGGGAGGCCTTAGCAAGCTTCAGATTGTCATTTGTCATTGTCATTCCAAGTTTGAGAAGAATCTATAAAAAGATAAACATTATACACATTTTAGAAAGTATTTGGCAAGACATCACATAGTTAAGTCAAGGAACTACTTTACATGTACTTAAATGGAAACAAAAATTGGGGGAAAAATACATTGGCTCACATAACTTGTAGTAACTCACATGAATTATCATGAAATAAAACGATCATAAAAATCAAATCTTACATTTACTGCACTTGCCTGTCTTTGCATCTTGGGTCCAAGAAAGTGGCGATGCTGTACAGACTCCTTTTCTACCTCAGCAAAGTGAGTTTCCACTGCCTCCAGGAAAGTGTGTTTCATGGTGATCAGTGGTTTGCTCCCGAGACAGGACACGTCTGAGGGCTGTTGGGAGAATGAATGGATGGATAAACAGTTTCCTTGAAATATAAGACAAAATAATAATTGTATGTTCTTTTATTAGGAATGCACAAGTCAGCCACAGTCGCAGTCTCCTTGCTTAAATCCCTGGTCAGTTCTTCCAAGGTAGCTAACACTTGCCAACCACTGGTTGGCTGTCAGTGTGACAGGGAGGTCATGGTTAGCTGCAGAGCTCCAGCATGCTCTGTAGCATGTAGTAGCTGCTGTTCCATGTAACCCGCACGTCCTGTTGCAGACGCTTGACTGTAGTCTTCAGATCAATCTGGATATTTTCAAAATGTGAATATGTCAAGAGAGAATGTTTGACATGGCCTATTATCCTCCTGGCATTAGCCAATGTGTCAGTGACAATATGCTGAGAAAGGAGACCCTTGTGCACAACAAGCTAAAGTGTGTGCGCTACACAGTTACTCCCATGTCATCCATTGCTTTCTTCATTTTACGTGCATTATCATGCAATATGCCATGCACCTGTTGCTTTTCCCCAACTCTTCATCATTCCTTCGATCACCTGTGTCATGCTCTCTGCTGTATGAGAGCCCCAGAAATGTTGAGCGTGCAACGTCGCACGTTGTAGGTTAAAACGGGAAACACCCATTGGGCAGTAAAGCTTAGAAGTGCCATCAGACAGATAAACTCCATATGTCCGTGGTAAATCCAAAAGCACTGGCGCTCTCCTCCTCTGGCTGGGAAATGCTGCTGCTTTCTTTCTTCCCACCAACTTATGATGCTAGACAACAGTGCATCTGACGCGGTTCTAACCCTGCCGTCTGTGTGTCTTTCACTCGCCCCAGGCTAAACACCGCAGTTTATACACCCCGACGGACGCGTGGGACACCAGTAAACTTACACAGAAGACAACTTTACACTTCACACTAACTTTGTATCGCAGAGTTTACAATAAACTCAGCACTGCTGCTTTGTGGGAGGTTAGCCGTAACAACATAAACGACGCATGGAAGCATGAAGGCAGCGACGCATGAAGACGTTTGGAACGGACGCCCCTTTTTACGTCCGTCAGGGAGCAGAAATGGGCCTTAAGGGTTATTGTTTTCAGCCTTATTAATTGAGACACCCAACTGTCTGTATAACCTGCACCATTTCAGGAAGCCGGTCTGCTCGTAGCTCGCTGTTTACAGACATCGAGACACACAGAGCTCACAATACAACAGAAGAAGAGCTTTAACTTCCAGCTTCACAACCACAGAAATAAAAATGACCTATATCCATATTTTATATATAATGTTCCCAATTAAACCTTTATGCAAATTAGGGCATCGCTACTTTTATTTGTGAAACATGCGAGGAGTACATCAGACGGCGTATTATTTATTTATTTATTATTTGTTTATTTATTTTACCCATCTTGACGAACATTGCAGCAGCAGAATAATTTTTCTGGCTGCTGTTTTGTGCCAAGTAAATTTACTTTATTATGTAGGCTAGAGCTTTATACTGTATGTTTATATTCCCTTTTGAGAAAATGAAATCTTTATTAAATCGGCATCTTAATGCTGGACCTGACTGGATGAGACAGAAATAGAAAAGAAGAGAGAAAAAAACAATGTTCATGGTCATCGGTAAACATCTACCTCATCTCAAAATTTTAAACAGCAGTTTATCATTTTTATCGTTATTAACGAAAAGACAACTTTCTTGTACAAGTCTTTAGTTGCCATGTTATTTACCTGCTTGAAAGCATAAAACTCCTCCTACCCCTTTGCCATGGAGTCTGCTTCAGAAAACCCTTCGCTGAAAGGGGTATTCACCCCTTCTTCTTAGCCCTTAGCCTTAGCTTATGAGTTAATATTCAACAGTTATTCCCTGACATAAAACCCTCTATGAATAAAGAATACCAGCATCCA
>JBBBVT010000026.1:278187-289781 GCA_037177035.1 Craterocephalus eyresii | reverse complement strand
AACTACTAACAAGCCTGAGGCCTAGCACTTGGGCTAACTCGTTTACACAGCATGAAAACAATGGATGCTTTAGACATAAGCATATCAACAAAATAATGCAGCCATAAACGTCGCTTAATATATGTCTTAATAAACATGTACATCACACTTAATACCATGAAGCTGACGTTTAATTACTTACAGACAAAGATTTGACCAAGCTCTGAAAGAAGCAGACTCATGAGCGATTTCCAGCCTGTCACTTGAGCAGGTCCGTCACTCAAATACGTCCGACTAGAAACTATATAAAAACTAGTCCGTCACTGAAATGTGTCCGAGTAGGAACTATGACTCAACGCCGTAAGGCGGAACAATAACGTACTAACGACACGTTGCAAATTACTATAACATACTAACGACATGCTGCAAAATACTGTAACATACTAACAACATGCTGCAAATTACTATGACATACTAACAACATGCTGTAAAATACTTTAACATTCTAACGACATGCTGCAAATTACTCTTACATACTAACAACATGCTGCAAAATACTGTAACATACTAACAACATGCTGCAAATTACTATAACATACTAACGACATGCTGCAAATTACTATAACATACTAACGACATGCTGCAAAATACTGTAACATTCTAAAAACATGCTGCAAATTACTATAACATACTAACAACATGCTGAAAATTACTATAACATACTAACGACATGCTGCAAAATACTGTAACATACTAACAACATGCTGCAAATTACTATAACATACTTACAACATGCTGCAAATTACTGTAACATACTAACAACATGCTGCAAAATACTATAAGGTACTAACAACGTGCTGCAAAAAAGTGTAACATACTAACAACGTGCTGCAAAATACTATAACGTACTAACAACACGTTGCAAATTACCATAACATACTTACGATACGTTGCAAAATACTATAACATACTAACAACATGCTGCAAAATACTGTAACATTCTAACAACATGCTGCAAATTACTATAATATACTAACGACATGCTGCAAAATACTGTAATATACTAACAACATGCTGCAAATTACTATAACATACTAACAACATGCTGCAAATTACTGTAACATACTAACAACATGCTTCAAAATACTATAAGGTACTAACAACGTGCTGCAAAAAAGTGTAACATACTAACAACATGCTGCAAATTACTATAACATACTAACAACATTCTGCAAAATACTGTAACATACTAACAACGTGCTGCAAATTACTATAACATACTAACAACATGCTGCAAAAAAGTTTAAAATACTAACAACATGCTGTAAATTACTATAACATACTAACATGATGTAAAATACTGTAACATACTAAAAACATGCTGCAAAATACTGTAACATACTAAAGTACAACAAAGATACTCTAAGATACTGTAAACTCTAGTCTAATACAACTAAACACTGTAAAATAAAATAAATACTGTAAAACTATAAGACTTTAAACAATCATAAAATACAGCTAAACATGGTAACATACTGGAACATACTAACATCATACGGTGAAATGCTAATAAACTGCATTTAACCAGAGTAAAGTACTACTGTCGCATACCAACAAAATTTAATAAACCCAATCTAAAACACAGTGTAGAAATCAGCAAAATACTGTGAAATGGTGCAAAGTACTGTGTACTACTGCCAAATACTGTGAAATACAATCAAATAGCCTCCTGGATACTTTGAATACCAGAACATTTATGATCATGCTTTGAAATACTACAAAATACTTTAAAATTTAGTACAACTTAGAAAACTTTACAATACTGAACAATTAACAAAATATGGCAAAATACAGTAAAATATAGAGAAATGCCATAAAAACTGGGATGTGCTCCACATGGAGAGTTAGGGTGGAGAGTGGAGGAGCATCCAACTATGAACTGGTTAGTACTGGTTTTGTACTGGTTAGCACTGGTTAGCACTGGTCAGTGCTGGGTGTCCCTGTGTTTATTCCGTGTAAAGGACCAGGTGCTGTTGCATTCTGAGGAGAGTTATTCACAGTACAAACAGACAACAACGGCGCTGCTGCAGTAAAATCCTGGCCTGCTCCACATCTGACCTTTTAAAACTAAAGTGTCTCCAGACAGCAGGTGCAGCTCCTTTTTCTGGGTCATCATGTTCAACATCTGCTGCAGCTTCACGCCAAAACTTTCTCCATTTATGACTGACGCAGCAGGGACAAAGGACATGCAGCAGGAGTTTGTAGGATGTCAGAATTATTATATTATAGCATGAGATATACTGTATGTACATTAAATAACTCGTTTGCTTTTATTAAAGCTGCAATGACAACAATATTTAACTGATCATAAGAAGAAAGACATGAGGAATCTCCTTTTTCTTTGCTTAGATTGATAAGCTAGAGCCACATAATCCACACTTCATGAATATCCAGTCACATAAAATTAGAGTTACTTCAGCAATATTTGTCAAAGTCTAGGTTAATTTCAGATATAATTACAGATTTAGCGAACATAAGTCAGCTTTGGGCTCACTAGATTTTGGTAGGAAGGTAAATCTCTGCTGCTGAGTCGGGTCTCTTTCTGTGCTGACGATGTGTTTCTGTATTTCAGAGAGTTTCTATGACTGCTGCCATGAACAGGTCAGTGGACAGCTGTTACCTTTTCATGTTGTGTTCATTGTGAAACTGTAAATAAATAATAGCCATTCAGACACGTGTTGCATCTGGGAATTTAGGGCCTTTTCACATGGCGTGCTCGGGCCCGCGTCCGAGCACGTTTCACCACAAATGTTGTCCATGTGAATGCAAACAGGCCGGTGCTCGGGCACGGATAAATGGCTTATGAACACAATCCGGGCCGTGCCGGACGTGACATGTGGGCTACAAGGGGAACTGATCACCCGACCCTACCGGCAGGTTTAGCATTAGCAACACCATTAGCTTCACTGTAAACAAACGTGGCGATCGCGAGCGCAAAGCGATTAATGTGGAGTGATTTAAAACGGCCAAAACATGAAATATGACTGCCTGGCTTGCATCCATAGTGGAGAAGAAAATACTAAGTAACAAGTTCGCTTTGTTATTGATAGACGTAAGGCTTTGCTTCTTCCTCGGTTGTTCGCTATCAGCCAAGTTTCCTCAACACTGCCACCTAGTGTTCTGGCGCCGACATTACCAAGCGTGCCCGAGCCTGGTTCAAGCACCGGCATGTGAACACAACTCAGGAGTAATCAATCCCGGGCACGGCACGGGCCTGAGCACGCCATGTGAAAAGGCCCTAAATTGGAAAAAAAAGAAAAAATTAACATAATAATATTTGTTATGTTTATTGATATAAAACATTGTACTTCTGGTTTTTTGTTCCTTAGAGTAACTAAAAGTTTCAATCAGCTGTTTTTATCTGGGTTGATTGAACTGTTTAGTTTTTGTTTAATTCTGAGTGACATGAGAAGATGCAGCGCGGAGCAGGGTGGCTTGTAGCATCAGCGGAGAAAAGTTCAGTGTTGTGTTTGTGTTTTGACCCCTGTGCTGTGTTTCCTCACCTGCTACAGTGAACCCATCTCCTCAGACTCTGCTCCATGCAGGTAGGCCGGTGAATACTGGAACACATACTGAGCTGAGCTGGAGTCGTAGCAGAGGCTTAAATACTAGTATATGTCCTACTGGGGAGGAATAATCAGATAATAACATTATGTCTGACAATTATGTGAGGTTTAGTCCAAAAAGTTCTTCCAAAGCACCATTTTGGTTCAGTTCATTTCAACGTTCCCCAACTGGGGCGTCTTAAAAGGTGAAGTACATTTTCTGTTCAAAACAAGGCGTTTCAGCTCTCGTCTCTACAAGACTCTCCTCCCTAAATCCCTCTTTCTGATTGGCTGTCATCTGAAAGCCAGCTTAGAGAACTGGTGCGTTCCAGTTATCTCGTGATTCGGTTGCGCTGGAGAGTTAACATTGTTTCCAGGCAGTTGGCTGTTTTGGCTTTCCCGTTGCACCAACTCAGAAATATACTTCCAAAATATCCAGCATATGAGCCAATATGATAATCTCTCATAAAACTAGAGAATCGCAGACTTCTTGTTGGCTAACACGTGCATCAGGAGCAACCCGGACATGTTGGTGACAATTATGTATTGCTCCAATGAAGTGGCATTTCATGAACATCCCAACCATAAAAACTTATCACCAACAACTCACTTCTGTTCACACAGAAACTTAACATAACAGAAATGAATTTAATCAGAACTACAAAGGACTACAGGCGCTACTGGAGGCAGGCATCTTTAAATCTCTGTTCAGATAAACAAGGTCGCTTAATCATTTCTGGCAACAAAACTAGTACTGAAGACAAAGCAGGAAAAGAATCATGTGAACTTGGCTGTCTGTAATTTGTGGGAGTAATGGCCGCCTTGTGGAGAAACTCAGAGCTAAAGTGAAGTAGCAAAAGTAGAAAAATGTCATTTAGTACAAATATTTCTACTGTTACCTGAATTCTAAATAAATATCTTTAAGATTTAAGATTTTTTAAGATGCTTAGGATGCAAATTTTCTAAATGCCATGGGAAAATAGTTTTATTATTTTCAAGATGAATCAGTTACAGGTAAATGTTAAATTATTAAATGTGTAGAAAGTAAAACAAAACCTAAATGGTGTGGAATCTAACATGGTAGAAGGGCTTAATGTTAGCCTGTTTATGGTCACTGGGTGCAGATTAGCTTGTCTTGTTAGCGCTGAATTCAGAGTTACTCCATAAAACAGAGAAACACTGAGATTCTTGCAGAAAACCTGAGTTTATAAAATGAGCTAAGAGTGAGTGAAAAGCTTTATTGACTCCAGCCCAGAAAGAAAACCTTAGCTTGGCTGCTTTCATGCTGGCTTGTCGGGTGAAACTGGAATGTTAGTGATGCTGCTGCTTCGTGTTGGTGTTAATAAAAACAACATGGTGCCCTGCCAGAGTCGCTGCACTTCCATGAATTCAAAGGAGGAATTTCTTCTATTTAACCACCAACATGTGCAGTGACGATGGGGGGGTGGGGGGCTGGTGATTCTGGGGTAAATATTGCATATAAAACTCAGTAAATGAATGTCGTGGCTGAGATGAAATTCTTCCTTCAGAAGTCATGACTTTCCGCACTTTGCTGATGTGTGTGGTTTAAACTGGTTTTCATTCTTTTTCCTAAAATCACTGTTTCATTGTGGATAATTGTTTCAGATTGTCACATCGTATCTGAAACTTGGAATGTGACAGGTAGAATATTCCTCCCTGACAGTTGTCTTATGATGCTTTTATTTTTGGAAAGAATACTTTTCCTGGTTAACTTATTCGTTTTTACAGACTTAATTAAAGAGGATGCGATGATTTATAAAATTCCTATTTAATCCCAGTAGAACGTAAACCTATTTTTTACATATTGAATGAAATACATTGTTTTTTTCCCACTGTTGTTTGTCCAGCACTGAAACACCCAGCATCCAGACTGAAGACTCTGTGACGGAGGTTCTGCCAGGTAACGGCTCACCTGAAACACAACACGTCACACATGTAAAAGTGGAGGATTTGAAACATCTAATTATATTTCCTCTTGAACAGCTGAGTTGTTGTTTAATGAAGACATCAGAGCTAGAAAACTTAACACAGTGAGAATTTTGAGTAACTTTAAGGTTTTTTCTGAATGAAACGACATGTCCAGATGGATGTGGCTTTTTGATTAAACATCAGAACAACCAGATGACCCAAAGTGGTTTCATCCACGGCTGACTGATGAAAACATCAGATGCACAGCCATTAAAGGTTAAATTCCTCAAGCAAAAATGTGGAGGCCTCCTTGTTTTCTTCAGTTTCACTATTTCCTGCCTGCATCATGTGAATAAACAGAGTAAACTGGTAGTACAATGACATCATAGCTGTTGATGTAAAACTTCAGGTTATCTTCCTGGAAGATGTTTACATGTCAGCTCAGACATTAATATGTTTGTTAACGTGATGTTCTGAACCTGGCATTAAATGAAGAAGACAAGGTGGTCTGATCTTGCCTCAGGACTGATTGGAGTCGTATTGTAAGTTGCCCCACCCCTCCCCCCCTGCAGACAGGTGGAACCTGCTCAGGTTGGAGAGTACAGCCATCCTCACCTTACACCCCAATCTGTCTTATGAGAAGCCGGAGCAGAAGACTGATTCCCGTCACACGCTGCCTCCCAGAATAGATCTGTAAGCCTATTTACAGGCAGGAGTCTGGTCAATGGAGGGGGGGCGGAGCCACAGGGCCGGAGATGTTACTGTCACAGGACGCTGATCAGGGTTACTGAGATCATAGAGGCCCAACATGCGACTCCCAGCAGGGTGGAGGGGCCTGAACGCCCCCCTCCCCCAGCAGAGTCCTAACAACTGTTCAACATCTCTAGCATGAGCTCATGTGGCCAAGCTGGAGCCACTTTGTTCCTGACCAAACATGGCAGCCGTCCAGGGGAGCTTAGAGTGGCAGGAGGTCCGGTTAGCTAACATCATCCAGCTGTACCGGACACAAGTTACGCAACACACCTCGCCCTGAATGACACGGTGGTTAAAAACCTCAGTTGAGGACGGTGTCAGGAGACCTGGTCTCTGACGGACCTGAGACGTCTGACTCATTAACATGACCCATTCTCTGTCCTGCAGGGGGGGACACCATCATCCTTGGATTAGAAACTGTCCCGGTGGGTCCAGTCCAAGTCCCTCCACACTCCGGAGGTCCAGCTAGGGCCTCTACGTTGTCTCCGACTCAAGGTGGACTTCCTGGGGATTTAACCTTCGACTCTGCTGCTGGCACCAAACCAGATGGCACCAGTGATGCTTCACTAAGTCCAGCAGGAGACACCAGATCTGAGGATCCAGCTGAGGTGACACTAAAACCCTTTTATGGACTGGATCAGGGTCAGGTGGTGGGGCGGGATGAAACAGTTCCAGAAAGAGCCAGGGAAGAGGAGAACCTGATCCGTGAAGATCTGGAGGAGAACCAGGAAGTCGGCCCCCGAGGCCAGGAACCACCGTCAGATGTTGTGCTTCTAGAAGTTGCCACAGAAGCTGCTGTTGTGGTTCTCCAGCAGCCAACTACAGAGACCACAAGAGTCCCTGTAACCGAACCAGAACTGACCACCTCCGAGGGTCCTGCAAAAGTTCTGATAGAACCTGAAGCAACCTCCAAAGACAATGTGGTCCCTGACGTCCAAGGAACTCCAGACACTACTCTGGGTATCACTCTGACTGACGAGGTTAGAGAAGAACCGGACGAAGTTAAAGAAGACCTGCACAATGTTTTACCTGATGAAGTTAGACAAGAACCCCTCGAGGTCAGAGAAGAACCTGATGAGGTTAAGGAACAACCGGATGAGGTTTCACCTGACATTGTGGTCCAGACTTCTTCTCATGCACCTGAAACAGCTGTTCCTGCAGAACCTGGAGGTGATATGCAAACTCCACCAACATTACAGACGGCTGTGGAAGTTGGCCACGATCAAACACTCACATCTCCACCCAGGGCTCTGACAACCGACCCAGTAGAGGACATTACTCCAAAACCAGACCCAGAAGTTCCCTCTCAGGCCTCCATCCTGACCATAGGAACGATGGAAGCCGAGTTTAGTGAAGACACTGAAACAATCGAGGTCCCTTCAAAACCTGGAGATGAACCAACACCAGAGGATGTTCCACCTGAGGAGCCTGTTGCCATGACGCCTGAAGAACCAGAAGGTCAAGTCAAAGATCAAACCTCAGTGGAATCAGAAGATCAGGACCAGTTGGAAATTGTTGAGGCAGGAGAGGAGGAAGTTACTGTGGAAGACACTGATTCTTCAAGACGTTTTACAACTCATGTAGAAGCAGAAAAAGTTCAACCAGAACACAGAACAACGGAGGGAGAGGAAGGAGAGACTGGAGAAGAAGCAGCCGAGGGAACAATTGAAGCTCCAGGAGACTCAGGTGGACCCGAGTCACCAACACAACCTGAAGAGCAAGAAGTACTAAAAGGTGGAGAGGAACCACAACCTACAGGAGAAATTCTACACAAAGAGGAACTTCCTGAAAAGGAGTCAGACCACGTAGAGAAACCAGAAACACCAGCAGAATCTTTAGAAGAGCCCAAGCACACAGAGGAACCAGAACACGGTGTAGAACCTGGGCAAGAAGCAACAGAGATTACAGAACCTACAGAAGGACCAGCAACAGGGTCCAAACCAACACCGGAGCTTATAGAGGAGCTATCAGAGCCAATAGCAGAACCAGTAGCAGAACCCACAGCAGAACCCACTACAATCATGGAGGAAAAGCCAGAAACCTCTAGAGAAACAGTACAAGAACCAGAACCATCACATGGCCCCAAACCTACCAACAAATTAGCACAAGAGCCAGAACCCACACAATCAACACAAGATCATGAACCCACTGTAGAACAAGCACAAGAACCAGAACCCAAAGAGGAACCAACACTTGAAAGGGAACCCTCCATAGAACTAACCCAAGAACCAGTACCCAAAGAAGTTCAAATACACGATCATAAACTCATAGAAGAACCAGTACAAGATTATGAACCCGTTATAGAACAAGCACAAGAACCAGAACCCAAAAAAGAACCAGCACAAGACCAGGAACCCATAGAAGAACCAGTACAAGAACCTAAACCTATCATAGAACAAGCACAACAACCAGAATACACAGAAGTTCAAATACAAGAACATGAACACAGAGAAGAACCAGTACTAGAACATGAGCACACCATAGAACAAACACAAGAACCAGAACCCAAAGAGGAAACAACACTCAAACTTGAGCCCACCATTGAACTAACACAAGAACTAGAACCCAAAGGGGTACTAACTCAAGAAAATGAACCCATGGAAGAACCAGTGCAAGAATCTGAACCCTCCATAGATCAAGCACAAGAACCAGAACCCAAAGAAGAACCAATACAAGAAACAGAACCCAAAGAACAACCAGTAGAAGAAGTAGAACCCACCATAAAACCAGCAATAGAACCAGAACCCATGGCAGAATCTACACAAGAAACACCAGAACCCACTAAAGAACCAGAACAGGTACCCGACCAATCAAGAAGACCAGAACAGGTACCCGACCAATCAAGAGAACTAGAACAGGTACCCGATCAATCAAGAGAACCAGAACAGGTACCCGACCAATCAAGAAGACCAGAACAGGTACCCGACCAATCAAGAGAACTAGAACAGGTACCCGATCAATCAAGAGAACCAGAACAGGTACCCGACCAATCAAGAGAACCAGAACAGGTACCCGACCAATCAAGAGATACACTACAACCAGAACCCACAACTAAAGCAGCAGGAGAAACAGAAACACCCAGAGAACTGCCTACATATCCAGAACTACCAGTTGAACCAAAAGAAGAAACTTCTAGAGAACCAGAATTGCCAAAAGTGACAAAAACAACAGCAGGACCAACAACTGAAGTAGAAATCGTGAAAGAACCAGAATCTACAAGAGAACCAGCACAGGGAGGATTGCTAGGAGAACTCGGAGACACAGAGGAACCCACAGGAGGGTATGAAGTAGAAACTGGACATGAGGTAGAACCTGAAAAGGGTGAAATGGATCCTCCACCAACATCTGTAGAAGCAGCTGGAAGGGAACCAGTGGTGAACCAAGAGGATGAAACCTCAGAGGATCCAGATGGAACCACGCCCCGTCCAGAGGACACCGAGGCATTACCTCCCCCAGCGACTGAGGCAGAGGGAACATCTGGACCACGGGTTACACAAGAACCAGGTGATTCTGAGGTGGACCCTCCTCCAGAAACAACCGAGGAGACCATGCCCACAGTCCCAGAACTAGGTCCTAGAGACGCGGTGGAACATGTCCCAGAGGGTCTGAGTGAAACAGAACCTGGAGCCCAGCCAGAGACCAGTTCAGAGGCAGAACTTCCCACCACGGAGGTGGAGGTCACACTGGGAACTTCACCCCCGGCTGAAGAATCTCCTCCAGAACCTGCAGCAAAGAATACAGAGGAGGTTCCAATCAAGTTCACCGTGGAAACCAACAACGGGAACTTCCCAGAACCAACGGAGGGTCCCTACGAACCAGAAGACAACCTGCTGGGGAACAACGGCTTCCTGTTCGAGGATGAGCAGGAGAACTCGGTGAGCCCCCCACCATCTGTGTGTCTCATAGGATGTTCTGGTCTCCATGCCGACACCACGTCTGTTCTGCTCGCGCTCAGATCGGGAATGAGATCGACATCACGCTGCTGCGGCCGCCGAGGCCCCTGAAGGACCAGGTGGTGGAGATGAGGATCAAGCTGAGAGGAGAGACTTACAACGATGCTTTGAGAGACCCCAGCAGCTTCGAGTACCAGCAGCTGGCCAAACACTTCAAACGCAGGGTAGGTACCGGGCCCGGTCGGGCCGGACCCAAATGCTTCCAAGGTTTACTGGAGAATCCAGAACCAGGTAACATCCAGAACCAGATAGCATCAGAACCAGATAGCATCAGAACCAGATAGCATCCAGAACCAGATAGCATCCAAAACCAGGTAGCATCAGAACCAGATAGCATCAGAACCAGGTAGCATCCAGAACCAGGTAGCATCAGAACCAGGTAGCATCCAGAACCAGGTAGCATCAGAACCAGGTAGCATCCAAAACCAGTTAGCATCAGAACCAGGTAGCATCCAAAACCAGGTAGCATCCGGAACCAGGTAGCATCCAGAACCAGGTATAATCCAGGTGGCATCCAGAACCAGGTAGCATCAGAACCAGATAGCATCCAAAACCAGGTATCATCCAGAACCAGGTATCATCCAGAACCAGGTATCATCCAGAACCAGGTAGCATCCAGAACCAGATAGCATCCAAAACCAGATAGCATCAGAACCAGGTAGCATCCAGAACCAGGTAGCATCAGAACCAGGTAGCATCTAAAACCAGGTAGCATCTAAAACCAGGTAGCATCAGAACCAGGTAGCATCCAGAACCAGGTAGCATCAGAACCAGTTAGCATCAGAACCAGGTAGCATCAGAACCAGGTAGCATCCAGAACCAGGTAGCATCCAGAACCAGGTAGCATCCAGAACCAGGTAGCATCCAGAACCAGGTAGTGTCCAAAACCAGGTAGCATCAGAACCAGGTAGCATCAGAACCAGGTAGCATCCAAAAAGCAGGTAGCATCCAGAACCAGGTAGTGTCCAAAACCAGGTAGCATCAGAACCAGGTAGCATCCAGAACCAGGTAGCATCCAGAACCAGGTAGCATCAGAACCAGATAGCATCAGAACCAGGTAGCATCCAGAACCAGGTAGCATCCAAAACCAGGTATCATCCAGAACCAGGTAGCATCCAGAACCAGGTAGCATCCAAAACCAGGTAGCATCCAAAACCAGGTAGCATCCAAAACCAGGTAGCATCAGAACCAGGTAGCATCAGAACCAGGTAGCATCAGAACCAGATAGCATCAGAACCAGATAGCATCCAAAACCAGGTAGCATCCAGAACCAGGTGGCATCAGAACCAGGTAGCATCCAGAACCAGGTAGCATCAGAACCAGATAGCATCAGAACCAGATAGCATCCAAAACCAGGTAGCATCCAGAACCAGGT
>JBBBVT010000026.1:218345-231491 GCA_037177035.1 Craterocephalus eyresii | reverse complement strand
CAACCATGGCTGGCTTAAACCATCCTCCAACCAATGGCTGGCTTAAACCAACCCCCAACCATGGCTGGCTTAAACCATCCTCCAACCAATGGCTGGCTTAAACCAACCCCCAACCATGGCTGGCTTAAATCATCCGCCAACCAATGGCTGGCTTAAACCAACCCCCAACCATGGCTGGCTTAAACCATCCTCCAACCATGGCTTAAACCATCCTCCAACCATGGCTTAAACCATCCGCCATCAGGCCCTCAGACCTG
Source organism: Craterocephalus eyresii (assembly GCA_037177035.1). Taxonomy (NCBI): domain Eukaryota; kingdom Metazoa; phylum Chordata; class Actinopteri; order Atheriniformes; family Atherinidae; genus Craterocephalus; species Craterocephalus eyresii. The sequence goes on along the minus strand of JBBBVT010000026.1, from coordinate 231,234 downwards.
AATGATGATAATCAGATAATCAGATGCTGAACTTTTCCTTTTACAGTCCCAGGTCCACAACAGCTGAGCAAAATCTATTTTATTCCCGGTACAAGGAGTTCTGACTGACGGTATGCCCGATTTATAGCCCGAGTTATAGCCCAAGTTATAGCCCGAGTTATAGCCCAAGTTATAGCCCCAGTTATAGCCCCAGTTATAGCCCGAGTTTTAGCCCGACTTATAGTCTGAGTTATAGCCCGAGTTATAGCCCGAGTTATAGCCCGAGTTATAGCCCGAGTTATAGCCCCAGTTATAGCCCCAGTTATAGCCCAAATTATAGCCCCAGTTATAGCCCCAGTTATAGCCCAAGTTATAGCCCCAGTTATAGCCCGAGTTATAGCCCGAGTTATAGTCTGAGTTATAGCCCGACTTATAGCCCCAGTTATAGCCCGAGTTATAACCCAAGTTATAGTCTGAGTTATAGCCCGAGTTATAACGCAAGTTATAGTCTGAGTTATATCCCGAGTTATAGTCTGAGTTATAGCCCAAGTTATAGCCCGAGTTATAGCCCCAGTTATAGTCTGAGTTATAGCCCGAGTTATAACCCAAGTTATAGTCTGAGTTATAGCCCAAGTTATAGTCTGAGTTATTGCCCCAGTTATAGTCTGAGTTATAGCCCGAGTTATAGCCCGAGTTATAGTCTGAGTTATAGCCCGAGTTATAGCCCAAGTTATAGCCCGAGTTATAGTCTGAGTTATAGTCTGAGTTATAGCCCGATTTATTACCCAAGTTATAGCCCGAGTTATAGCCCGAGTTATAGTCTGAGTTATAGCCCGAGTTATAACCCAAGTTATAGCCCCAGTTATAGTCTGAGTTATAGTCTGAGTTATAGCCCGAGTTATAACCCAAGTTATAGCCCCAGTTATAGTCTGAGTTATAGCCCGAGAAATAACCCAAGTTATAGTCTGAGTTATAGCTCCAGTTATAGTCCGAGTATATTATAGCCTGAGCCTTAGGCTTGTCTGGACGGATCGAGAACGTCTGTCTTCCTCCTGGACACCACACTAAAAACGGACCTTTGTCTCATTCCAGACGCAGAACCAAAGTACCTGGTGGCGGTCCAGCCAATCCCTGCCAACGATGTGAAGAAGCACTGCACAGGTACCTTGGTGCCCCCCCCAACCCCCCACCCTAACACGCCCTAACAGGAAGTCCCCCCCCAACCCTAACGCGCCCTAACAGGAAGTCCCCTCCACCCTAACGCGCCCTCTTACAGGAAGTCCCCCCCACCCTAACAGGAAGTCCCCCCCACCCTAACGCGTCCTCTTACAGGAAGTCCCCCCCCAACTTAACAGGAAGTCCCCCCCTGTGCGTGTGCTGCAGGGAAGGTGAACCTGGAGAAGCCGCTGCACCTGGTGATCGGCTCCGTCAGCCCCACGGCGGTGCTGCTGTCCTGGGGGAACCGCCTGAAGACGCCGTACGAAGGGAACGTCATGGACGAGTGTCTGGAGGACGGGTGATGGTCTTTCTGTCTTGTTTATGAACTCAGATCAGGGTGCTAAGGGATCTGATACCGAGCTGCCCCCCCCCATCAGACAAGCTGGAGAAGTCATCGGAAAGCCTGACCCAGCCGTGTACTCGGGGCTGGGAGCTAACGCCAGCTGCTTCTGGCCGGCGTTAGCCAGAATTAGCCCGGTAACCATGGCAGTAGCCAGAGACAAACCACAAAGACGCTGGCCGGGACCGGCTCGTCCAAGCTCGGCGTCTCGTCGGCCCAGCACCTCCTCACACCGCCGATCATTTAGCAGCCTCATCAGAGGGTTTATTTTAATCTCCTGTTATTCTAATCAGTCTCTAAAAGCCAAACCAGAAATCACAAACCTGATCCAGAGTGTAGACCGCTATCATGTCTATCTGGCCTATCTGAGTTTTATTTCACATTAACAGTTCATTTTGCTTTAAAAGATGAAAAATGACCACATAAAAGCTTCATTCTGCCTTAAAGAGATGAGAAACGACACATAAACGTTGAATGAAAATGATAATTTTGAATGAAACTTAATAATGAAGTAAGCGGCTGGTTTATTCCACGTTTAATCCAGAATAAAATGTTTCCTCTATCATCTGCTAAGTCTTGAAGCGAAGATCTCCAGTTCTGGCTCTCATCCAGTTTTTGTTTCAAGCTGTTTAAATCTGTTTTGACCAAGACACTAGAATGAGTATTATAACAAAGATCATTAACCCTTTCATTTCACTGGAAAGCTTTCAAGCCTGTGATGGTAAATTATGTGGCTCATTTTTAAAATGTTTATGATCTGGATGTCTAACAATGTTTCTCCATCATGGAATCTAAAACTCTAAAGTCCCCTGACGGAGCCATGAGGAACACCACACCTGGCTTTGCTGTCAGGGTAACGACAACTTTGCCGGATGTTGTATTTTGACCAGATGGTGAAATTACAGTAGAGGGAAATTACGCAAGAATCTAATGAACGTCCTGAGGATTCGGACATCGGACATCAGCAGTTATCAGGCGGGGCACACCCTGGACTGGTCACCAGTCCATCGCAGCATATTTAATTTGTTTAAGTGTAATGTAAACGGTCCCAGAACAAGGCCCAGTGGCACCCCCAGGCACGTCGTCCCGTCTTTGTTGTGTGGATGTTTCTCCACCTTCCTGCTGGCTAAACGTGTGCTATCCATCATCCCTCAGGTTTTACACCATCCGCTACAGGGAAAGGAACAGGAAGTGGATCTACCAGACCTGCCCGACCAGCGACACCGTCATCGATAACCTGAAACCCAACACGCCCTACGAGTTTGGCGTCCGCTCCAACAAGGACGACCGCAGCGGCATGTGGAGCAAACCGGTCATCTACAACACCAACATGGGCAGTAAGGAGCCTCCAACGTCCTCCTCCAAGGATAAATGTTTTATTTTGTCTCTTACTTTGATGGATCTGACGTCTTCCTGTCTGGACTTCACAGATAAAAATGGTCAGAAACCGTACAAGCCGAGGAACCCTCTCATGAACCCCATGGTACGTAAGAGGAGCTGATCTGGAAACCTGCTCCTGTGCTCTCGGACGGGCTCAGTTTCAAACCTTTATTGTTTCTTTCTTAGGAAAAAGAAAAGAATGCTGCTAATGTTTGATCACATGTTTAGACAAACAGCTGAATATAGAACCGCAACAAATAGATCACATGAAAATCCTGGTGAAAACAACTGAATCCCAAAGGGCTTTGCTCCAGCGCCCATCCCTGCCTGGTGGTACCGGCTCCTCACATCTGCGCCTTTCCTCTGTCACATCATGCGCCACATGTTCTAGCTTGTGATTGGACGCATGGTCCAATGCGAGGGCCTCAGTGTGGATGGAGACACTTTGCAGCTTGTTCTTTACTGTATGAATGGAGCGAACCAGGACGAGCTCCTCATGGTCTCATTGAGTTCAGAAGTAGCTTCACCCTTATTCGACCGTTCTGAAATGACACCTCGCTAGTGGCGGAGTATCCGCTGCCCTCAGGGCAACGCTTCTACAGCAAGAACAACCCATGGATCCTGTCCACATTTGGCTGCTTCTCTCCATCAGAGCACTTTAACCTGCATTTTATCCAGATTCCAGGGGATTTCTGGAAGTCTTCCTGAGTCCATGCATTGGTTTCCAGTAGAGAATCCTGTGCTGTATCCGCTGGCAGAGTCAGCGATGAACGTTGTTGTGAAACTGATGTGAAGCAGACTGGTGAACCTTTGTCCAGCTCTTCTTCTGAGAGACTTGGCCTCTCTAAGGTGCTCTTCCAGCCTTGATACTGACCCAGTGAGCATGAGTCTGATGAACTCCAGATCTTCCTTTCCTAGCTTTCTTCAGCCCGTTAGAAATTCCTCCACCACAACCTCTGATTCTTCTGTGAGATTGTGAATAAAATGCTGATTTGGGAGATCTGTAATGACAGCAGGGCTCTTGCCTCGGTTAATACTTCTTTTTGTGTGTTTGTTTTTCAGAAACCTCAAGCGTTCTTCCCTCCTCGTCCTGGTGAGATTTGTGATTGTTTTTCTCTTCATTGTAATATTAGATGCTGTTTAATCCTTTGCTATGAAACACGGATTGCTCAGATTTTCGCCCACACAGCAGAGCTTTTCCATCAGTTTCTGTGACTCGTATGGGCGCCTGAAGACACGTTTATTGCAGAGTAAGAAGTGTTTGACTTTTTTGCAGCTCTGCACAACGGAACCATGTCCCGGATATCGACTGTGCTGAATAAACCTGGTTTCTCCGGATCACCGCGCACCTCCTTTGGTGATTATTTCCTCGTTGTTCCTACATTTCCTCCCGTTTCCTCTCAGGGCTGCAGAGATGTAACTCAGAAGATCCCAGCTCAGGTTGGCTGGTTTAATACAGCCTCCAAAATCAGTGCTTTTCATGGAACTGAAAATGTTTCGGCCCAATCTTTTGGCCCCAACAGATATCTTCCCTTTTCTCTGGCTATCCAAACCACCCCAGTGTCTCAGTTTAAGATGCAGATGAGCACCTACCACTGATTTATTTTAGAAACTTACATTTTCAGACGTTCTCAGTCCAACCTGAGCTGTGGTTACTTTTCTGAAACAGGTCTAGTGTGTTTCCTCTTCTTCGTTCTTCCTCTCATAAAGGCAGCGTACTGTTTCCCACAGCGCCCCCTGCCAGCCCGCAGGAAACCGTCCCTCAGCCCGGCTCCGCTGAGCCCAAACTTCCCCACGCCTCCTTCGGTAACCAGACAGACGCTCCTTTCTTCTTTAACCATCAGCTTCACTCATTCATTCATTCATTCATTCAGGGGGCGGGGCCTGGGGCGAGCAGCTGCTTGGATTGGCTGCATGTTAGCATGCTCTGAGCCCAGTCAGAAAGTCCATGTCTGGATTTGGTCACCAGTAAGTTGAGATGGTCCTGCCAAGTTCACCAGCAGCCACAGACCCAACCATGCTTGACCGCCCATCGGCCGCCATGATGCTTCTCCTTCTTTGACTCTAGAACAGCTCTCCATCTGTCTGTTCTGCCTTTCCATCACTGCTTCTGCTCCGCTGGTTCCACCATCGTGCATCCACAGACGAGAACTGTCACAAGGAATAGAAAACAGCTGTGGGAATTAGTGGTGATGGTGTTCTAACTTACTACCAACACCATGGTAAAGACTTGACATTTAGAACCGTTTTATAAGTAAAGAGCTTATTTGCACGCAGTCATTAAATCAGTGTTTGCTGGATTATTTCTTTGTTCTTGTTACTTTGGAAAATCTGTTCATTTCCTTTTAAATGGAGCCATTTGAAAGGAAAATGCATGTGTGGGACATGTGCCTACAGGATGAAGGCGGTGTGATGGTGCTAGAACGTCTTGTTTCTTCAGATTTCAATCATCCAATACAACAAATGAAGCAAGCAGAATCTGCCAGGTAGCAGAAAAAACATCCTCACCTCTGCTGCTCGTCCCACACACCCATGTTCCTTACAAATGTGGCTCCGTTCAGGGGAATAAGGAAGCGTTCCAGCGTTATTAGACGTATTACCAAGAACAGATAAATATTCCACCTCACACTTATGTCGTCTCAAACAGTGAGAGCAGCTAATAAAAGCATAGAGGTTTGTAACGGTGGCTGGATCCTGGATCTGGACCCTCTGAGAGAGATAGCCATGTTCTGAAGCAGCCGCCAGTGGAATAAGCAGATTTTCCCCCACTAATCTGACGGTTTCTGGGGAATTTTGCTTCCTCTATGTGGATTTAAATCAGATGTTGGGCATATCTAACCAAACAAGGAGAGCCAGTGGAAGTTCCAGAAGGTTTACCAGGATTAAAGTATTCAGGGCTGTGTTTTATGAAGTTAGGAAGTGAAGCTTTTTCCCACAAGCTGCTTGAATTAGGCTATTCATTTCAGTGCCTCCTACCTGCCCTGTCCTTCCTCTGTCCATCTGTCCCCATCCTGCTGCACCATCATCCCATCAGACTGCATGACAGGACTGCATGCCGGCCAGTTCAGACGCAGACGTGGTTGTACTCTCCCGCCCTGGGAAAGACAACACAAGTCGTTCTGCTCAATGTTTTCCAGACTTTCTGTTTCTCTACGAGGCGCATGATCACTGGGAATAAACAGATAAAATACCAGAATTCTGAGAATGCTGTTCCTCAGACAGAGCTGCTCTATCAGCCTGGTCTCTGAACATACACAGATGGGAGATAATTACAGCACAATTGGCTTGATCAGATTCCCAGGATCATAGAACCTCTCTCCTCTCTGCCCCAGAACTAGGGAACAGTGTTAGAAACGACAGCACCCGGCCGGCGGACGCTCCGACTCCTGCTCGGCCCCGTCTCCTGCCCACCACCGCCCCTCGCGTCAGCATTTCCCCCTTCTCTAAACCCCCCTCCGGCGGCGGCTCGCTTCAGGGGCAGACTACTAAGGCGTCTGAGAAACCTCATAACCCTGCGGGTAATTTCCACTTCTCTTCTCTAACAGGGCTTTCTGAGTCGGCCTTTCAGGGTGTCTGCCTCATGTTGGAAAGCCAGCAACCACCGCTGAGCCTAACCTCTCTGGTTTTAGTCTAACAGGATGTGGACCCTCTCTCTAACTGATGTCTGGCTTTGCAATGTTCAACTGTCTTTTTCCCACACAGCTGTCGTCAAATTGCATGACGGCTCATCGTTGCTGAGATCAGCTTTGGCCAATGAGAGGGCCAGACCTAGCGCCTGGGGTAATAATGACCTCCCAGCCTCCTTTCTGTGCCTGTTGATCAGAGGTGGCCTTGCTCTGTCTGTCTGCTCCGTGTCCAGCTTCCAGGCAGCTTTGAGTCCACCCTTCCCTCCACAGGTCTGGCTGCTCGCTCCCAGAGCTGCACCTAAACACATCTCATCCGGCGTCTGCATGTAGCGCGCAATCTTCCAGTCATGGCTGCCATCCAGCAGCAGCTTCAGTGACTGCGGTTTCTCAAGATTGTGAGCGCTTGATGAGCCATCATGATCCCATCATTGTGTGTTTACTCCATAAATTAAACATCATCCGAAGTACCGGTCCATCACTAACGTCGCTGCTCAGGGCTGCTTCTCGCTTGTCTGCAAGTGTAGATAAAGAGCACATCAGACCATAACACGGGCCCTGCAACTCTTTTTCATCTTTTAGGTCAAGGCAGCAACAGAAATCTCAGCCCGTTGCTGCCTTTGCAGCCCTATGGCCCGGGAGCTTCAATGACGGTCGGATCCATGAGGCCTGCATCAAGAAACCCCCTCTTTCCCTCCTCTAACGGCTCCAGACAGCCCCACCCTTCCTCTAGATCCTCCCCAACCTCAGGCATACTCGGGGGTAATGCTCCTCCAGCCTCTGATTTTCAATTTGTTCTCTCAGCCGGAGAATCTGAGGCACTTCAGCCTTGTCAGAAGGAGTAGTGCTTGTAGATGACAGACTGAACAGTCTGGATCACAGTTTCATAGTTGGGTCACATCAGTTGCTAGAGAACGAGAGGAATCCACGAATATTGTGACATCTCAACATTGTAGCAGTTTTCCTGTTCTCTGACTTATGTTTTAAACTCTCTGTTGGCTGCTAAACGAACCTCTGAGCTGAACAACCAAACAAGTCCGCTGAAACCAAACTCCAGCTAGCTGGGCATAATTTTGTAAATGATCTGGCTCATTCTTGCCATGGCAGAACAGAGGGGACAAGTCTGAGGACAGTAGTACACTCCACACCACCCACTGGTTAGACAGCTGCTGTTTTGTTTGATAGTTGGCGTTTAGGATTTTTTAGAAACCAGATGGGAAATGCAGTCGGTGGATCTGATGGACAATAAGAGCGGAACAAATATCTGTATTTGTATCTAAGACCCCCCTAGTCTTCCTGGGGTCGCATATAAAGCAACTATACAAGAATTTACCTTCAAACAAATCGGTAATGGTACAGTTTAACACCAGCCCACCCCATGCTCCATACCCCTATCACCCCGAAAGACTGCCCACAGGCACTTTACCACGGCCCCATCCATAAAGGTGCCATTAGCCTCACTATGCTGACCGCTAAGTAAGGTCATGGACAGCACCTTTAGTCGGTCTCCTGCATCCTGTGGTGCGTATACTTTGGCCGGTTTTCAGGGAGCTTGTGAGACGAAGCAAACAGAGAAGTACCAGTGGAGACCATGGGCTAGTGTTGCGTAATACAGCCAGTATATGACTGCTACAAAGATCAAAGAAACAGCCGCCATGTATTTACTGTCCACATAGACCACCGTCTGGTTGTGTCTCTCTGTGCATTATGATAATCTCCTCAACCGTTGCCATGGTTGCTATTAGACAGATTTAAGCACTCTGAAGTGAACCCTGAACTCTGCACTGCCCCCTAGTGGATTTTCTGCTGAACACCCACATCCAGCGTAACAAAACTATCAAAATAGATCACGACACAACCTCCGCAGCCAAGAACACCTTTTTACAGGTTGCAGCTTTTTCAATATGTTAGTCAGAGACATGGTTTTTACCCTTCATGTGCAGTTTCTGTGGTGACCACTAGAGGTCGTACATGATAGCACATTGATGCACCAGATGTGCATATTTGGAGGGAACAGTATCTGGTTGTTTACTTTTTCCACCAATTCAGTCAGGACATTTAACTGGTAACACAACGCTCTGGTGGAGGTTCATGACCTTTATTACGAAAACTAAGCAAGCATTGTTTTCCAGTGAGGGTGTGGTCTTGTCCATTCGTCTTTTTTTATGGCATTTGATACGACTGAAGAACAAAGATTTCATTTGAACATCTTTGCTTTGGTTCGCATCATAAAACCCACTAAATGTGCAATTACTCCCATAAAATCTCAAGATTTCGTTACAAAAGCTGCTGTACAGCAGCAGTTAGAACGTTCTTGGTGGTGGGAAACAAGGCCTTGTTTGGTTTTTCTAGGGTCAGGTTCAGTTTCCAGAAACAGCTTCTTTTTCCTGCGTAACACTCGTGTTTTTCCCACACAGTAAACGGACAGCCGCACCGGGGCATGTCCCTGCCCAAACCGGCCTTATGGTCCAGACTTCGACTGGGTAAAAAGACTTCGTTTGTCCTTCTGTGTCCCATCATTAACCCTTCAGTCGCTTCCGCAGCATTTTCATCTCCACTGCAGCTCCTGTTGGTGTTTTTGTCCACATCAATTGTGTTTATTAATACTTTTATGTTCATCCACTCATCCTGCCATCACATCCATCCGTCTCTCCATCCATCTGTTCTTCCATTGGTCTGTCTGTCCACATTACTGTTGTCCCACATCTTACCTGGAGCTTCTGCAGAGCTTCTCTAAATAATCCTGCCGCTGTTGGAGCCTGACTATTTGGGTTAAGTGTTCAGTGGCAGGTGGGATCAGCCTGTGCTCCGTGTGCTAATGGTGGCGGATGTCTTGCTGTCTGGTTTCACTTTGTGCTCTGCCGGGCTCCGTGAGGTCTGCTGGGATGTTTTCTAACAGTTTGCTTTAATAGCCATGTCATAACACCATGTTTAGATTAACTCTGAACCAGCAGCCAGGTACATCCACCTGTTTTACATATGGGAGGCTAGAAGAAGGTAGAAGGTCTTCACCATGACAGTGTCCTTCCAGCCTCAGCAAGGTTTCAGCCTCTGGCTTCTTCTCTGTTGGCTTAATACGACCCCTCTAACATCTCCATGGCTTTTAAAGCACCTGTCAACATGTTTACATGCACAGACACGTCATACCAACTCCAAAGAACTGATGATGGTTTAAGACGCAGAAAATCAGTGTGAAAGGATGACCTGAAGCCAGATGCTGTTTCTTTGGTTTACAGATGTATGCTTTCTGACATGTCTGTTTCATAGCTGTTATGTTGGGTTGGGGGTTAATCGGGTATTCATAGCTGTTATCAGTACCTGTCCACAGTTACCCACATGTTCTTTCTAAATCTTTAGCTGTAAAATCCTTCCCTGCTCTCTGCCATGTTTCATGCACCAGGTCGCAGTAAATGATGTGCAAACATAGTGAAATGAAGCAGCGGTTGTCTGTGACCTCTGAGGACATGACACGGTGCATTCACCCAGTAAAGCCCAGTACAGCCCAGCACGGGACATGTGTTATAATCTATTGTTTAAACTTGATGAAACCCGGAGGGGCCCATGCAAACATGAAACCTGCTGGTTGTGTAAGCCGTGGAGGCCTCCTGAGAATCCTGAACCTCCCACGGCTGCATGGAGCACCGTTACTTTCCCTGCAGCACATAGAGGGATGTGAGTGTGTAGGTCTGTAAGCTGATAGATTAGAAATGAAATCCTGCTCCGAGTTTCTGCGTGTTGTCTTTGTGTGAGCGGACATCTGGAAGCGGTTGAATCTGGATGTTTTGACAGCAGCCTCTGGAGTCTGTGTTAAAATGTAAAGCGTGGGGCAGCCGTGGCGAGGCTGGAAGAGTCGCTGTCAGGCTTCATTGTTGGGATGAAAATGAAAATGGGCCCAGTTTTAACGGCACTACCTTTCCCCAGCAGTCAACAACTCACTGCTGGAGAGCAAGAAGTCCGGGCTCCTGCACACCTCGGGTCTGACTGCAGAGGATCGGCTCCATGGTTGGTATCGGTGACGCTGCTGCCAGCGCTTGCTGCTCTGCACCGCCAGCACTGCATGGTTTGGTGGCGTATGCATCCTCACACCGGTCTCTGCGGGAACCAGGAAGGGAAATACTGGCTGCCAGCTTCCACGGCCGGGCCAAAGGCTTCGGCACGGCCTGTGGAAAATACTTTCTTCTCGGAAAGAATGAGCTCCCCTGATTGTTAGCTTACTTTAGAGAGCCTCAGTGCCGAGCTGTGCGCGTTTCTGGCCGCGGAGGCCGAGGGAAGAGGCTGCTTCTGATTAGCTGCCGTCTGGACCGGACCGTTTGGTGTTATTCTGATTTTCCTGAGCAGGGTTCCAACGCTTCGGCCGCTTCTTGCTTGAGCTGCAGACACGTCGGCGTGTCGGGGAAGGCCTCGTGCGACCCGGGCGCATGGCATGGATTGAGCAACTCTCACTGGAATGTGGAAACTGCTGTTTGCTTTTTCATTTCTGGGCTGTTTGTGTGTGAAAAGATAAAATCCGACCAACATCCATCTGTCCCATGCAGAAGTCCACGTCAAGGCTCCAGGTCTTGTTAACAAGCCTTCTAAGTAAATCCAAGAAGGCGCTGGAGTTCTTAGAAATGAGAATAATTCAAGCAGAGTGAATATTCTGCTGGACCAGGATATTTACATGAAGCTGATTGAAAGGGATGGAAGTGTGTTGGTTCAAGTTTCCAGCTAAAATGTTGCAGGACTCCATCATCTTTCATGTTTCTCCCTCTGCATATATTCCATTTAGTCCTGGAACCGGTTCAATTCCCTGATTGGGAGGAATTTTGGCTTGGTCCAGTCCGGAGGAGGGGGGTTTAATTGGCTGCAGGTTCTGGACTTCAGCATGAAAAACACACCAGAGCTCGTGGAATTACACGGGCTTGTTCATGTTTTCAGGTTCATGTGGAGAGGAGTTGGAAGTTTAGCGTAGCGTGAGGAACAGAGGTTAGCGAGCAGCAGCAGCGATGAAGGCTCTGCTCTGCAGCAGCAGGACAGGCAGCACAGCATGTGTTCTCCACGCTGCAGTCCTCATGTCTCACGCCTGTGCTCCTCTGCTGCAGGCTCCCCCGCCCATCCCTCCATCAGCAAGAAGTCCAACCAGGTGGGAAAACTGGGAGAAACAGGTGAGACCAGAGGGACAATCACGCTTCCGATCCGGGTTAAACTCCTGATCGGGTTAAACTCCTGATCGGGTTAAACTCCTGATCGGGTTAAACTCCCGATCCGGGTTAAACTCCTGATCGGGTTAAACTCCTGATCCGGGTTAAACTCCTGATCCGGGTTAAACTCCTGATCGGGTTAAACTCCCGATCCGTCTTAATGATCCGGGTTTAACTCCCGATCCGGGTTAAACTCGTGATCGGGTTAAACTCCTGATCCGGGTTTAACTCCCGATCCGGGTTAAACTCGTGATCGGGTTAAACTCCTGATCGGGTTAAACTCCTGATCCGGTTTAAACTCCTGATCCGGGTTAAACTCCTGATCGGGTTAAACTCCTGATCGGGTTAAACTCCTGATCCGGTTTAAACTCCTGATCCGGGTTAAACTCCTGATCGGGTTAAACTCCTGATCCGGGTTAAACTCCTGATCGGGTTAAACTCCCGATCCGTCTTAATGATCCGGGTTTAACTCCCGATCCGGGTTAAACTCCCGATCCGGGTTAAACTCCTGATCCGGGTTAAACTCCTGATCCGGGTTAAACTCCCGATCCATTTTAATGATCCGGGTTAAACTCCCGATCTGTCTTAATGATCCGGGTTTAACTCCCGATCCGGGTTAATAATCCGGGTTAATGATCCGGGTTAAAGTCCTGATCGGGTTAAACTCCTGGTTAAACTTGGCTCTTCTCTGCAGACAAAGTCAACACCTTCAAGCAGAAGGACAAGCTGCAGACGCTGAAAGGCCAGATCCCGGCGCCGACGGCCAAGCCCAGCAAGCAGGAGCGGCGGCAGACCCCCCCCACGGCGGCCCCCCCCACGCCCGGTACTCTGTCTTTATTAGATGCAATAACTTTACAGAAGATAAAACCATTAAAGTGTGGAACGGAGCTCTGAGCGGAGAACCCCGTGTTGAAACGAACATGCGAACCAATGACTGCATGATGTCTGCATGAAGAGTGCACGTGGTTCTGCGTTCCCTCGGCATGGCCACGGTTTCCCTCGGCATGGCCACGGTTTCCCTCGGCATGGCCACGGTTTCCCTCGGGGAAGATGCGTTCCCGCCGGCATGGACACGGTTTCCCTCGGCATGGCCACGGTTTCCCTCGGCATGGCCACGGTTTCCCTCGGGAAGCTGTGTTCCCGCCGGCATGGCCACGGTTTCCCTCGGC
>JBBBVT010000025.1:19656224-19680673 GCA_037177035.1 Craterocephalus eyresii | reverse complement strand
GTGTGTGTGTGTGTGTGTGTGTGTGTGTGTGTGTGTGTGTGTGTGTGTGTGTGTGTGTGTGTGTGTGTGTGTTTGTTTGTTTGTTTGTGTGTGGAAACAAACAACAAAGAACAACAATGGAGGCTTGTGTTGGAGGAAAAAGATATTTCAGGTTCTGGCAGCGATGATGTCCGGACCCCATCTCATCGTACGAGTGTTCCTGTTTGAGTGATGGTAATAAGCCGTTTATTTCTCTTTTCTGTCAGTCGGCTGCAGCAATTGTGTTTAAGGTGCAGTCAGAGAAGGTTGTAGGGAAGAAGGTCAGAGAGGTCAGCTGGGATGTTGGTACCAGGCTCTGGTGGATGGACTAACCTGCTCAGGAATGTGTGGTTACAACTCCTCCGCTCGCTGTGGGATCCTGGACTGTGTCATCAGTCAGAATTACTCCACACATACTAAGTAGCTGGGTTAGTGTGGATTCTTGGGTCAGGAGATTTCTTTGTGGATGACCTGATCAGCGCTGATGCGAAAACAAGCGGAAACATCTCAGCCTGGCATTTTATAACCAGGGTTTGCTTTAATCAGCATGAACAATGAGCAGTTCAGTTTCCGTGGAAAGTTCCAGTGCCGACCTCGGCCACGTAGATAAGTACTTAATAAATGCCCTCTCCAGTTTTTCCTCAGATATTAATGCAAAATGAACCTAAATGACTAGCATGTGGATTAATAATGTTTCTGCTGCACTGCTTTCTCGTGAAACTTATTAAACTACATTGATGTTTTTTTTTGTTTTGTTTTTTATCAGAACAAGTTTAACATCGTAAACTATTCCTACATACTTGTGTATTTTTTCTGTCCACTCATAAATCTGAGCCTGGAGGCTGTGGGGCCTTTTTTGCCATTCAGATGTGCAACCCCAGTGTCTGAACAGTTGCATGGTCTCGTTGAAATGTTTAGTCCTTCGATGGATGAATGGAGCAGATGTTGCTCTAATGCCTCCTTGAACTTTCCAGCATTGATGGAGATTCATGTGTCCATGCTTTCCAGGAACTCAGATCTCAGAGCACTTTAGATGAGCTTTGGTCCAGAGAAGATGGCGGTGTTTCTGGATCCTTCTTTTCATGATGGGGTTAGGACCTGAGTCCATGCAGTGGTTTCCAGTAGAGAAAGACCTCCACACCAGCAGCACGCAGTTTGACCCTCAGCCTTGTCCCGTGCACACAGAGATTCCTCCAGATTCTCTGTATCCTTTATGATGATGCTATACACTGTAGATGGTGGGATCTTCAAAGTCTTGACAAATTTATGTTGAGACACATATTTCTAAATTTATTCCACTTTTTTTGGACCCGTTTGTCTCAGATAGGTGAAGCTCTGTCCATCTTTCCATCTGAGAGACTCAGCCTTCCTGAAATGCTCCTTTTTAAACCCAATAACATTACTGACCTGTTAGTAATTAACCCAATTATTTCTGAAATGCACCCCAGTTGTTACCTTTCCAGCCTGTTGTTGCTCCTGTTCCAGCTTTTTAGAGATGAGTTGCTGCCATCAGATTCACAATAAGCTTCTATTTTCCATGAAACGATAAAATGTCTTAGATTCAACATGTTTGTGTTCGACTGGAAATAAGAATAAAATATGGGCTCATGTGATTTGTAGATCAGATACTACTTGTATATACATTTTACACATCATCCCACCTTTTTGGGTGTCAGTGTTGTTCTTTTCGTTAACATGATAAACTTTTCTCTTTGAGGAAGCGCCAGGCTGCAGATTTTACCGCTTACTTGAGTAAACAGCCGTCAAGATGCAGCCTCCACCCTGGTGAGAGTGAATGGCGGTTTTCCATTCAATTATGGAAATACCTGTGGAGGAGAGCACGCTGCTAAGTTATACGTGTGGTGCTCCTCTGCCCTCATCCCCACTGGAGCTTTAAAACTAAAATGGAAAGCAGGTTGTTTTGTTTTCAGACATTTCAAACATCTCCTCCCGATCCCTGCAGATCTGGAGATTCTTGCCTCTTTGAGCGAAGCAGTGGATCACTCGGGGCTCCCCGTTCTAGCTGCAGCCCCCAGTGAGTTTAATTACTCTCTTACTGCCTGTTTCCACCCCACTGGGCGTGACACGGTGACCTCACAGAGGGAGGAAATGAACCTCCCCGCCGCCGACGTCTGAACAAGGGGAGCCTCTGTGCTTCCGTCAGCAGCACTCGCTGCGTATTCTGCCTCCTTTTCTTCCAATCTGATTTAGTTTGAGGTGCTAGGAGCAAGTAATGGGCCGACATGTGATAAGTGTTTGTATTTGGTGGTCACAAGGATACTGTCCAAATTCGTTATGGGAGTTTGAAATGCCAAGCATACCACGGCTAAAAGGCCAGGGACCCCTGGGAGAATAGTGTCATTATTCCTGACAGGAGGCTGCCCAGGAACACCCATGACTGCTTGGATGCCGGAAATAAGGCTTTCAGGGTAATAAGACCAGGAGATGGCTTTGTTTTTTGTCTCTGTGGCCGCCAGTCTGCTGCTGTCCAGACCGGGAGGTTAATTAGATGCAGCAGTAGTTCTGAGAAGAAGAATGGGGCCTTGTATGGCACAGTAACAGGATTAGACAACACACTGACTGATGTCTGGCTTTTTCCTCCTTTAAATTGACATTTTTATGGAGTTATTTTGCTGCCACAAATTTATATCTCCTTGTTTTTTTTTTTGCTTCATCTTTCCTCCTGATTGTGGGAAGATGCTTCTTTCCTGATTTGCATCACATGGATAGTCAGAACATCCAGGAGCAGCAGTCTGTGTTTCCTGTCCGCTGTGACCTTAGAAGATGCAGCCTGACGGTTGTGTCCAACATTTTCTAAACACTAATTTAGATATTTTCATTTTGTCAGTGTTGCAGTGGTGTGGATCCTCCTACTCTGAATTCATACTGTAGCATTGCTCCGGTTCTACAGAGCCTGATCCAGATGTACTGTACAGACTTGTATAGTGTACAAGTCAGTAAATACGAGCATGTTTAGTATTTTCCGACTTGCAGTTTGAACCCGTTGGTGTAGAGCCGGCTTGTACACGTACTCGTTGTTTTTCTGTCAAAATATGAAGGTCGAAGTTGTAAAACTGGTGTTTTTGTCCTGACTCCACACAGCATCATCTGTCTCTCTGCTGTAAAGAGGTCTTCGGCTTTGAGCCGGACCTTTCTCCTACACTGTCCTTAATGGATTCTTTCATCTTCCCTCTCGCTTATTTCTTCTAGTAAAGCTCATCTTCTTTCCTCTTTCAGATTTATTAAGTGCAGGATGATGTCTGACGCCAGTGAGATGTTGGCAGCAGCCCTGGAGCAAATGGACGGGATCATAGCAGGTAACCATGGAGGACTGGAAGCACTGGTCCTAGTTCTTATTTAGGTGGGCGAATTGAGTGTAGTCACATCTGGAAATCATAGAGCTTCAAGCTGGAAATACTACGTCTCCCCCCTCCTACCTGCTCTATCCGTCTGAAAACACACATACAGTATATGAATTCTTAGACCCCCACCCGTCCTGCCTTCGGCGTGAGTCACCAGAGAAAGTTTCCATTGTCCCTGCAGTGACGGAAACTAATGATTATTCAGGCTGGAATACAAACGTGGCTGCACCAGCAGAGCAGACTCCAGCTTTTCGAGTCCACACTTTTCCGCTGATGTGTGTAATTATAGCGCTGACCTTTCCAACGGGAGCGAAGTGGATGATCACATGACACCCACCCGTCCCCCTCGTTTCCGCAGAAACCACAGCCATCATAAAGCCCCCACTCCCTTTGCTACTGTAGAGAAGCCGCGATGGTCTAAATCGTTATTTATTTAGCTCCCCCTCGTTTTGTGGAACATCTTCATTATGGCCGATGTTTGAGAGCGATGACAGATGGTAGACTTGGCTCAAGCACATCATCTGATTTTAATTCCTTTTTTATACAAAAACAGAATGAGGGGGAGTGTTTACATGCAGAGCTGCAGAGTAGAGCTGTGAGTACATAAATGTAATGATTGTGCTGCTGCAGTAGGAGGAAAATGAGCTCAAAGTCAAGCATTCAGCATCATTCATGCTGCCCTCCCCGCCTACATAAGTAGGAAGTTTAAACATTTTTTCTTTTTTTTGTTTGAGTAAAGAGATAAGTGAGCTAATTTTCAAGGTATTTACTCTGGTAAATCGGACTTGTACCAGAGTTCATCAGTTTTTTCCTGGGTGAATTTAGACATTTATATATTTTTCTTTGAGAGGTTTTGACCATGAAACACTAGACTGTTGTATAAACTAGCCTCACAGTAACGACTTTAATGACTTGTGTCGGATCTGAAGGAAATCATTTGTCCTCTAAATGATTCATATCCTCTCATAAAAGAAAAGGCAAAATTCTTAATAGTAATTCAAACAACTTGGGACTCAAAAAAGTCATGAGTATAAATTATAATTTAGAAAAATTAGACATTGCTTAAATCAATTTTATTTAATCGACTGGCACTCGTGGTGGCCGTGGGGGCTGGCTATGGTGGCTCTGTAGAAGTTTGAACCACATTTTACAAACTATGTATAACAATGTATAAAACAATGTGATTTTAATAACATTTTCTTATTATCAATTTTTTCAGTTTCAGCTTATTTCAGTGACAGCCACCAGGAAGGGTAGGAACCATTTTGCAGACAACTGTATAGAATATTAAATCCAGAAACAATAACCTTCACTTAGAAACAGTGTCTAACAAGATGTGCTTCCAAAGGGGGTCAAGTCAACTTTATCTGATGAAAAAGTCATTTCAAGGTCATTTTCATACAAATCAATTAATAAAATAAGTACTGAGCCAATGAAACCAAAGGATTGGATCAGAGCTTTTCTTGATTCATTTCTCCATCCTGAGCTTCATGAGTGCAGAGAAAACATCAGGACAAACAGAGGAGAGAACAGGAAAGAGGGTCAAAGATATATATATATATATAAACTACAATACACCTAAAAACAAACCTATCTTCATATGTTGGGGCCCAGAAACCCACCGATGTACTACAAGAGTTTAACATGGCGGCATAGTTACTAGGGCTGGGTATCACTCCTAATTTCCTGAATTGATTTGATTCGATTCACAAGAGCAAAAATCGATTAATTTTGATTCGATCCAATATCGATTCATTTTCAGATATTTATGTCACATAAATATTTCTTGAACATTAGACATTCGCAGATGGCAATTTTTATGAAACGCTGAAGCAATCTTTTAACAGTGTGTATTTTATATACATTTAATATTCATGTTGCATAAATGTAACTTTTATTTGTGAAAATAACCAATGTTACATGTTAAACAGAATATGTTAACAGAAACACTACAGTAAAAAAAAAAGACCAAATAAAAATTAAGCTTTCTGTCTTTAAAATTAAAAAAAATGTATATATATTTTGGCATTGTATGAATCGATTATTAATTTTTTATTCTTTAATCGATTTAAATCGATTTTTTAAACCCAGCCCTAATAGTTACAGACGTCTGCATTGTGGAGTGAAACTACGGTCAGATTATTAAGATTGTTTAATCAGAACTTGTGGACTTCATCAGTGGCTTGTTTTTATCAGAGACATTCAGATAATCTTGACTCTAGTCCCACTGAGCTGCTCCCCGGTGCTTCAGCAGGTGGGTGAATGACTGTGTCCACGTTTCCAGGCTCCAAGGCTATCGACTATTCCAACGGGCTGTTTGACTGCCAGTCGCCCACGTCGCCTTTCCTCGGAGGCCTTCGGGTGCTGCATTTACTGGAGGACCTGCGGGCGGCGCTAGAGCTAATGGACAACGAGGAGAAGGACAATCTGCGCTGCCAGATCCCTGATTCCACGGCTGAGGGGCTGGCGGAATGGCTGCAGGGACGAGCGGTAAAAAGCCTCTTCTGCTGTTTTCCAGCTTTTAGTGGAATCGCAGCCTTGTTGCTCTCGTGGAGTTCTTTAGATGTCTGATGAGCTGACTGCTGCACCTGTCACTGCGGTGGAGAGATATCTTAGTTCACCATGCATCTTACACACACGTCCCCATAAATGTGCATGTTTTTCTATGTGTATGCACAATATGATAATACCCCAACACCTAATACTAACACCTATTCTGATTAATGATATGTCCTCCATTCATCTGTCTGTATATCAAGGCTGGGCAGTGCCTCTCATTTCCACAGGGACATTGTTAAGTCAGCTCAAGATCACCCACCTCTGATAGCCACACATCCATCCATCTTTTCTTTTCTTGGTGTACTTTTCTTCTTTTATGTATTTTGTATTTTTTTTGTGTATTTTGTATGATGCTTACGGTTTAGTAAATCTTTTAAACACTGCAGGTAAACCAATAAAACATGGGATTATCCCTTTATGATCTAAGATGAGGTCTTAGTCTGGCTGCAGACTGACTTTGCTTGGCAAGCTTAAACATCTCAGACATAAAGCCGGTTGCAGTCTTCTTCTTCGGGTGACAAAAACACTCACGGCTTGTTTCTCTTTTCAGAATAACATCCAGAGCTCTGACGCTGTCTACCGAGAACGCCTGTCACGACTGGAGAGTGATAAAGAGTGTCTTATACTGCAGGTATGGAAAGAAAACCTTCACAGCATAAACATTTTTTACTAAATTAATCTACATTTTAAGCTCGTCTTTTCAGAAAAATGTGGTGTTAACTACTCAACCAAATAATGAAAGAAATAAAATGAGGTCTCAGATTTACAGGAAGACAAAGACCTCAGATGTCTGGAACAGCCTTCTCATCACAACTGTGCATAGAAGAAGCTGACAAACATTAGTGCAGTCGTGGATCTGTCCCAGTGGTTCCAGCTGTCTGTGGCAGAGGTTTAGAGTCGCAGGTGGATGTTAGCGCTGGTCATGAAGTGTCTGCTGACATTAGTTACACCTCAGCTGTGGCTCTGCCAGCATTTCTGCCCTCAGACATCCGCCATGTGCTGCAGGCTCTGCTGGAGTGGTGCCAGATCTGCTTTGGTTCCACATTTTAGCGTCACAAAACTGAAGTACTTTTTCTTGATCTTGTTCTGCTGCAGATTAAGGGAATGAGGGTCGGGACTGTTTCCCTTCCAAACACATTGTCTCATGACATCTGTCCCAAGAGGTATTCAGTTAATATTAAATAAAAGCTTCATAATGTTTGACCAACTTCGGTTTAGATGTATGAAACCAAGGCTGTCGACTCCAAACCAGACGGCCAGTTTCCAGCAGGTTTTAGATTTTTCCTGCTTCAACACATCTGACTGAGTAGAACTCAACAAGCTGCTGGATCCATTGATTTAAACCTGATGTGTCAAAGCAGGAAACACCTAAAACATGCATGACAGTGGCCCAGGAGGGTCAGTTTTCCATCCTTGTACTAAATGATTACATCATGTGTTTATCCTGAGATTTTATATGGTAAGTCCACCATGAGTGTGATATCTGTTGATACATTCATTGAAACACTGAAAATATCATGTTGCCTTGGTAACTTAAGGTTTTTATTTTAGGTGACCTTATTTTAGTAAGATCAAAAAATTCTTCCTTTTGTTTCTGCAAAGATTTCAGAGCTCTGATGTTTATATTTTGCAGGTGAGTGTTTTAACCGACCAGGTGGAGGTGCAGGGGGAAAAGATCCGGGACCTGGACAACAGTCTGGAGCTTCACCGGCAGAAACTGAACGCTGCCGAGGAGCTTCTTCAGCAGGAGCTGCTGAACCGGACCGCGCTGGAAACTCAGAAACTGGAGCTGATGACCGAAGTTTCCAGCCTGAAGCTGAAGATCACTGCTTTGGAAAGTGATCACAGGGGTGGCGAGGTAGGACCCCGTCCCGAAATAAATCCTCTCCCAGCTCTCGGTTGCACCTGCACCGTGTGTGACTGCTTCCTGGCAGCAGCCCAGGCATTGTTTTAGAGTCAGAAAGGTCCGTGTCACTCGGCCGGACGACTCAGATCTGTCATGTGATGCTGGCTGAACTTATCTGAGGGTTACAAAACAGGCATAAAAAGCTCTGGAGCTCCAGCAGCTGTTTCCTGCCAGACCCCCCCTCGTCCTGAGCAGAGCTTATAGTTTCCATACTCTTTCCTCCAGCTGGGACGTAAACCCGCTGTGTTTCCACACACTAAAAACTGAGAATTTCTGGAATTTCCCTCAACTCTGCGATTTATTTTTCTTTGTTTTAAGGCTCTAAATAAAACTGAAAACTGTCGAGTCAGTCCGTCTAAAAGGTCCCGACTTCTGTATTTGTTTAACCTTCAGCTGCTGATTGGTGGGAGGCAGAAAGGGGGGATAAGTTTGTTTTATGTGATGTGTGGCAGAGTCAAGAGTGTGTGTGGGTGGGAAATGTAAACTATGGAAAGGAAATTCTCCAACCAGAGTTGAATATAGACGGTTGATTTTATCTGCAATCAGGATCAGTTTTAGTAAAAATGCTTTAAAAAAAGACAAGCGGACTCCAGCCTGCAGTTCACCCACCGGGCTAGAGCTTCTTTTCCTTCAGGACTGCTTTCATTCTTGTGTCGCTGATCCAACAAGGTGATGCAAACATTCCTCAGAGGTTCTGCTCCATATTAACATGACAGCATCACAAAGTTGCTGCACAAACACTGAGCTGCTGACATGTGATTGGCTGATAAAAATTTTTTTTAACAGGCTAACCTATGACATGAATGGTGCAGCATAAAAACTAAAAGCAACCTTTTTACATCAATATTTACCTGTGGGAACAGCTATCAACCTTTTTCTGATAACCAAAGATGCCTGGAGGTTTCTGAATTGTATCTTGCCCTTGTAAACCACATAAAAGTATAACTGGAACTCTCTGGTCTGGTACTGGTCTGCACGGCGGACCGAGCGTCTCAGATTCTCATCAGAGTGACATCAGTCTAAAAATATCTCCCCATGTTGGAAGAAAAGCCTGGAGTCTCCTCCACATGTGTGCTGTGCAGCTTTGTCTCCCAGTTTCATGGCTAATGGAGGTATTTTCCCTCCTCAGGGCTTGTACCAGGAAGTAACGGATCTGCGGTTCAGGGTGACGGACATCGAGAATGAAAGGCTGCAGTGTGAGAAGAAACTCAAAGCTACTAAAGTGAGTGTGTTGTTAACGGCCAGTTAAATACGCATCAGGATCACATTTGGTCATAATGTTGGATCTGAAGCGATCTTTGTTTGAGATGCATCATTATGATGAGAACCTTGTGACTCCCCCCCCTCCTCCTCGTCCTCCTCATGACAGCCTCTCTGCTTATTCTTCTGTTTCAACCTCTCTCTGTGGCTTTTGACCTGTTTCTTAATTTGTGTGACTCTAACCTCTTTCTGCTCCGTGTTAACCTGCAAAGCGCCCATCGAGGACCTCTGAGCGCTTCACTGGAGCTGAGGTGAAGCTTTCAAATCCAGCCTGCTCTCTTCTCTTCTGCTTTCTGGCTGTTCAGATCCTCTAAACCTGCTGCTTCACACAGCTTTGCTGGTTATCACCTCACTCTCTGTAAGTGCTCCCACTGCTGGTGCTCAGTGTCTGTGATGTGTGTCTGTACAAACACTCCCACAAAATCATATTCATGTTTAGCTCAAAGTCGCTCCAATGACCCCGTTTAGAAAACGTTTGAACTCGAATGTGAATAAAAGCAGGATGCAGTCATTTATAAATCTCATCAGTGGAGTCTGTTCGGCTCTGATCCCATCCCGTTAAATCAGACAGGCTGAACTTTTTTCTTTTTTTTTTAAAGCGGAGCCTACAGGTGGTCGTTGGGGTGCTGGAGGGGCTGAAAATAAAAGCAGCACCCAGATCAGATGGGCGTGTTTTCATGTGTAGCATGCATGTTTGATGCACATCACATGGGCTGCAGCTCACAGGCGATGCTTCTTTGTAGATTTCAGGGTGAACTGGTGTTTCTGAGTTTCCAGTAGAGAATTATGTCCGTTTTCAGTGCAGTTTTTCTGTTCAGCTTAGTCCCAAACATACAGAGATTCCTCCTGATTCTCTGAATCTTTTGATCATTTTGTCCGTCGTACGTGGCAGGATCTTCAAAGCTGAGAAATATTTTTCTGAAATTGTTCCACAATTTTTAGACCCATATTGTCTCAGATTGGGGAAGCTCTGCATCTCTGAAATGCTCCTTTATGATTCACAGTGAGCTCATATTGTCCATGAAATGGTAAAATGTCTCAGTTTGAACACCTGATTTGTTGTTTATGTTCTACTGGGAGTAAAACATGGTTTGATGAGATTTCTAAATCATTGCATTCAGTTTTTACTTGCGTTGTCCCTGCCGTCCAGTGATGAGGTTGTAAAGCAACATGTCTTGTTGGTGTAATCTGAATTTTTAGGTCACGTGTGACACGTGTGAGCCCGCTGGTCTGCATGTTGAGTTTTCCACAGAGGATTGAGTGATTGACACGACCCTCTCTGTAAATCACTAATGTGCTGTAGCTAAAAAGCTCAAGATGAGGACTAACTTCTGTTTATATGCATATGAGATACATTTTTTTGTATATTATGTTAATAGGGTAAATAAAAGTTTATGAATAGATACGACTGAACAGCTCTTAAACAGATGAATCTAAATATTAGATTTTCATAAAACAATGGAAGGAAAAAACGAGGAAAGTCTGGCTACTGAATCTGTAAACAGATCTGGAGTTCCTCCTGCTCACATGTATCAGAGAGCAGAAACTTTTTAGCAGCAGTTCAGTAAAGCTGAAGAGACTCTGACGGGTCCCATCCACATGTATCCAGACTGGCTGATTCTTACTGGGAGTATCGTTATTTCGTACAGTGATTAAGTTAAAAACTAACCTTACAGGCACATGAGGATATGGACCTGGTGATGGTTTAATGGGGATAATCTGGATGTTTTTCTAGTCATAGACGTGAAATCGGCAGCTACATGTGGACATCTCTGGCTGCTTTAGCTGCTGTCTCTTAAGATAAACATTAGTTGCAGGGAAAAAAAAGTCTGAAATAGCAATACGGGATGTCTTGTGTGAGGGGAAATGACCTTATTTGGTCGGGATTTGTCTGCACAAAAGGCTAAATGACATAATGAGACCTCTATAGAAAGGAAGAAATCGTAGTTTGCCAGAATCTTCTGACAATCTGCGCTTCTCAGGTGGGAATCATATCTTTTTTTCCCCGCTTTGATGAATTCATAAACAAACTTTTCCATTGTGGCTGACGACAGGAGGAGCTGACGCTTCTGCACACACAGCTGGAGGAGCGAGAGGAGGAGCTGAGGAGGCTGAGAGATGAGAGCAGACAGATGTCGGAGAGCCACAGGACTGGAGGGGGAGAAGGAGGTGGGAGCTGTTTTTTTACACACCGGATGCTGCTTTTAGCATTTCATGCTCTTCAACTCTTAATTTTCTGGGCTTTATGAGGATTATACAAATAGACATTTCACATTCCAGCAGCATCAGAACAGCTTCTTCTGGATTCCTGCTCATTATTTCCTCACCATCCTCTACATTTCAGACAGTCTGAGGCGAAGCTTAAGTGATGCCTTATCTGTCTGTGTGTAACATCCATCCCAAACACATGACCTGAACTCCTTCCACTGCTGACCTTATCTTATCCCTCCTGCTGGGAGAGGAATGTCGTTTATTTGAAGGGAGGTGGGGGGTCTGTCTGTAAACGTATTCCACTGTAAAACCAGAAGAACATTTTGTTTTGCAAACACAGACGACAAATGAAAAAGTTAGAAATCTGCTTCTTAAAGCCTTTTTTTTTACTGAAGCTTTTACAGAAAGTGGGAAGAAAAAAGTCAGTCCCTACTAGTCCCCGGCTTTGATTTAGGAGGATTAGAGAGCTGAGGAAACACTGAAAACACATGATATACAGAGACCAACATAAGCACAGACTTTAAGCAACACTTTTGATATTTATTCTGCTTTAAGCTGTATTTTACCTCCTTTAACCATTGATGGAATTACAGTATCTGAGCTGCTAAATGCTTTTCACCATCCAGCACTCAGATCCTCCTCTCCAAGCTCACAGAAGCTACAGACACCTGAACAGCTTCAAACATAAGAGCAGAGAGATGTTTAAAAACTAGTGAAGGGAATAACCCTTAAAACTCCGCTGGATCTTTGGCGCCCCCCAGTGCCACCTCTCACATCATCAGCAGTGTCCCAGAAACCGTGCAGTGCAACTCTGTGGGTGAACTGGGATGGGATGACCTACAGAGGTTTCCCAGCATTTATATGCTGCCCAGGAAGTTTACTATCCAGCACAACGTGTAGTGTGTACTTTATATGCTAAATCCACGATGAGCGTTCCAATGTAACGGCACTATTTCTATTTTCATCAAATAAAGGATCTCTATTAAGCTAAGAGACCTCTTTGTCACGGAAAGGATGATGAAGTCAACAAGTAAGCAGAAAGATCTGTGTGTCTGAAAGGGGAAAAAAAAAGCCCTCCATGGCTGGAATAAACCCGAAACCAGCTGACATGGAGTTGGTTTTGTGAGGATGGGAGGTGAATAGCAGCGTAAATAACTAAGAGGAAAAACTAGGCACTGTAACTGCATAACTAGCTGGCACTGAAACAAACACACTAGATTGTGTTTCAGTGCCAGTATTTTCCTACGGAGAGCCAAAACTTGAGGAAATGATGTTTGGATGAGAAAAGGCCGGTCGCTGTTTATCTGGCCTGTTATTTCTACAAAGTACTGTTTGTTATAAATCTTGTTTTTATTTCATTTAAACCTCATGATGTGAAAACTGTTTGGTGAGTAATGCAGCTTTTCTCCCAATGAAATGAAAATGGTGACTGAAAACCAACCAACCCAGCCCACTTTGGATCCTTATAACTCAGTTCTTTCACGTAAAAACTTTGTTTAAATTTTGAACTAGTCCTGAAAGAGAAAAAGTATCCGGAAGGGTGTTTTGGTTTTATGTGGTTTTGACAGACTCGCAGTTTAACTTTAATGACATTTGAAAGATTTGCCACAGTCTACTCATCAGTGATGAGTTTTCCGTCTGAATTATTCAGATAATTTCTCAGACAAGCTTCTTTAACACTCCCAGTCTTTTCTGTACAAACCATACATCATAACGTAAACATTTGTCTCCTCACTCTCCCAGTGTAAACAACGTTTTGACAGACCTTCAGAGTTCACCTATCAACGGCTTCATTGGCTTCCATTCATTATTGGCTTCCATTCATTATTGATCCAGGATGTGCTACAGAGAAGTCAGCAGAATGATAGAAATGGCATCTTTGTGTCCAGGAGGCCCTCCTTCTGCCCCCCGTTAAAGACTTTTTATATGAGCTTTGGTTTTCAAACAGAGGCTGTTAATTTGATGGGTGCACAGAGCGTGAGGTCTGCTGAAAACCTAAGCTTTGGGACCGTTTGTGTCTGTGGGAGGAGAGGCTGTTGTCATAGCAACAATCAGACTCAGTCCTGAGGCTATAAGTTTTATAAGTATCGCTCCCGGTGGGCTCATCTCACAGCTCCATGATGAGTGAACGATATGACATGAGGTTACGTTTGTTTTTCATTTTGCTTTCCGTTTAATCTGAAACCGCACCTGAGTCACGATGCAGCGATTCGACAAACCTTTGAAACTTCTACATTCATCATTGTTTGTTTTTCCTCTCCCAGATACAGAAATGTTGACGATGAAGAGGGAGCTGGAGTGGGTAACGTCAGAGAACGATGAGAAGGTACGGAGGCGGTGGCCAACATGGCGGCAGCTCCGACCTGCTGCACCCGTCGTGACTCAGTTTGTGTTTATCTTCAGGAAAGGAGGATTAAAGAGCTGGAGGAGTCACTGATGAAGTGCAAGAAAATCCAGGAACTGGTCAAAGGTCAGAGGGCTGGACTCAACTTCCTAACTCAGGATGTTTTTCTGATTTACTTCATATAAAAGTGAACTTTTCCGTCACTGGAAGAGTTCAAAACTGATATTTGTAGTTTTTACCATGAAATCAAAATGTTTTCAGAAACTTTTGTGTGAAAGTTTTTGCAGACTTTGTGACCGTCTGTGCCGTCCTCTCTCAGAGAAGCTGAAGGAGGACGACTACGATGATATCCCCGATGATTCCCCGGTTCCTGTTTCCATGGAGGTGGATCAGGTCACCCTGGAGCTGGACGGCGAGGCAGGAAGGAGCTCCGGCGAGGTAAACACAGCCTCTGACAGGATGAGTCCCAGGCCGCAGCCTCCCTCTCTGAATTCCTGGGAGAAAGCATTTCCGAGCCTCGGCTGGGTTCTTAGTAAATGTTCTGCTGTTAGGACAACATGTCCAGCTAATCTCCTGCTGTCTGTCGTCTCAGTCCATCCCCTGTATCGCTGTGCTTTCTGAGATGAATGAACTGGACCAGGAACGGCAGCTGCAGGCAGCACAGAGGTAAAACAACACTTGTGATTATTTAATTGTTTATTTTTACTCGTTTCAGACGGGAATGAGTCACAGTGATACAGTTCAGCACCACATACAAGCAGACTGAAGCTCTCGACCTTTGACCTGTCTCAAACCATCTCAGTCATCATGGAAGCAGAATCAGCCTTTCAGACTCACACTCAACTCTACTTAGTTTTTCTACACAGTTTACTGTCATCATGACTCATGTTGAGGAAACCTGGAGCGATCAGGACAGAAATGCTATGATTGCTTGTTGCTCGCTCCTCAAAAAAGTGTGAATCACCAGCTTCACATCGTCTTTACTGCAGTATGATGAGTTTTAGGAGTTTTGGTCCATTTGGAGTAAAATGAAATGGTTGTATTTAGAGAATCCACTCACTTTTATCAGACCAAACCACAGTAAAGTTGTAAAGTACCAAATAATATTAGCTGCATCCGGCCCGATGTGAATCCATGAGGAGTTCACGCTGAACTTTTAGGCTGTAACGTGTCACAGACGATGGAAGTGAAACCAGCAAGCAGAGACAACCTGGAAGACATGTCTGATGGTGTGCAACTGAGGCGAAACTTGACTTATTCTTCTCCAGAAATTACAGGTTGTTTATATGATATGAGAGATTTGTTTATTGAATATAAAGATCATGACGACATACCTGTATTATCTCTAGGTTATTATTTCTTACTGGCTCGGCCCACTGGAGGCCGGATTGGGCTGAATGTGCTCTGAACTAAGATGTGAATTTCCAGCCCTGGTTTAGGGGAATATTTTTAATCTACAGGAAATTATAACGTTATGTTGTAGTGAAATTCTGTGAATGTGCCTGCCTCCTACGTTTTAATAGATTTTTAACCACTATCTGAATTGAAATTGAGTTTTTCTTGTTTTTATTTCAGCTCTTTGACGGATCCCCGGCCGGGCAGCTCAGAGCAGGTTAGTGAATGAAGGCGGTTCAGTTACATATGCAGCCTACTCTCTGACTCATGTGGACTCATGTCTCAGTCCTGCTCTGACACCTTGTGGATAAATGCTGCAGTTACATTTTCTCCCCCATCTGAGGCCACTTTTTCTCCTGGATTTCTCTTCACAGGCGAAAACTAAAGCTGCTTCCGCCCCTAACAAAGGAAACTCAAGTGAAGGAGTCTTTGGTGGAAAGAAGGCTCGCGCCTCGTTCGGCCGCGGCTTCTTTAAGCTGCGTGGAGGCAAACAGACGGCCAGCGCCCCAAACCTGGGTGAGACTGCTACTCTGAATATAGACACGTTCATATCATGGCTCTGTGAAGTGAATGGGATTTTTCCTACAGCTGAGACGGAGCGTAAAGGCACCGAGCACCTGGACTTGGCCGGCGTTTCTCCACAGAAGTCCCAGAGTGCAACTCCGCTGCCGTCTTCTCCAGAAACCAAGAAGAAGTCTAAAGGGTTCCTGCGATTTTTCGGCAGGTGGGGCGTAAATGTTTTGTCTAAGAATGAACGATTGTCTGGCGAACACGTGTCTGAGCACGCTTTGCTTCGGCAGGCTAAAGAGGAGCCACTCCACCTCCTTTAACATGGACGATGCAGCTGAGATGGAGTTCAGGAGGGGTGGAGTCAGAGCCACCGCCGGCCCCCGGCTCGGCTGGTCACGGGAACCAAAACACAAGTTGGTGTTTTTAAAAGCCCAGTAACAAAACAACAATGAAACTCATGAATATTTAATGTTTATCACAGAAATGTGTGCAGGACGTAAACGTGTCTGCTGATTCTCACGTAAAGTCAAGTCGCTTCCACTTTAAGCTGGATGCTCACACTCTGGGACTTTTTGGTCCTTTCTCATCAGTTTTGCTAGTTTTTTGGTTGTGTTACATGTGGGATGATTTTTGGTATGAAATCTTTTCTCTGAAAAAATTAGACATGTTCACTTTAAATCTTTCTTGAAGGTCAACAGGAAACCGAAGACAAGTTTACTGAGGACAGAAAAGTCCTGATCACTGTTAACAGATTCATAATCTACAGATTCAGGCCAAATTAAAACTATAAATAATTTAAACTCTTTAAATGCCAGTCTGATCACATGATGCTGCTGTTTCTAATGAATCAAATACACAAAAAATTAGTTATTTTGCAGTTCTAAGGACGATCTTTTAAAATACACACCTCTGTGCCGTTTCAGTGCTGGGGACGTCCCTTTCTCTCGGTGGAGTAAAGATGAGGTTTGCGTTTGGCTGCATGAGCAGGACCTCGGCTTTTACGTTGCTCTGGGCCAAAACTGGATCAAGTCCGGCCAAACGCTGCTGCAGGCATCACAGCATGACCTGGAGAAGGTAGGAGCTGCTCAAAGCCGGGAACCTGGTGGGTTAATGTGGAGAATGAAACTGGTATTCCAGTCACAGCCAGAGTGAAGCTGGTTTTACTGGTTTTAAACAGCGGTGTCAGGAAGCAGCACTCTTCTGAAACTCTGCTGTCGTCCTCAGGAGCTGGGCATGAAGCAGCATCTGCACAGGAAGAAGCTGCAGCTCGCTCTGCAGGCTCTCGGCTCGGAGGACGACGACCTGAAGGGCAAACTGGACCATAACTGGGTGACCAGTGAGTGTCTGCTTCTCTCGTGTCAGATGTGGGTTTCTGCCACGCTCTCATTGGTGACTGTTGTTTTCAGGATGGCTGGACGACATCGGCCTCCCCCAGTACAAAAGCAGCTTTGATGAAGCTCGAGTCGACGGGCGGATGCTGCACTACATGACCGTGGTGAGAACTCCAACCCTTAAAACTATGCTAGACCCCACCCCCACCCCCCAGCGGAGCTGGTTTAGTGAGGATGGGAGGTAAACAGCAGCAGAAGTTACTGGAAATGAGGACAAACCATAAATATGTAAATAGTTTCTGTTGTGTGTTTGTTTGAAAGCCAGTATTTTTTCTCCTGAAAGCAAAGACTT
The DNA here is from genome assembly GCA_037177035.1 of Craterocephalus eyresii. Classification (NCBI taxonomy): domain Eukaryota; kingdom Metazoa; phylum Chordata; class Actinopteri; order Atheriniformes; family Atherinidae; genus Craterocephalus; species Craterocephalus eyresii. The sequence continues at coordinate 19,663,425 of JBBBVT010000025.1, read as the reverse complement.
TACAGAAAGATGCTGGGAAGAGAAAAAGCTGCTCACTGCTGATCTGTTGCTTCTTCTTTGGCCGGACTTTATGGAGCTAGATCTGTTCATTTTACATCATCTCAGCCTCAAGGGGTTAAACGGTTGAGCTGCTACATTTTATCATTTAAAAAAAGAAAAGCTGTAATGAAAGATGCCCTCTGATGCGGAGTGACCCACTCTGAACCTGTTTGCCAGGAGGACCTGCTGTCCCTGAAAGTCGGTAGTGTCCTCCATCACCTCAGCATCAAGAGGGCCATTCAAGTCCTGCGTCTGAACTTCTACGACCCCAGCTGCCTCCGGCGGCGACCCTCAGACGAGGTATCCAACGATTCACGACACACACCTTTGATTTAAAAGCCGGACTTTCCCACATTGTCCTGTTTGCTGTGAGCAGAGTAACATCACGCCGGCGGAGATCTCCCAGTGGACCAACCACAGAGTGATGGAGTGGCTGCGCTCCGTGGATCTGGCCGAGTACGCCCCCAACCTGCGGGGCAGCGGCGTTCACGGGGGGCTGATGGTGAGGAGGGAGGGGTGTGTAGATGTGCAGTGTGTGAGATCCAGTCGTTGACTTCTGTGTTTCCCTGCAGGTGCTGGAGCCTCGCTTCAACGTGGAGGCTCTTGCGCTCCTGCTCAACATCCCTCCCAACAAAACCCTGCTGAGGCGCCACCTGGCCACACACTTCCACCTGCTGGTCGGCCCCGAGGCGCAGCGGCTCAAACAGGACTGCCTGGAAAACCCCGACTACAGCGTCCTCACCGCCACCGCCAGGGTCAAGGTACCGCTTTGATTTGAGACGTAAGAGTTGACATGTGGCTGTGACAGCTGCAGAGAGCGGGGTCATACGGCAGGACTAAAGAGTTTCTGCCATTACTGCAGGATAACCAGCAGCTGTTCAGTTCCTGGTACAAACAGGTTAATGTTTAACTAACTTGACATTAAAATGAAAAGTTGTCAGGCGGGGCTTTCAGCGTGAAGGGATGGTGCTTCAAATGGATGGAAATTTCAGTGTGAGGTCCACGTCTCTCAGTCTTCCATGTGCAACAGTTTGTAGCAGAAAGCTTGTCTAATTCCAGATATCGTTTTATTTCCACTGCTCATGAGTCAAACAGCAGAAATTCGGCCAGAAGTCAAGGCGAGCTGGATGCTATTTCAGGATTCCTCTACTTCAAAAGCATTTTTATAATGCGAACGAGGAAAAGCTTCCCAAGTCCAGCTGGAGGATCTGCTGCAAGTTTCATTTATGTTCGTTTGTCGGGGAGATTCGCAGAGTCAGTCTCAGAGGAGACGAGCTGCTTCGTAGCAGATTTAGCCATAGATTTAGTTTCCATCTGGGTTCACAGAGCCGGTAAATAAATACGCTCACATGAAACAAACAAGCAAACACAACAGAAGTCAAACTTCCCGACTGATTTCTTCCTTATAGATTTAACGCATCCTGTGTTTATGTGGATCAGATTCTCATGTCGTCTCATGTTAGTATCACAGGACGGAAATGAATCAAACTTGCAGCTAAAACTTCATGTTGTAATAATAACGCAGCTCCAGATGTTGGTCCCGTTCCAGCTGTTTGAACCGTTCCCTTCCCTGCAGCCCAGACGTCTGTCGTTCGGCGGCATCGGCTCTCTGAGGAGGAAACGCCATGACGACGGCGTGGAGTATGTCTGCCCCATGAACGTGGAAATGCCCCAAAACAGCAGCTTCCAGAGGAGCGCCCGGATCTACGAGGACGCCTTCGAGCAGCTGGAGCAGGTACCGACCCGTCGCCGCGGTGACGGCCAGTCGCCCGCGGTGTCTGACCACTGAACCGTGTGTGCAGATGGAGGACTCGGAGGGAACGGTGCGACAGATCGGGGCGTTCTCCGAGGGGATCAACAACCTGACGGTGAGCGGTGGACCAGCTGCATCACCACGGTAACGCTCATCACCTCTCTGACTCCTGCTCTGTGTTGCAGAGCATGCTGAAGGACGACCAGCTCTTCCCGGAGATCTCCGCTTCCCCTCCGGATGGAAGAACAGAAGCTGCAAATTACTTCAACTGAGCTTCATCCTCCTCCGGCCGGCCATTTCTGTATTTATTAGACCTCTCAGAAACATTCTGCATGAACTCAGACTGGACTTTTCTGCAATTATTTTATTATACAAGAATTAGTTTCCAGTTTCTCCTACTGGCATCCTGCTGCAGGAGTTTGCAGGTTTGCAGTGTCTTTGCTGTGCATCCTGTTATCCAGCACCGACTCTGCAGAGTTTGAAGATCACAGCGCGCAGAGCGCCGATTAGCTTGGCATGAGGACCAGAAACGGCTTCTTCCACCGTTTATCATGAAGCAAGTATGACGTGAAGGCGAGCTGTGGTACGTCTATGCTACGCTAACTCTGTCAGCTCACAAAGAGAAAACCAAATCTTCAGAATATTCATCGTGGTTGTATTCTGTTTTTAATTGTTTTTGGTAATAAAAATGAATAAACTCGTTCCTTTCTTCTGCCATAATAAGGTTCACAATGGAGTTACCATGGAGACATGACCATACAGCATGTATAAGTTTAATACCAAACAATCAGACCTGCAGGATATTCTCCACGTCAGGAACAGATACAAACGGCGACATTGAGCAGCGGTGAGGAAGCGTGGTCATAATGAACATGCGGAACGATAAGAACAAAGCTGGCAGGTGTTAAGGCACTCAGAAGACGACCTCCGCTCCGAACCGAAGCGCCAGCCGGGTCGCGACCACGACCCGTGTGACGACCTTCGACCTCTCCATCCTGAGTTGGTCATGGCTGCGGCCGCGATGCAGATAAATATCACCGTGAAAGCTTTACATCACTATATTGGCTGTGCGATCCCCGCTTGCTTTAACGGTTTCAGGGCGAGACGAGAACACCGGGAGGGCCCAAACGCCAAACTCCTCCTCCGCACGGACGCACGTCTAGAAGGTGAACCTGCGGCTGTTGGAGTGAGCGATTTTATCCAGGTTGGGGTTGCAGGCGAACTGGATCATGGGGGGGGGCCCGCACATGAGGATGAGGGTGTCGTCGCCCGGAGGCGGCAGGTGCTCCCTCACCATGTCTTCGTTGATGAAGCCCTTGCTATACTCCCAGTCTGAAACACACGAGTCGAAGAAGACAAGGAGTTAAAGAAAAGCTTCTAAGACTGGAGAGGTGGAGTCTGGAGGGATTTCTTATTTATTTATCATCCTGGACACAGACAGCTGATCCAAACCAGCCTCCCAATCTGTGTCAGAGCTAAACACGCTGGAAAGCTGTACGGTTCTCCAAAACAACAAACGGCCCTCTAATCAGCTCATTTATCCAGCGAGGTCTCCATCTTCCTACACCGAGCTGAAACTAATTCAGGCGTCAGCGAGGTAAACGTGTTAACTCTCCCATCTCTGCTTGGTAAGCCGACGTATTTTTAGAACAAGCATTCAGTCCTGAGTAATGATACGATGCACAAACTGTTCAAAGGGTTTCAGGGATATTTTTTCTGCTTTGACCACAAGCAGCAGGTTGGCAACATTTTAAACAGAAATCAGATATTTTTACATAAATTTCATGAAATATTCCCTTTACAATCAAACTGCAAGTGACTGTTATCTAGTAATATATTTATCCTCAGATCACCCAGAAGGAACGTTTCACCTATTTACTTTGAAACCTGCTGGTAAAAAAACGGAGATGAATAAACAAATGATTTACAGGAAACACTGATCCAGTCACATGACACTCTGAAAGTCCCGACTAGAATAAAAATGCTTCAACAGTCATTTAAAAATGTTAAAAACTAATATATAATTATAATATAATTATTAAGATATATGACATAATTATTAAGAATTATTGAATTAATTATTAAGAATTATTGAATTAATTAAGAATTAAGAATTAATAAGAATTATTAAAGCTGTAAATCAGATATTTATGTCTCACCCCCCTCACATCCCTTTTTCATACTAGAGATTATGAATGAAATGTACATTTTCCCCCAGTTTACTGTTTTACTAATGTTTAGTTAAAAGTAATTTTATAACAAAGCTAAATTAAGAGAAACAAGTCAAGTTAAGTCTTTTTTTCTATCTTTGAATTTAAATCATGAAACATTACAGAGTTGTTGATGCCTAATTTGTGACGAATTGGGCAGCTCTTTTTCATTAAATTAAATTTTCTAAATGTATTTCATAGTTATATGTAAATTTTATTATTATATACTTTTATGTATTAAACATTTAATGTGTATATTTCATTCATTCCTTTTTAATTTTCTCCCTTTTACTGTATTTGCTTAGTTTTCTGTGGAAATTGAAATAATTTCAGGTATCACGGGTTTATGTCAAAGAAACATGAATTTTGTAAGCAGCATCTCATCACAAAAGAAAATTAGTTCAGAAGAATTTATATTCTAAAAAATGATATAATTCAAATAAATATAGTGAAGCTATTAAATTAATAAATATACGTAATTTTTTCACATAAGAACGTATAAAGTATGTTCTCTCAGACTTACTTTCAGGCGCTCTGTCCACAGTGAACCACAGCGTAAAGCGGTCGGGATGGTTGACCTGGATTTCCTCCAACTCCTCCCGCAGTAAAATGTCCTTCTCCGTCTGAAAACAAGCAGAATGAAGAGCTTTGCCTCTGATGGCGCTACCGTCTGTGTGCTGCGGCTCAGGAGGCTCACCTGGTTGGCGAACAGCAGGTGACACACCGTTTGGTCCTGAGGGTCTTTGGTCACCGCTGTGATGAGCTGCAGCATCGGTGTGATCCCTGGAACGAGCAGCTCGCATGTGAACAACCAGCTTTTCTCAGATTAAAAGGACAATTAAACATTTGTGGTTAAAAATGAGACGTGTAGTTTCAGGTTTCTACTTAGACAAACAGCGCCCCCCACTGGCCGATGCGTTAACTAAACGCGTAAATATAAAAAACATTTAACTCCAACAGACACACTTTCCCAGAAATCTGGAATTTTGCTTGCATAAATCAACACGTAGTCACTGACTCAGTGGGCGATGAGGCTGCAGATGAACCCAAGCACATCAGACATGATGCATTCACTGTCATATGACACAAACCGCTGCGTTTAATGCGTTTTAAATAACAGATCAAAAATTATTTTCACGTTTTTTTAAAAAGCTTTTCAAGCTTTTTAGTTCTGTGTTGCTGCACCTCGTGGAACAGTAGAAATGTGTAACATTAGCCTTTTTAACTCTTGCCCCTTCTGTGTCTCGGCTGTAAGAAATGTAAGTATGATTTTAAGGCTGTGGCAGAAACTATACTCAGACATTAGGGACAGAAAACTCTTGTCATCCCTAAAAATCAACACTACACCAGGTCAGGTGCCCACACAGGACAACAGAAATACTTCTACGTCACACTAATCATCTGTCTTTAAGAAAACACAATGGTCTGATAAATATTTTCTATGTTTTCAATTATTTATCTTTAATCAATTTAAATGCAGAGAACAAGAAGCATGAACACGTGAGGCTGTATCGGGTTTTAATGGCGAAGTTTCCCTCACCTGTCCCTCCAGCGATCATACCCACATGTTTGGCCGTCTTGGTCTCAGCTGGGGATTTTTTATCCGGCTGAATGGCGAAAACACCTGCAGAGAAAGAAGCTCAGTGAACAAACCGCGCTGACTAATAACCACACCTCTCCGGAGCCCTGCTCACCTTTGCCTTTGTAAACAAGAAGCCCGCTGGGTCCTCTGAAGTCAATGGTTTCCCCAATCTTGAGGCTCTCCAGGTACTGACTCATCTTCCCACCCTCTGGGAATTTCGGATTCACACCTTTAAAGTAAACCTGGGAACACAAAACAATAAAACTTTAAAACAATTAACAACAGTTAATGCACAGAGGAAACCCGACTCCAGCTCTTTACCTTCACCACCAGGTCCACGTAGCCTTTGTCATCGTCGCTGGACACCGGCGTGTAGGGACGGACAACCAACTTTCCATCGACTTTTGCAGACAAATAGATGTGCTGTCCTGAAAAGGATAACAAAGAGAAACCGGCTCAGCTAAGAAACAAAAAGTAAACTGAAGAAAGTAAACAAACATACTCATAAATGAAGGAATTAAATACTTTAGCCATTTAGCTGCCATGAGCCGTGTCTGAGTGGACATACTGACCAATGGGCAGACCCAGGATGTGATCAGCCGAAGGCAGTGCAAAGCGGAACTTCCTCGTGTCATGACTGACAATCTGAAGCAGAAACACAGGAGTCACAAAAACATGGAGGTACCTGAACGCATCAGCTGGATTTGCAGGCAGAACCCTGATTACCTGTTTGTCAATCAGCCGGAGGGCGTATTTAATGTTGGGGTCCTCTAAAGTGATGGCAGGTCTCCTTTTGGAGAAGAAAAGTCTGAAGATGAGGTTGATGATGCTGTCAAAGCCGCCACGGATCAGCTACGAGATGAAGGTCAAAAGCAGGAGAAGCACTCAGACCACCAGTTTAGCATTAGCTACCGACTGTTTGAGACCTCTGCGGGGCGTTGTCCGGCTAAAAGTCATTTTGTTTAATCCTTAACGGGGAAAATGAGTCACGCAATTCCTGTGGGCAGGCCCGGTGTGTCTGCACTTGGTTTGGAAAACGTCTCATGTTAGCTTGCATTACCGATGTGGAATTAGCTCGAATAAAAACCGAGTGGCACAACGTGAAATGAAGGCATACTCACGCCAACGATGTAGGACAGCATTGTCAGTCCGTGTACACAACTGCAAGGTTGTTTATCTGGGCTGAGATCTGTACCACCAGACCTAACTGCAAGTAAACTGAGTCAGTGGTCCAAACTGTCATGTAAGACCAAGTTAGATAAAACAAAGAGGGACTGCCGGTCCAGATTTTCATGGCTAAACTCCGATCATTAATATTATTATTTACTTATAACACAAATATCTGTTTGATGAGAGTAGTGCTCTCATCAAACAAATATTTGAAAAAGTATACATAGAATTTGTGATTAAATCAATATTTAAGTCTTTAAATTAGATATTATTGATTTTCAAACTGATAGTTGTCCCAAAAAGAGTCAAGTTCACTTTACTTCCGGCGTATCGTGCGCTAGCTTGACATAAACGTCAGCTCAACAGCGGGCACTAGCGTGATTACGTCACTTCCGAAAAAATCAGGAAACACAAAAGATTCAAAAGCAAAATTGGTTGGTTTTGAAT
>JBBBVT010000025.1:19574405-19585350 GCA_037177035.1 Craterocephalus eyresii | reverse complement strand
CTTTATTCTCAACATTTCAACTTTATTTTCAATATTTCGACTTTATTCTCAACATTTTGACTTTATTCTCAACATTTTGACTTAATTCTCCGGTAAGCAACTGACAAATATTTTCCTTTGTTTTTTTGTTTTTTTTTCTCTATGTGGCCCTAATACTCAGTCGTAGGCTGAATGTAAACCGACCAGAAACTAATTCAAACCCTCATCTGGCAGGTTGTACGTTTGCAGCTGATTCCTGACAGAGGACAGTCAGACGAGGCTGCAGCACGACTCTCCTGCACAGAGGAGCTATTTTCTGTCTACTCTCACTGTGCAGGTTGTAATTTGCCTCTGTCACCATAGCAATTTAAGAGGATAATGATGCACTAAAGAAAACTGCCGCATCGTGACGTTCCGTGGCCTAATTCTCTTCCTTTGCCACAGTCTCATTAAGCTCTTTTTCCTCCTTTATTTCATTGTTACAAATAAAGCCAAAATCTGCCTGAGGCTGAAAGATCAGTAAATGTTTCTCCACGTCGTCATTTAAAAAGTTCTACATGTCACCTCCAGAATTACACCGATTGATTTTTATTCCTCAAACCCAAAGAGCTCAGAGGAAGATATTGCTGTAAATATGAAGTAAAGGAAGTTTCATTGAGCTGAATTGAAATTTACGGGGTGGGTTTGAAGAAAGAAGTTTTTAACATTTGTGCTTTTATCATTCAGAGTTGATTTGACTGGACAATAATAGAAGCTTCTATTTGCCTTTCAGTGGGATTAACATATTTTAGTAAAGACAGCTAGGTTTGTCCAGCTGGGCAGAAGTTGCCTGGCAGTGTTTTCCTTTTGTTATTTCGCTGTGACTCCGGCTGGAGTCAGATCATTTCTCATTCTCTGTATTCTTTGAGGCTTCCCAGCCAATCTTGGAATTCAATCTGGCCACAGTCTTGCCTCTCTAAGAATCTGGGTTATCACTGACAGAGAGCAGCGGCTGGAACAGCCAATGTTTAAAATAAAGTAGTTTTCTTATGAAAATTCAGCAGATGCACCCAGAATCAGTCCTCAGAACCAGTCTGAGCTGAAATAATGAAGCAGCTGATCATTACTGATATATTTATAGCTGTTTTTTACAATACAAAACTCCCAATTCCAGAAAAAAGGCAGTAAAACTAATTTCCAGTCAGTCTTTGGTCTACCTGAAGCTTTTTGTTCGTCCGTAGGTTCAAATAAATTTGAACCAACTCATTTCAGTACTCGCTGCACTCACAACACACTGAATCTGAGCTGTGAAATGGAAAAATGGCACCCTCAGATGGGATGTGCAGCGAGCTGATGATGTTTATATATCACAGGGATTCCGTTTGGGTCCTTGAAAGCTGTCCTGCCATTGTTTCCTTGATTATCTGGTAAAAACAGCAGCTACATGTCGGCATCACTACTCAGCCTGAAGATGCACACGTGTGACCTCACGGCCGGAGAATAAACAGAAGCGAATTTCATGTTTTATATGGATGATCATCATTTATCTCAGCAGGAGACATTGGATCATTTCCTTCTCAGCCTCTCTCTGTTGCAGAAAGGTGTGCAACACGGTTCAGTCATTGGGTCTTCATTTTTAATTTACAATAAAACCAAAGTAAACTCTAGATCTGTCCATCTGTACACTGACAACACAATCCATTCTTCCATCAGCCCCGGAGCAGGTATGGTCTCCAGCCAGGGGGGTTAAAGGGGAAGTTCGGTATTTATCAACATGTAGGTATGTTGTAGCATGCTATACGATCATTTACTCACCCAGACAGTTGTGGTGCAACTCAAACTCCATCAGAAGTTATTTATGTTTACACGTGATCAGCATAAATCCATATAACGGGAGCGATCGGGGCAAGTGCTGCTCGGCGTCTAAATAAGGCATTATCTGCCACAAAACGCCTTCATTTTACCAATGTGTTGTTGTCAAATGATAGTCCGATCCCCCCGTGACCTGTATACAGCTTGTACCCCATTTGTTGTTGTTATTCCGGGGTCCTTTCAAGCCTCCTGCGCTTACCAGCAAAGGCAATTACATCACTACCATGCGCCATGGAAAAAGGGTGAATTCCCTCATAGATGTTCCCTGTAAATAAACAGATCATCCTTCTTGGATCTTTTAAAAATGTTGTTATGAAGCCAGCTTTTTATGCTAAAGTAAAGATTCAAGCTCAGGAGTCTGGTTAGTTGACAGCAACATTTATTAAAAGTAACATTGAATGAAACGTTTTTGTGTCATTTGCAGTTTTGTGTTTGTGAACGTCTGGGTTAAACATTACATCATATGACAAAAACTGAAATACGTGTTTTTTGTTTCTCTGTGAAAACATTACTGACTCTGCATGAGATTCATGCTTTTAGGGGTCAGCTTGCAGCGGCTTAGATGATGGGATCCAAGAAGGGTGATCTGTTTATTTTACTACCTGGCTTTTAACACAGTATGGGAATTTTCTCTTTCTGTTTGTATTTCTCAGTTATTCTTTTAGACACTTATTTTAGTGTATTTTGTTCGTTTGAATCTATACTACTGTATTTTGATATTTCAGATTCGCTTTTAGCTTTTTAGCCTTTGTTTTAGTGGTGCAGATAGATTGTGAAATATATTATTTTTTGTCCTTTCAAATGTTTTTATGCCTCACGATGTACAGCACATTGGCAAACTTGTGTTTTATAAATGTGCTATAAAAATAAAGTGGATTGGATAAACTATTGCTTTTGTTCTATTACAGTCTTTCTTACAGTCTTTCAATGCCTTTCGTTGTGTTTTCTGTTCAGCTTACTTCCTGCTTCTCATACACATTTTGTTTTGCAGATTGCCACATTTTGGTGGACAGAATCTCGGTTTTCAGTGCTTCCAGCATGGATTATCAGTCGTTTCTACTGTTTCATTATGAAACCCCAGGTGCTACTTGGTGTGCTCTCCTCTGCTGTCGCTCTGTGATTGGATCATTTCGCTCACATCATCCCCCGTGGACTCTAACAGAATAAAGCATATTTAATTCCAGATATGTGCTTTTGTTTATTTTTTTCCACAGTTCTAGGATTATTTATATGTCAAACAGCGAAGGACAGCAGGAAGTCAAAGCCTGCTCGATGTTTTTCATCGTTTCTAAAGAAACGATGAAAAACACAAAGACAAAATACAGGGGATCACTCGCTCTATGGGACGTGCTCCTCTTTTTCTGCTTCTAACTGGTTCAAATAACCATCTTTCCCATGTCTGACTGACATTTACAGATCAGCATGTAGGGCCCCGCCTGCACTGTCAGTGCACACTTTATCTAAAACTACATCTTTTGGCTTGTTGTCCTTTCAGTGAGCGACTGAAATTAGCTATTAAAGCTTTTATCATGGCCTTTTAAAAGAGCAACGTTGTTGCCCTCTGATTAATAACCTGCCGTGTATTTCAGTCTTTGTCTTCGTAAATATCTTACTAATTTGTTTACTCAGTCTGGTGTTTAGATTATCTTTGATATAAATGTAATTTATATTGATTATTTTACAGCATCCTTTCCCATCTCTTCCTCAAAAGGCCTTTTGCCAGCCTGCAGTTGTAAATAAGAGGTTGTTAATGTGTCTGCCTGCTGGTTAAATAGAAGAAAATGAAATCAGATATTTGTATTAAAAAGTAGATCTGATAAAGAGGGCGTGAGTGTATATCAAGTGTAATAATTTCTATCATCCTTTGCAAAGTCATATGAAAAGCAGCTCTGACATCATGTGAAGAGAAGCTAAATAAACGGCTTTTCTTGTAAAGTAAAGGTCGACATGATTATTCACATGGAGGAAAGAAACCAAACGTAAACACATGAACTGGTGCTGATCTGCGTCTGGCTGGAACTTTTACACAGCCTGAACATTTCTGCTTAAAAGACTGTAGCTGGAAACATTTCATGCCTCATATTTTCCCTTTTGGGTAAAAAGGTTTTTGTTTGGTTTTGTATCAACTTTGAAATTCCAGCATGGTGGCAAAGCCACGCAGGAGAGATATTCATCTATCCACATTATCCGCTCCCTCATGTCCTGTTAAACCATATCAAGCTGTGGTCAAATCTTCACTGAAAAATACTTTTAATGGGAGCTGGAAAACAAAAACTGAAGGGAAAAAACTAATGTGATGTTATAGCTTCAGGTTATTATTTGTTATAGTTGTGCCACTTAGAGCTGATGCAGCCTTTTTAGTCTGCAGGACACTGAACATATACTGTATGTTCAGTGTTCAGGTCAATGTTCTGCGACTTGCTGCAACAGACGAACAGATTTCAGGACTTTTTCCATTGGCAACAAAGATCTCGTGTTGAAACAGACTTTGCTAATAAGGAAGAAAATTGACCATTTTACTGTTAGCTACTGTTTAAACAAAAAAGAAAAGGTCACATCGCCCGTCAGAGGCAGCATGCAGCCGATGTGCACACACCACGGTATGTGTGGTACATGGTTACCCCACGTCAACGTGAGCAGCCTGCGTGCAGAGCAGATGCCAAACCTGAACATATCATTTCATCAGATGTTTTCTTTTCTTTAACCACAGCTTTAAAATGAATGAAAGAGTGAATGTGATCCAAATATATTGTGCTGTTAGACTTAATAAAAAAGTGAAACCTTATTGGATGCTTTACACTCTTTAACAGTAGAAATTTGGAAAAAACTTCAGATAAATTTGACTTGACGCTGAATTTGAATGCAGGCAAAAAGTTGCCAGCGTGAAGTGGTGTTAACCGCTGCTGCATGCTCCAGCTGTGATTTTAACACTTTGCTAACACATCGCTAACAACATCTTTGTTCATCATCAACAGATATTTTTATTAAAGATGCCAAGGAAAACAGAGCCTGTAATCACAGAAGAAAGTGATTCATCTCAGATCATTTAATGTTAAGAAAGGGTGTGAGCTTCCGGCAGCCGTCGCTTATCTCAGACCCTTTAACCTCGCTTACAATCGTACGAACACCTACGCACGTCCATGTTAGCTCAGCCTCGCTTTGAAATGCTGCAAGGTTAGTGTGGGGGCTGATCCACTGAAAGGCTTGCTTGGCAGTGACAGAAATACTCAAACACAGGCGAGGACTTTAGGGGAGCACAATGACACTCTGCAGAGTGCATGTGGGAGGCTTCTTCCATGGAAAAGAAGGGATTCTGTGTGAATGTGCAGTCTATGTAAGCTGCTGTCTGATGTGAGGGACAGGAATTAAAAGGTATTGTTTGGCCATGCTTCTATAAGTATGCATTATGCATGAGCTACCATTTGAAAATAATGACTGCACTAATGAATTTGTCAAACAGTGGCTGTAAGTCTATGGAAATTACACAATCCCGGTAAATTAGAGACCTTTCAGACGCATGAGAGATGTATGTGCAGTAAAAAATGTCAAACATAAAGACGGGAGAAAGGACCACCCATGGAGCCTAATGCCTCCTACACTCCACTCCATTTCAGCGGCTCATATTTGCGCCTTAATGACAGCTCACCCAGTCCAGCATGAGATGACAACTTGCGTAGCGTCTCTATTGTCTGCAACGGCAGAGAGCAGGCAGTCCACTCCCAGCCCGGCCTCATTTACTGCCAGAGTGGATTGAGGTTTATTTATCTTCATCGTACACCAGAGTGTGTTGACCTTTTCCCTCTCAAAGGGCTGTCATCATGGTGTAATCAAACTGTACGTCCACTGCAACACAAACTTAATATCCATCTTGTCTCTGTTACATCCTGTCTGTGTGCAGCTTTAAATATCTCGCTGTGGCTTGTTGGAATTATTCTCTCACCCAGAAAAAAGCTGAAAGATCTGTTGATCTGACCTATTCTGGAGCATCTCTGCCATTCCCGTCTCCAGCGCCCTGCAGGGAGCACACACTCCTCCAGCTATGTCTTCGGAGGTGTGCTGCTCAGGTGTAAAACCCCAACCCAATTACAGAGCCGACAGATGGCCCAGCAGGTCCCCGACCACAGTGGTGATGCTGGCACACAGCTCCCTCCTATCACCTCTCTCTCCCTCTAACTGGGTCAGCTCCTCTGCTCTCTACCTCCCTCTATCATTCCTTCCATCAATTTTTTCTCTCTATCTCCCTGATACATGGCACTGATGGATTCCTTTCTCCCTAAAGTGGATAATGCAGTTAACTGGAGTATTTCCACTGGGAAAGATGGAGCAGATGATGGGTCGATTAAGAGAAAACACTGATTAAAAAGATCTTAACATGATTTTTTGTTTGAATTTGGACAGCATGTCGGTGCCATGTGCAGCTCCCTGCTCTCCATGGCTTCCATCAGTGTGCCGGTTATTACATGTCACACTGTTTCAGGAAGTGGAAAAGCTGCCAAAAATCAGACAAATCCAGATCTATTGGTGCCCATTAGTCCCAGATTCCCTGATTCATAGCTGACTGTATGAAACAGGAGAGCAGGCTGCTTCATGCCAGAGTCACTTGCCCCTAAGTTATTTAGGTTTTCAGAAGTTAACCAGCCAATAAATAACCAATTAAACTTGTCACATCAACAATTACCTGTTAATTATCACAAAATGATTCAACAGTTGTCAGAAAGACTGAAATAACAATGATCAGTTTTACACGTGAAAACTGATCTTCATATACATATTATATACAACTCCACTCTTGTTAGCATTTTCCTTCATTCCTGAACTTATTCCCAATTAAGTTAAACCAAAATTAATGCAGTAAAATAATAGAAAAGACTAACAAATGTGATACAGTTACAAAACAAATATGTAAAAAATTAAATTAAATTAAATTAAATTAAATTAAATTAAATTAAATTAAATTAAATTCCACCATGCCAAATGGTGGAATATTAGACTGAGATATGGTGGCTGTGGAAGACATTGGAGTCCAGTGAACTCATTGCCATGTTGGAGATGATGTGATCTGGGTGACATGGAGCATCATCCTGCTGGAAGCAGAATCAGAAGATGCTCCACTGTGCTCAGAAAGGGATGGACATGGTCAGCAGCAGGACTCAGGTAGGCTGTGCTGATTAAACAGGGACATGCTGGGACTAAGGGGCCCAGAGTGGGCCACCATTACAGCAGCAGCCTTAAGCATTGATCCACGCCAGGATGAATCCATTCTTTCATAATGTTCTGGTCCAGACACATGCCAAGATGAGTTGAGTTGCTGCCGTTTGATTGGCTGATTACATACAAGTGTTAACAAGCAGCTGAGCAGCCTGGAGCTGATGAAGTGGATGGTAAATGTTTATTTTATTGCACATATTTCCCACCTAAAGTGAGACTAAAATCCATCCATTTTCTGAACCGCTTAATCCAATTGGGTCGCGGGTGTGCTGGAGCCTATCCCAGCTATCAACGGGCAAGAGTGAGACTAAAATAAAACAACAATTTTATTTTAACACCATAATTATGTTTTTGTTTCAGATAGGTAGATGGTTCAACTGTATGATAGTCATAAAAAAATACTCATGTTCTGGCACACATCATGTTTATTGGTCTTTTATTTGTCTACACTTGGCAATTTATAGGGAGGGCTGTATTTGTTCTTTTTAAACAGAAAGGGACAAACGGAGCTATAAATGGTTTGTGAAAGATAAATCAGAAGCAGCAAGGCCACATACAAATCAATGGTCTTTCCAACTGGTGCTTCCACTGAACAAGTAAACGCATGAAGAGTCTCAGCTGCCAATAAAATGGGCACATTTATAAAAACCCAACAGCCTTGATAGAAATTTCTTTCAGAACAATTAAACTCTAATGAAGTCTTATTATGCATCTTCCTGCACTTAAGTGTCACAGTCCTGATTATTACAGTCGCTTGGAGGCTTTAGAGCAGACTTGATTAAGCTTCGGGAATTCCTGGTGCTTATTGCTTTACATCTCTGAATAAACCAATAATCAGTGGAAAGACACTTGTTTTGATCTAAAGGGAGTGCTAGCAGTTTAATTATCATAAATGGTAGAAAAAACTGTGCATGAAAGCTGTTTTTTGTTGTGCATGAGTAAAAAAAAGTTCATTCAGTAGTTCTGCTTCATTATTTCTTTCATCTAAATCTTTGCTGTTACCTGAGGATTTTATGTAGAAATACAAAACCAGGGCTTAGTCATCATCCTCGCCTTCATCACCAAAACACAGTTACCAAGGTCTCCTCTTTACAAAGACTCTTTCAAATATGATGACGATTGAGTGTACGGCTTCATCTCTTCTTCTTGTGTTATACAAGGTTGGAAAGCCTGATCAAACGCATCTGCAACCAGGTAGAAGGACTGTGCAAAATGTGTCTGTCCCAAGACCTCCTGAAGTCTTCTCCTGGTGGTATTCATTTGAGCTGAAGTGACCTCGATGCCTTCTCTGGCTTTCAAACCATGTGTGACACAACAGCAACTGGTTTTATTAAAGAAGGAAAAATAATCAGTCAAACACAAATTCCCTTACCCCCGTGTCATAAATTTTCATCAATCAACTTACTGCACAGTAATAAAGTATGTTGACATCACAAACATCTAATCAGGGAGCTTATCAGGTGTGTTGGAGCAGGGACACAATGAAAACCTGCAAGGCACTGGATCAAGAGTTCATGGTTAGGAGATCCCTGCTCTACAGGGTCAATGCTTGGACTCTGTCAACCTCCCTTCTCTGTTTTTGTAACAATGTGCTTCAGGTTTTTGACTTGTTAGATGTAAATCTACATTTGCACCCTGCATTCGTCCTCTCCGCTGCAGAAAAACCTTCCCACAGAATGATGCGTGTGTTTGGACTGTAGGGTTGGTACTGATGCAGCGATATCGCTGGCAGCTACAATGTGAGTGACAAGCATTTAAATGGATATTTTTTTTCTTTATTTGTAATAAATAAACTGAATAATAATTTAATCCAAGTGAAGAGAAGTCTGACACAAAATGCGATCCACATGAAAAAGCCAAGTCAAGAACCAAACCCAATAAAACAAACAAACACAAATCCTGCTGATTGTATCAGCTCTGTCATCCCTCTTCTTCTAAATTTAAAAAACCAATCAGCAAGAAACTGATTGTCACTACGGTTCCACAAACGAAGTGTAACAAAACGTATCAAATATCAAACCAATTTAGCTGTAAAACTATCATGAACTTCAAGGACAACACGGCTGCACTCGTCTGATGGTACGAAGTAAAGAAAACCCTAAAAACTGGAGGAGGCTGGATGAGACTGGCACATTAATTACAGGCTGTCCATCAAATGTCCACAGCCATCGCTGGGCATTCATCTGTTAAAAGTCCACAACTTTAAGACAGTGTGGTCACACCAGTGTATATATATATATATATATGTATACACTCTATATATAACGACATAAATGATGTTGGGTGAGCTCCCTGCAGCGAGCAGAGATAAGAGGAGGCTGAGAAAGCAACTTGCCCACTGCTCCTTGTCCAACGAAGCCTCTTTACTCACCTGGAGCCAATCACGAGGCCAATGGAACTGGAAAAGTTATTAACCCTGCTTTGCAGCCGGGGCAGGACAGCTCTATTAAGTCGGTGCACAAAGATTCTCCCATTTTCAATTACTGCTTCCAAAGGAAGCTAGAAAAATCCGCCTGGGAGAGACGGACTCAGCAGCTCCAGATCCAAACAGCGCTTATCATCTGTTCTTGTTACTCATATGGCGGAGGTCTGACACAGTCCCTGAGTGCTTGTTGCCCGATATGTTTAGTTTATTTATATGACAAACATGGCAAGAGCTGCACACTCTGGAAAATGGGTCTGCCAGTCAAGCGCTAAATGAGAAGCAGGGACATAAAGAACAGTGTAATGGATTGTGAAAGCAGGGAGGATGTTACATTTAGATCCTGAATCTGTCCTCAGCCATCCACACCCATCTAAATAACAATCTAGATATTTAAAGATGTTTGCAGACTATAGATAGATGGCGGTTTTAAAGCAGTCCCTGTTCTCACAGTGGGGGTTGTCAATCCTTTAGTAGGATGTCTTTCTCTCAGACCGGTGGAGGAACCCTGATGACTCTCACCCGTGGCTGCGTGCGTGTCCTGCAAGGTTGGAGGGCATGGAGGTGGCTATAGGGCCCGGGCTAACACGGCAACGCCTGGGGAGTAATGTCTGTTGGAATCAGTATGATGTAGGAGGAGAGGCTAGGGGCCATGGTGCGAACACTGGTAGGTGAGTCACACAGATGCAGGGAGCCTATTTGCTCAGTCTCTGCCTACATCCAGGGTCACCTGGCAGGGAAATCTGCATGGCAACCACTGGCTAGGTGACAGGCTGAGAGAGACAAAAACTTAAGTTTAATGGTCTAAAAGTCAGAGTGGGGAGACTGAATGTTAAAGGATTTACTCCAAAGGTTTAAAAGAACTTTGTATGTTCAGTCAAACAGACTGACTGAGCATTAAGAGACACAACCAGCTGATCGTTCATGGCCGTCTGACAAGGATTCAAAAAACAATTCAGGCTGTACTCCAACTTAAAGAATCAGCCACGTCAAAATGACTGATTGAATGGGTCTATCAGGGTATAGAGACAGAGTCTGACTATTTATTAAAAGCCATAATTAATGACTGTAATTTAATAATTATCTGCTGAATCAGTGCAATTAACTGCCATATAAAGTAACTACAAATGCTCTCACTCTCAGAAGAAAAGGAGCGGTATACATCATTTTATCTACAAAAGCATTGATCCAACTTGAAAATATTGATTAAACATGGATGCAGCATCACATGCCAAAAAATCCTATTTTATCCTTCTAAAACCAAATGTTTCAGATCTGAAACATACTGTCTGTGATAACTATTGCATTACCGTCTGGTAAAAACAATGCTAACCTTTTGTATACGATCTGCCTGTCTTCTGCCCCCTGGTGGATAACTTTGATACAACAATAATTATGACATTGAACGGGGTCCGACGCTAAGGTTTTTTCCTACTTGCCCTCCGAGCAAGTACTTCTCAATTCTACTTGCCCCATCAAATTTCT
>JBBBVT010000025.1:19538630-19565326 GCA_037177035.1 Craterocephalus eyresii | reverse complement strand
CTGGCATTTTTGATTATGTTTGTTAAGTTGTTTCGGTTATGTTAAATAAATGTTAGTTTACGTATACTCCTCTACACGGCTCCCTACTTCTTTGTTGTGGTCTGTAAATGGTCCGTAACAATGCGCCTTGTAATTAACAAACCATGGGTACCATTTGGTAATTTGTATAATAAGAGGTGACAGCCTGAGGCAGGATGGGCTGCTGTGATTATTCTTATTTTTGGTAAACAGCAGGAGCTTTGGAAGGTGGGGCTGGATGAATTTAATCCCAGTGAGACGTCTCATCAGAGGGCCAGTTTGGCACAAGCAGAATGCCAGTCGACTTCCACTGGGCAGCGGGAACCTGTTGTGACATCCAATTGTGGCCCAATCTGATCAGACAGAGAAGAGACTGCCGGCACACTGAGCCAAACTCCGGAGTCCGGCTGAAGTCAAAGCACACAAAAGCCTGCTGTCTAAATCCTGACTGCTGTTCCCCATCTGACTCATGGCTGCAGGAAGAAGCTGACAGTAGCCAGATTCATAGAAAAAAATCTATTTAACCCTAAAGACACCAAACCAAAGCCAATTTCCTTCTTTTATGTAAAGATATGGGTAGAATCTCAGTCTTTTTAATCCCAGTCACTTTGGCAACATGATGTTTTCAGCACAGCCCAGTTGTCAGATTCATCCATCCATTTTCTGTACCGCTTAATCCAGTTGCATTTTTAAGGTGATAGGCGGCGAACGCAGGGTCAGATGTCCGTTGTCAGATTATGAGGTGGAAATGACTCAAGATGAATGAATAAATAGATTTTGCTCCATCAATGACAAGCAAGCGAGAAAACAGGATTTTCTACTAGAATTCACACAATGACCAACTGTCACCAAAGCTTTTCTCATCCCAACATCTTTCACTCAAGTCTTGGCTTTCAGCTGAGAAACAAATACACAACAGAATCTATTTAAATATTTTCTTTTTTCCCTCATTTTCACTTATTTATGCCACCTCATTTACCAAAACTCAAACTCTTCCTCTTGTCTATATTCTAGCCAAATTATTTTTATTCCTTTCAGACACAGAAGTTATTGATCCTTGGCTGCTTTACCACCAATTAAAGCTCTCTGATTGGCGGAATCCTTGGCAGGAAGTGGCTTCATCATAATTTACAGGTCAAATTAGAGGTCTCTTACCCACAAAGTCGTTATAGTTGTCTGTTTTTATGATAAAAGTGAGATAAATAATGCTGTTATCATGGAGCGTTGTTGCAGATTTACCACGTAGAGTCTCTGAATTGACCCTACATTTTGTGGCTGGTTTATAAATTCCTAGGAAACATCCATAGATCACCTGAGGGATAAGATATCTACCCCCAGTTACAACCTACTAAATTCATTTATTCACTATATAAGTGATAGTGCAGTGGAGTTTTGCACCATCTCTGCCACTTCAGCTATTCTTGTGTTTACGTCACTTTTCCTACAAGTGATGCACCTTTGTTATCTTCATACGGACTCCCTCACATTCATTTGAGATCATTGAGGAACATATTCAGGTAGAAAAATCTATTCCTCAGTATCTTATAAAATGCCCTCTGATGTGATATTTTTCAATCTAATGTCTTTATAGCCTCTGATATAGCTCAGAGTCATGGTAAACCAGTCTTTACAGAGTAATATCAGCTATTACAAGGCCAGTAAAACAGCTGGTAACTATACTACTCTACCACATCAGGAATTTAATCGGTGCATAAAAACAATTACAGGAATAAAAGGCCCATTATCCAGCAGAGAATTTCATCTACAGGTAATAAGCAGAGAACTGTTTACTAAAAAAAAGGGTTGGCTTACACAACTAAAAGATTAAGACTAATGAAAAAAGCTGAACAGCCAGGCCTCTGCTCTCCCAGCATGATCCGAATCCCGGGATGCGGAGCCTTTTTGTCCTCCTCAACCCTCCGTGTCTGCAGTCGGGTAGAGCAGCACCTATTATCTGTGATCTCTTTGTGATTGGACTCGCTGTACTCCACCAGGGGGACCCAAATACAGTAAGCACAAGCTCTTCAGCTAAGCCACGGTGACCTTGGAGCTGAAGGTGCCGCTCCCTGGGAGCCGATTGAGCAAACGATATGCGGCACGGAGGGAGTCGGGAATACAAACATTCCATTACCATGCATAATGTGAGCCCCCTGCTGCACCTGTCCTGACACCTTACAGCTCTACCATCTTCTCTCATTTTATCCTGCCAGGGAGGGGAAGGGGGTGGGGGGGGGGGGCTCCCAACGCCTGTGCAATCTGGCCAAAGAGGAAGAGACCGCAGTACATGAATAAAGGGACTGGTTTGCTCCAGGCAGAACTGAAATTGGTCTATTACCCCGCTCCATTTGAGATCAGTGTGGGAGGGAGTGGCGGGGCCAAGCACTGAAGCTTCTCTTTTTTCTTTTTTGCTTTCTTCTGTCTCCTCCCTTTGTAGTGTGAGCCTCATGCTGCAGGAAACACTGTGATCTCCAGGTAGAAAGTACAAATGTATAACTACTTTGAAGCCCTTATTACAGCAAACTTAAAAGTTGTCACATTTAGTCACATAAAACCCCCCATACCCAAAAAGCTAAACAGGAAGCAACAATCTCAAATCTCAAGATTTTTTCTCACAGTTTGCTATATAATGAAAAAAAAGAGTCTGTATGAATTTAAAGCTTCACCAGTTTGGCGAT
Organism: Craterocephalus eyresii; assembly: GCA_037177035.1. Classification (NCBI taxonomy): domain Eukaryota; kingdom Metazoa; phylum Chordata; class Actinopteri; order Atheriniformes; family Atherinidae; genus Craterocephalus; species Craterocephalus eyresii. The sequence goes on along the minus strand of JBBBVT010000025.1, from coordinate 19,562,633 downwards.
TTTTGTTTTGCTCTTTGGCTCCCCCTACAGCCATGAGATGGAACACCACTGGCATAAAGCCCATGGAAAGCCAGGTACATTTCACACTGTATATCCTGTTAGTGGGAAATAAAACCCTCATTCTAATGGATTCAACTTGGAATCAAGAGAGTAATAAATATATAAAGAACCTGAATCACTTCATTTCATGGAGTGTCGAATTATAAGATAAAAGTTATTCCAAATTAAATATCTGATTGAGTCAAATTTTTCACATTATACCTTATATAATAGCCTAAAATTAAATTTGCATTGCATTTTGTACATAACTGCATGAAATTTCACTTCCTTGATGTAGAACTCTGAATCTCAAGTTTCCTGAAGCCACAAAAGTAAAAGTGTTTTACATGTACCAGGTGAAATATTCGTTTTTGAGAGGAGTTTTTCATTTGAAACTAGTTTTCTACTCTCAAAGTTTAGCAACTAAGTTTGACATAGCTTTACATATTTTTTCTAGATCCACATGTTAACAGTACTGATAATGCAAAGACAGCAAAGGTTCATGGGAAATGTATTTTCAGCAGGAATACCTCATAGATCTGAGTTATGTGCTTCACTGCCTGTTATGTTTGTGTTTAGACAAAGCCATCACCACTATCTCCATTCACATCATCATACTAGTGATATACCTAAACTGTTTTTTGAACTCTTGTCTCTTAGTGTAGTAACTTTGTCTCTGTGTTATTTTCTGTAGTATTGAACTCCATCCATCCATTTTCTGAACCGCTTAATCCAATTGGGTCGCGGAGCCTATCCCAGCTATCAACGGGCGAGAGGCGGGGTACACCCTGGACAGGTCGCCAGTGAAGAGACATGAAGAGACAGACAACCACTCACACACTCAAACCTAGGGAGAATTTTTTTTGTTTAAAGCCCAATCAACCTCACATGCATGTCTTTGGAAGGTGGGAGGAAGCCGGAGTACCCGACGAGAACCCACGCATACACGGAGAGAACATGCAAACTCCACACAGGATGGCCGGAATCCTGACCAACTTGGGACTCAAACTCGCAGCCTTCTCACTGTGAGGCCGCAGTACTAACCACTACACCACCGTGCAGCCAGTATTGAACTCTTATTATTTAATTACAATACTAGAATATATAAGTAAAACAGTTTCCAGTTCGAGTTATATAATTAAGTATAATATTAAGTTAGGCTACCTTTGGATAATCAAATATTTCATTGGACAACTTTAAATTGTTAAATGTATTCTGTAGCTGAACTAGTCTCTTAAAGGTGCAGTGCATAATAAAATCAAAGGTTGATGACAGAAAAATACTATCTATAGTTTAAAACTTTTTATCTATTGGCATCTTATCATTTTACTAAATTAACTGTTATGTTTTTATTTTCTTAGAATAAACCATTTATATCAACTTGCTGCGGGTCTCTGAATGGACAAACAACTTTATGATGCTTTAAAACTGCAAGATGCAACTTTAAAACTTATTTGATAGGAGCTACAGCACCGTTAAAAGGCAGTAAAAGTAGTTATCTGCAGTCATCGCTGTGGACTGACTCATCAGATGATCCACCGACAAAAACACGTTTATGTCCGGAAGAGTTTTGGCCACTGAGAGGCACCATCCATTCACAGATGTGTTTGGCATCTGAAGACATTTCAATTCCTAGCTTTACCACTACATATCAGTAATTCCCACACACTTTACCTTTAAAGAAAGGTTTTGAATAAAGATGTTCCTTTTCAATTGTTTTTTCAAAAAAAAGAAAAGCAAATCTGGAAAGGTATCATCAATGCTGAAAGGCGTTGCCTGTTTCAAGAAGCCAATGCTAAACCACATACTGCATCTGTCCCAGGGATCTGCAACCTCAAGTGGCTCTTCTGACCTTCCATAATGGCTCTTAATTACACTGGCTAAAAATTATTAATAACCAGATTATATTTTCAATATAGATATTGTTAATGCAGGTTTTATCATTTTTTTCAAGAAATGACAACATTGAATTTCTACAACATAATGACACTAAAAGTACCAGCGATATTGTTTTAGAGCTCTTTTTCTTCTCATTACTTTGGAAACTTTCAAAAGAAAAAAAAATCCACATGTATTTCAAAACCTAAAACTAGAAAAATAAAATTGTGGTTCTTCAAAAATGACAAATTTCTTACTTTAGCAATGTATCAAAAATGAAAAGTAGTTGTTTTTTAAAAGGTCATGTAACATTTGTGGCTCTAAAAGAGTTTTATTTAGCTGGGCTGAAGGCACAAAGTGCTCTTTGGATTGTAAAGGTTGATGACCGGTCCCATCTCAACAGACCATAATGTCTGGATGGGCCAGAACAATGAGCAAAAATCGTTCTTAAAACAGTGAAATGCTTAATTGGTTCATGAAATTTACAAACTGTTGCTCTTATCTCTACGGAGATTTCACACGGTCCCAGCTTTCTGAAATTGTCGTAGCACATAATCAGCTTTGTCTACATTAAATTCAAACACTGAGCTGGAAATAAGGCTTGCAAGAGCATATTAGCTCAAATTGAGTATATGGAAGTGGTGCCGATGTCACACTCAGCTCTGACTAACCAGATATAGAGATGGATCACCTGATATACTGAGATAAAAAGAGTTTCATTATTACAGTCTAAGCATTGCAGCTGCAGAACGGGAGCATTGTTACACTTCTTTTCCATTTATTTTTTACATTTACCAAACCCATCTCAGTAACTATCATAACGGTAAATCAGGGGCATCAATTGACCCCTAGCTCATACAAAGACCCTCATAACTGCACTGATTAGTTTCTGCCATTTATCCATTTGTAAAAGAGACCATTAGCAGAGAAATGATGAAATAGATGCAGTGTGAGGTGTTATCTATGCGCTACAGATGAGAAGAAGGCAAGTCCCTGCTCATGCCATCTGCCGTAATGCTGAGGACCATACAATCAGCCAGTATTGTAGCTGAAGAGAACCTCTTCTGCCTGATCATTTGGCAAATGGAGATGCAAAGACGGAGAGCCGAAAGTGTTTTTTCCTGTGATTTTTCTTTATGCCATATTATCTTTGCTGCCGTGTGATCAAAATACTAAAAGCTTTCCTTTTCATTGAATAACGGCATGTTGTAATCTGCCTGGAATCGCACAAAAACATGTTTGCTGCAGGATAGAAGCTACATAAGGAACAACATGAGATGAGAAAAAGCTCTTTGCTTTTTTCTTGGTTTCAAATGACCAAACGCTTGCAACATTGAGAGAGTCGGACCTGGGGGAGATCGAGGTCAACCTCCCAACTCCAAGAAGTTGTCTGCCAAAATTAAAGGAGCCATTCTCTATAATGACTGCAGTGAGGTAAACAGAATTAATCAAGATTACAGGACAGGACAGCTTGAAGGTGGCTCAGTGTGGGGAGAGGGACGGGCTGAGAGTCCGCACTAGTCCTCAGCTTACCACGGCTCAGATAAATAGGTGATTTATTGAATCCATTAATAGTGAGGGGCAACCCACACATCTCATTACACAAGTTAGATTGTTTATAGTTGGCAAATAAGTTAGGAATGAGGATATTCAATCATGAGTCATGGCTGGTGGGAAAGGTCACACCGATCCAAAGCCCCAACAGAGCATCCTGACGGAGAGTAAGGGAACACGGGATTGCATCATCACGTGACTCGTTTTAGGCATTTAGCCTCAAAATAACCACCCCCATGTTTGATCATGTTTATTGTCTCCAGCCATCTGCAGCTGATAACCCCTGACTGAACAAGCTGTTAGCTTTCCCATGAGGCAGAGCAGAGAAATACTCACATATTCAGAAAAAACATTGAAATCTAATTTTTCCTTCAGATCTGCCTCATTCTGGGTGTCACAGAGCCAACAATGATATGTTGCTCGGTTCTGACAGGAAGACCCGTCGCTTTCAGAAAGAAGTGATTACGCAGGTTTCAGCAGCCCAGAAACATCAGCAGCTTTAGTCTCCCAGTAAGACCAGTGATGAACACATCACACCAGCTTTAACATCTTTACACTGGATTCCAGTTCAAACTGGTTTCCAGTCAGTCACAGATTAGATTTTAAAACCCGACTGATCGTGTACAGAAATGTTTAGAGCCAGAATCCAGAGATCGTAGACCACCTGCAGGAACTCTGCAGCCGACCTCTGACCTTCACACTGTCACTGCTTTAGATTGTTTTGATTTAATTTATGTTTTACGCAATCTTAAGCTAATTTTCATTAAGAAACCCTTTTAATTATGCTTTAATACATTTCTTTCTCTCTTTATAATATTTTTGCACTTTTTAATCATTCTTCACCGAGCGGTACTGCTGTTGATGTTCTCTGTAAAGCACTGGGACTTGTGTAGTATGTGAAAGGTGCTGTACAAATAAACCTGCCTCGCCTTTAATCGGACAGCTTGTTTGGTTGGTTTTGCTTGAAGCACAGAAGAGTGGACAGAGCTGTTCTCATGTTTTTGTTACATGGCACTCCTTGGGGTTTGAACTGTTTTGTTTGGATGATTTGTGTGTTATTAAGTTGAACAAGTGGAGTTCATGACGAGGATGCTGATTGGACATCTTGATTTCTTTAAGTTGGGGGCAAAAGCAGCTCGTGAGGTGATGTTTGCTTTGAAGGCATTGCTGCTTACCGCCATGGCACATCAAACGTCGCAGCTGAGAAAGCCCAAACAAACCCAGTAACATAAGAAAAACACCTGCAGCGTTAGGATCTTGTGCAACAATCATCCATTCAGATTTCATCTTGTGGAGAAAATCTACAGAAACGACGCAAAGCCATCGATTTTCACTGGGTTTGCTCTGATTTCAGCTGCAGCTGAACACATTCCTGTGACATTTAAGGGAATTAGGGGAGTTAGGGCAAAATAATAACCATTTTGTCTCTTTTAAAGAGCTTAGCCATGGCATATCGCTCTCACACGAGCTGTGGAAGCAAATTGGAATCCTCTTCTTGTTTGGTGGCATAAAACTCTTTAGACTGAAAATCCGAGAGGACTGCCATCATTTGAGGCTCTTCATAAACAGGCTGAGTGCTTCAGAGTTCAGGGAACAGACCCTGGAATAAACATAAAAGCCACATTGGGATCACATCTCAATAGTTGTCAGTAAAACAATCCCTGAGCTCCCTCCAGATGTCACGTGGTTCCTCCATAAGTTTCCCTCATGAGACTGAAGGGGGAATTGGTGTGTCTCTGCACTATTCTGACCTTCAGCTGCGGGCCAACAGTCCACACCGATCAGGCGAAGGGAAACCAGGTGCCAGCCCTATTTCATCCTCTGTCAGATGTTGACAACCTGCATAAACATCCAGAGAGCAGCGCAGCTCACCTGAGGGGGAAAAGCCAGGATGAATGATCCGACGAGTCACTCAGACGGGAACCATTTCAGTTAGGCTAAACCTGTGGTAGGAAACGCTGCTGAGGACGTTCACATCCACAGGGTTTCCGTTTTATTCTTTCACAGCAGCACATTTGTAAGTTAATGTCACCAAATGGCAGCTCTGGGCAATGCTGGAATTGGGTTGTTGTTCCTCCAAAAACCACCTGACAAATGATGTTATTGTTAGCATGGACTACTTTAAGCTTTTAGTGACTTCACAGATGATTCTGAGAAGTTTTGTAATGTGTTTTGTGTTTTTTAAACCTTACAGGCAAGATGTGTTTACGTAATAAAAACAATTTCCCACTGCTGTGCACCAATATTTGAAATTTATCAAATCCTCTTTAGTCTCTGTGGTCAAAAACGTGATAAAATGCAAGTATTTTGCTGTAAAAAAGAAAAACGGAGAATATTTTTCTATAGTATTAGAAAACCTCATTCAGTTATGTTATAGTGAAATATATTTCACAGGGACAACATATTTATATATTGGTAGAAAGTAGCTAATTTACAGTTTTTGTAGGAAAAAAGGCAAAAAATACAATTATCATAATAACAAAATACCCATAAATAATAGTTGTGTCTTCATTCAAGATGTCAGAAGCAAAGAAAATAAAAATGTACAGCATTACATACTGTAGAAATTCTTTTCTCAGAAGCTATCGATACATTGATAATAGAAACAATGACAGTCACTATAAACAAAATGTGTTTCCTGAGCAAGAATTTATTTGGTCTGATGACAGAATCAAAGCTACCAGGTGGTTCAGAGGAGAGGAGGAGAGGAAAGAGGAGAGGAAAGAGGGGAGGAAAGAGGAGAGGAGAGGCAGGAGTTGGACTTGGAGTTGGTTTATGTAACTGACTGAAATGTAATGAACCTCATTGTTTGGTTACTGATGTGTTTCTCTGACCTTCATAGTAATCTTGCACAAATGTTAAAAAAGCATGTTTACCTAAAAAGTTCTTGAAGTTTCAATAGGGAGATGAAATTAAGTAGATTTCTTATTCTAAGTGATAAAAGAAGATGATGATGACCCCTGCGCTGCACTAAATATATGAATGAGTCAAACTACTTTATTAAAATATTGACATGAACCAAATATGTCAAGAGATGTCAATGATTAAAATAATACTGTATTTAGGAGAGACAAAACTGCTCCATCTACACTAAATGAGATGATTTTCCAAATAAATCTTGATTATGATTTTGATCCAAAATAAAAGCCTGTAGGCAGACTGGATCATCAAACACACACTGACAAGGTTCATTTTGATGGTTTGAGATTTGAACAAGAGTCCTAAATAAGAGCATAACATCATTTGATTGTGAAACACTGAGATGTGCAAATCATGTATTTTTAAGAGAGAGCTCATTCTGCATGACGGATGCAGAAACGATCGGTTTATTAGCCCTTCAGTCATGCTGTCAGTGTCTGCCATAATGTATCGTTGATGCTTTATTGTCTGTTAGTCCTCACTGCTCAGCGACTGAGCAGACAGAAATCCTGAGCTGCGTGTTTTACCGGGACCAAGCAGCTGTGGCGCGGCATCTCCTGTATCAAGCTGCTTGAACTTTGCATTGTTTCACAAACAGGCGCCATCATGAATTATTCAGACGGGGAAGTTCCATACGCTGATGTGTAGATAATGTAGAAGGCTTCAGGGCTTTACCTCCACAGCCGAGGAAAATAAATCCTGGTCATCCTTTTTTATTTTATGCACGAGGAAGCTAATAACCCACAAGGGAGAACATTGCGTGCCTGGCCTATGGGCTATCTACTGTAAACACACTCAATAAACCAGACGTACTCTCCTGCAGGCGTGCCTCAGCCAGACAGAAAAACTTCATCACAGTAAAACCAGTTTATCCTCAGCAGATTCTCTGTTCAAATATGTTTATTACAAAAGAAATGGAGGCTGCTGTCTCATCCACGATGTGAGCTGGAAGCCCAAAAAGCCATGAAACTCACTTTCTGCAAAAGGTACTTCTGAAGGCTTCCCTGGGAAAGGGCGCATGGTTCACAGAGCAGCTCTGTATTTCTCTAAAGCGTTGGCCATGCCTGACCTGATCCTATTTTGAATGGTCCTCTGTGGTAATAAGGTCATTTGTCTTGTGCAAAGGGGAGAGGACCTAGAGTTGTCAAACGCAGAGCTGGAGATAAATGTGAAAGACTGTAGCAGGGGAAAGAATTAAGGCAGTCAGATATAATGTAAAAAAGAAAATAATTAAACAAAACCCAGCCATTGCAGTTAAGCCACATGTGACGTCTTTGTACTGAGGTGCTGTGTTTTAACTTGCTTATACCCACTGAAAGACCCACTGATCCACAGCACCAGGATCTACAGCAGCGACATTATAATGTCATCAGAAATGTAGGAAAATGAATATTGTTTCCTTGCTGAGCATCATGTTGTAAGCATCCCAGTTTGCTATCATTTCTGAAATACTAAACTATATTGCTCCTCGCTCAGACATCTTAAATCTGAGTGTACCAAAGGACAAAATAACCTCTAATGCATCCAAATTCCTTTTCTAACTGCTCCTTTTATTAATTTGCTTCACACTATTTGTGTTTTATGTTTAGTCCAATGTCTGCTGTGTTTTAAATTTCCTTTGTCCCACTTTTCACTCTACTTCTATAAAATGTCATACTATTTGTTGGTGAATTTTGGAAAAAAAAGTAGATTCTCAGTACCTGGTGGGATAATGGAGGAAGGTCAGACCACACGTGCAAGCTGTTCACCATGCACAAATTAACAAAATGCAACTCTCCTTCATCAGTCAGACTGTGATCACAAGTTCAACCCGATGACTTCCTTTGTTTCACATGTTATTATTGTAAAACTCTGCAAATTTTTCTTTGTATCTCCTGAAGCGTTGCATCTCTTCAAGCTTAAATACCAAGTAAGTGAAACAAATGAAAGGAAATGAGAGATGCAATCAATACAAATGCAAAAAAATCTGCTTCCACACCTTTAACCCTACAAAGTGGAAAGTAAGACGAGTCCCAGCTGTGGTCGTGTCTTGCAGCATCGGCGCTCTGACCCTGCAGGCTGCCTCGGACACAAAGACCTTCTCCTCACCATCGTTCACCCAAACACCGTCTCATTCAGCTGCAGCGTTTTTTGTGTGCCATAATTTGCTTGGATCGGGCAGGGATGAGTGTTTTCACAGCTATGGTGGGAATCCGATTATCATACAAGGATCGCGGTCGTCATGGAAACCAAGGATGGTGCATGGTGTCAAGCCTTCCCTTACACATGTAGAACATTGAGAATTGGTGACAAAAAAAGGGGGAAAAATCATCTCACTTAAGATAAAGATGTGACTAAACCCGTCTCTTAATATTGAGGACATTCTCAGGGAGTTACTCACGTTTCAGCCTGAGGGTGTCACGGGAGAACTTGAGCTCTTTAGAGACATGATTATATGACACGCTTTGTTTGGATTTAAACATCAATGAAAGCACAAAATGTCCACAACTTTAACTCCCCAACTGACATACTGTATGTATGTATACTGTATATTCCTGCCACAGTACAGCTGATCATTTCTGATGCTACATCTGGTAACATCTGCCCCAGGAGATAACATCCGCTCCACCACCAACGGGTTTACAAACAAATTCACATTTGATGAAAAATTTAATCCAAATGCTTTTTAATAAACAAAACCACTAAAAGCCTGCTTCCTGCTGAGCAGATTTTGTGCAGTATTTTAAAAGAATAGAGACAGCTGCAAACACAGCAGGGCTGAAATTCAGCACCCATTTTCCTTTAATGTGCCATTTGTTGCATCTCAGTAATTTGAAATGTGCAAATTTGGTCCAAATGTATTTAAATCCTAGAAAATTATCATAAATTACGATTATAATGTAACATTTCATGAGTATTTTGTTATTTTCATGCAAATTATTGACTTAGAATGTGGACATTCCTTGATGCCTTGATGATGTTGACAGTCTGGTATCTAGTTTGGGATTCAGGTGAACTGAATATGACTAAAGATGGGTTTTGTCATTTTCACACACAGTATGACTCTTGAGGTACTTTCTCTTGAATGTTGTATTTTACTTGAATTTATAATTCCATATCCACATATGGCTTCCTCAGGTTTCTGGACGGGGGCTTTTTGGGCTTTAAGACCAGGAAAAATCTTTATTTACATGTAGTTTTTGCAAATTATTTTTTCTATCTTCCAGAGGAAACCACAGCCCAAATTTTCAACTATTTTCAATAATAAAAGACCAAGAAAGAATCTTTAATCATCCTCGGTCACATCAGCTTTCTGTGTGGAAAATTGGGGAAGGCGGGAGCGCAGGTGGACACAGACTCATCCAAAGAGACGTAAGCAATGCTGCATGGAGGAGATAAATGAAGCTGGAGTGTCTGGTCCACACCAGGCGAGGCCCGGCCATCTGGAAGCTCCTGCTGCAGAAATGCTTATCTTATTACCACCTCTTCCAAAGAGTGAAAACTTTGAATCCCACCTCTTTGTGGCTCCCTTTTGTCTCTTTCCTGTCGTGTCTTTTCAATCACATCGTCTCATTCAGGCTCTTGCCTTCTGCATTTCCATGACAAAACTGTGGAATAATGATCCACTGTGGCCTGAGACTTAATTAGAGCCTGTCACAGCTCTAATTTACAGCAGTTTATAAATGTGGAGAGTCATCCTGTTCATTAGCCTCTGAAGACATTCCTGGCTCATAAAGGAAAATGAAACGACTATCCCTGAAAAATACAACATTTCAATTATCAGTTAAGAAAGATCAGTCATCTACTACTGGCCTGTCATCAATCAGCTGTAAGCAGGAAGAGGAAAATGACGACACGTTTAACGGTTAGGGGGAGTGCGAGTGTCCGGGTCATTGACTCGCTGCTGCGTCGTGGAGTGTGGGAAAGGAAGCCGGAGTCGACCCTGAACTCCGGACCTCACCCGCTGTTAACAGCGCTGCCTCTGGGCCGTACACAGCTCCCAATTCACTCCAGTAAACACATCCAGCCACAATACGCCAGGCCCTGTCAGCGCTCATCACGCTGACACACAAAAGGATGCAGCGCTGATACTCTGAGTGGTGGAGTAATGAGCAGAGAGCCCCCATAGGATATTAGCTAGATGCACGGACAAGCTGTTGGAGAGAGATCAGCTCAGGGATCAATAAAAAGGATTCAGGTGAGCACTAAAGGACACAAAGCAGTTTAAAAGCCAAATGACCTGACAACGAAGGTCCTTGACCAGCTGATGAGCCCAGTCCTGTGGTCTTGTAAGGGAAACAGAGCTGATAAAATCAAGTCAGGACGACAAGATAAATCTCTGAAAAAACGCAGAGAAGCCCTCGTCTTCTATTTGAGTGTGATGCTGAGCGTCTCCTGCAGACAGGGAGCAGAAATGTGTGGATTTATATGCATTTATATAAAGTCCCGGCACCACACAAGGCGCTGTAAAGCTAGTGTCTCTCTTTAGTGCCAGTCAAGCTTACTGGAGCATGATGTGGGCAGGACTGATTGATGGAGCGGAGGGAAGGAGACGGGCGGGGTAAGAGACGTGTGCAGGAGAGAGCCGGAGGTTAGAGCCTGTCACATATTTGACTGCTGCGCTGGGGAAAAGAGGTGCCTGGAGGGTGTAATTCAGCTCACTAAAAGCTCTTAAGCCTTCAGCTCCTGCAACAATTTCCACCTCCTGTCCAGTCACGAAAAAAACACGGACAAAATAATGTGACTGACATCACATTTTGTTTCCAATTACCATGGTGTTGTAAACACTGACCTCCATTTTTTTCTGTTGTTGTCAAGGTGTACATTTTATTAATCATATTTCCACTGATTGTTGCCTAAACAAATTAGAGGAATGTAATTATTTGCAATCAGTTTTGAGTACCTTGTGGCAATTTCCATCTACCGGACTGACCTCTGTGCCACACAGGACATGATAACAACCAATAATAGTAAAAAGATGAACACTTTCTCTGTTTATTGACCACATAAATTGTGTGGCCACTAGAGAAACACTGATTATAACTCATAACAGTTTGAAAATCTTCATGAAACATACAAACAAAAAGGAGTGATATAAATGTAATTATCAATAAATAAATAAATAGCCATATTAATATGGTCTATTAAGAATGAACAACTCCTAATTTAATTGAACAGATAAATAAATAAGGTAATTACTCTTATAATAATCTGGTCAATTAAAAAGGAACATTTCCTAATTTAAATTTCACAAAAATAACTCAAATTAATTTTAAACTGATCAATTCTAAGTTGTTTGTTTTGTTTTGCTGCTTGTTTTTGCTCTGAATGAAAGCCAGACTAATAGACTGGGAGTAAAATGAAGCCCCACCATTAAATCAATAAAAAGCAAACTGCAGCAGCAGATTGTAACTGTGTTTTACCCTCTCAGAGCAGTAAACATCTTCTCGTTACCCTTGTGTCTGCTCTCTGGAGACATTTTAGAGCTCAGGATGAACTGTGACCACACAGCTCCTTTTCTGCATGAACCACGCTTTCACTGTGCATTCTGGGTAATTTGTTTCTCTTGGGGGATTTACATGTATCAGGGGCCAGAGAGGTTATTTATACCGACAGCCGTGGCTTAGAGAGAGACAGGTTTAGAGAGCAGCTATCGGGGAAGATGACCAGAAACTTTGGTGGATAATTTCCTATGGTTAACTTTTCACTAAAACCACTCCATACACAGGAAGTCTCCGCTAAAAATAGTTTAGTTTTAATCCTTTACATTGTTCATCATGGCTGCCTCATGTATTTTGCATTTGTGTGAAGCAATATTTGTGCATGTGCACGCTTAGAAATTAATTCTAAGTATTTAAAAAATGAGAATAAGCAGTAAAAACAGAGCAGACAGCTGTAAAAATGATGGAGAGATTCGGACACAGAGTGCTCGGTTTAGCTCTATACTGCTGCATGTTTCATATTCCTAGTCTCTGAGCCCTTTTGCATCACTTTATGGTTAAACCTTTGGTGAAAACCCTGCTGCACAGACCTGACATGTCTTCTGTCCCCTGGTGGATCCCAGGCAGAAAAATATTATTCGGACATGTCACACGGTAATAAATGGCAAATATGCAAAAATCATTTTCGTTGACGATGAAGACTTCATATAAAAATAAACCTATTACCATATTTTTTTCTTGGATCAGGCTTTTAAAGGTTAGTAGTCACATACCATCAAAGATACTGTTCCTGTTGGGATTTTGTTCTGTTGTTATCTCAAAATGACCAATGTTTATTGTTTTACTTCCACCCCAACAATTCAGAGACTTTGTCAGGTTAAATTTCTCTAGCCGCCCTCTCAGAAGTACACAAGCAAGTGTGATTGTGCTCATGATGGAGCTGGTTGCCTAGGTCAGCATGAGGTTCAATGTCAGAAATATTCTCTGCCTGAGAGTGAAATGTGGCCTTTGACACTGTCGACCACAATATCTTGTGTCATGAGCTCCTTGCTTTATTCCATCACACTGAATAATTTGACCTCCTCAGTGGTTCAGCTAGGCCATGGCATCCCACAGGGTTCAGGTCTTGGTCCTCTTTTGTTCTCTGTGAACATGCTATGTCTTGGCAGCTTATTCAGGCTGAAAATGTCAATAGCATCTGTGCTGATGACACTCAGAAAGTCTCACAGTTGATTTTCTGCGATTATATCCTCGTGGTCCAGTTTCTGTCAGTTCTGTTATAGTCTTTCAGATTGCATCTCAATTTTTTTTTGCTTTTTATTGGTATTGTTGCACTTAAATTTCACAGATTTTTAAGTACTCAGTTTCAAAAAATGTTTTCTTGAATAAAGTGTTTTTTCAGGAAGTCTGGGCTCTAGCTACCTTTTCTGATAGTGGGTTGATTAGAAAGGGGCTGGAGACAGCAGGGAATGGCATGCAGTGGACTGGAATTAAAGATATTATTATCATTACTGTTATTATTAGAGGCAACACCAGCATAAGATTTGGTTTTATTTCCTTTTTGTGTTTTTCTATTTAATGTTAAACTCAATCAAAACAACATTTCAGTTCAGTTTTTCCTGCTTTCTTGGAATAAATAGTTCAGCCTCGTTATTGTGTAAGTCCTTAATAAGAGCATGCAACAAAATTTGAATTTACACTCGCCACTTTTACATAACCCACTTATCTCTTTGTTTCTCTCAACAAGAAAGCTTTGAAGTGTATCCACACACTCTGTTTTCCAGGATTGCAGTGATGAAGAATCCCAGTTTTGCACATGAATGCAGCATCTGTGAGTCACATCTGTAATAGGATCTCTTTCTCTCATAGTGAGCCTCCTCACGATGAAAAAAACTCCCACAAGATCAGTGATCACCCTCCATTTACTACTGCCTGCTCTGCTCCAGGGCCTGTCGATGCATTAAAGGATGGAGCTGGGAGAAAATGTCTGATCTGAAGATAACGTCCTGGCTTTTTCTTCTCTGTGAAACAGCCTTTTAACATGGTAGATCCTCTAATTGTAGAAAAGCAGGACCGACGGGAAAGTTACAAATAGACGGTGACACCAGTGACCCCGGAAAGAGGCAGAGCGAACTGCTTCCATCACCAACATTGAAACAAGGATTGGGTTTTTGTTGGTCACCAGCCATTTGATCAACAAAACAGGCATGACCATAGATCCTCATAACAAGTTTTATCTTCTGTCCTTGAAAGGACTAAATGTATCATTTAATATAAAAAAATGTCTCTAACAGACTTATTCTAATAATTAGAGTAAGATATCTCCCAGTGAGAAAAAAATAATCCTCCAACCGCAGAGTAAAATACTGTGGCTCAGGTCGCAGAGTGGGTCATCTGATAATTGGAAGGCTGTCGGTTTGAATCCCGCTCTCCCAGTCAGTTTGTCATGTCCTTGTGTAAGATACTTCGCCCTTTTTGCCTCCAGCAGCGACGTTGCTAAAACATTTGGTTGGTGTGGACTGTCTGCCGTGTTTCTGCCCGGTGCTACACGTGCAGCTACCATCACCAGGTGTGAATGAATAATTGGATACAATCTGTATGCTTACATGACGCTTTTTAATTCACAATAGGTCATCCCAAATTATTTAATTCGGAATCAAAATCTTCTCCTTCGAGTTTACATGGAAATATTAATTCCAAATTAAGGTTTACATGGAAAAGAAGTTTTCTTAATTCTGCTTTAAATCCAGGGGTTGGGAAGGGCTCTGATTGGTTGGATGGTGGAAGTGACGTCCCATAATAAGAACCATTTTCGATAGATTTTTATTCTAGTTGTGCAGCAGAAGCTAATAGCTTGCAAGCTACGTCCCTTTCACCTGAACAGACTATTTGAGTCCTTTTGCATCGGACGGGAAGCACTGTCTATAGGCGTCACGGCAACAGGATGAGGGAACGAACATGTGCTAACCATCTGGAATTAACTTAATGTGGAATGAAGAAAAGTAAAAAAATAATTGAGTCTGACTGAGTTTTAGCATCTTATTTATGTTCGAGTAATGATGGAAACAGCAGCTTAGGCCTCCATAGATAATATATAGTGGTGTGATTCCTAGTGGTTCTCTGTTTAATCTATTTATTATTTACCAAATTCTGTGTTTTACCTCTGACCCCCTGAATTCTGTGCCTCTCAGAGGCAGTTTTTCCGTTTTTCCAGGGTAACTTTCCTTCATTTCTTTTTTCTTAGCTGCCATTCCCAAAGACTGCAATCTCTGGGCAACCTTTGGAGTCTGCACACATCTACAGGCACAGACTCATGGTTTATAATACATTATTTTTTACATATTTCAAACCCCATTTGTGATTTCATGTTATGTTAACATTCATACTTGTAACTTTTAAACAAAACTGTTTGCCCAGGACTGCATCAATAAAAAAATGCCTTTTTTTCAGGCTAAATAAGACACAAACCAGGCATTTCTGCTTTTTGGTTTAATGTTAATCATTTAAACTATGAATCAGGTTGATTTTGGTGAAACATGCCGTGGATGTTCAGCAACATGCTGCACATTTTTCCACTCTTCAGACAAAATGAGACCAATGATATTAAGCTTTGTTAAAAGAGATGTTTCCTTCTTATTTTTATTTTTTTCTATTTCCATTAATCCCCTTTCAAACTCTGTCAAACACAAACAAGCCTTTGCTCGTTGCTATATTTGTTGAAAAGATACGAGTTGTTGCTATGCAACAATTAAATACATTGGAGGTGTGCTACTCTCGACTTTCCTTTTCCCTTCCAGCGACTTGCCGCTGTAAAAACTGCACTTTCTTGGTGCTGTCAGCTACGGCCTCTTCTGTCTTTGCATCAGGTCTCGGGTGAATATGCAGCATGTGTGGAGTCAGAAATCTGCTGACAAGAAGTGGATCTCCTTTTCTTCTCAGATCACATTTGCAACAGACAACTGACAGAAATGACAGCAGCAGCATGCTGATATGGAAAATACGTATTCACTCCACCGCCATCGCAGATCTTTACTTTTCCACTTCCTTCACTTTAAACCCAACTCACATTGCTCTCCAAATGTGCAAACCTGCTGTCAGTGATTGTCTGCCACCAGAAAGGGTTTATGCACAGAGCACAGACATAAAAGCAAGCGGCCGTCGTCTGTGGTCAGAAGCTAAAACCGCCTCGGTCCATCGGACACATGGAAAATAGCTGGAGTCTCAACCTATGAGCAGGTATCATTTTATGCTGCAGATATTAGACAGGAGGAGATGACAGGCAGGAAAAAGGGGGAAGGGGCTGAACACATGATCTCATGACGGTGCTGAGCCGTGCAAACACACGCAGTGTTATTAACACACCAGTGGAAAACACTTAACTTGTGCCGATTCAATTATGCTAATGAATACATATACAAATGACCCTGGTTAGTTATTAGCTCTCTCTCAATTAGAAGACATGTGTAGGGGAGGCGGGAGGGTTCAGTAGACAGAAAGGGAAAGAGCAGAATGACAGGTGGGTTGTTTTCCACTGATGATAGCAGGAGCCTGAGGTTGAGACTTTGTTTTCTCAGCAGAACGTACAATCAGTGCCGTGCTGGGCTCATGTATGCTTATTTCTGGACGACTGTGAATGAATGAGTGAGAGGGTTTGAGTGGCTTTAATCCATCAGAAACCCTGAGTGCTTCAGCTTCTGCCCCACCACAAGACAAGACAAAACAGTGTTTGTCAAACGGGACCTAAAGAAATACTGTTTATTTAAATATTATTAAAATTTTATTATATTATTACATTTATTTATTTTTTAAACACTCGGGCTTCATGGAGTCAGATGACGTTTTGTTCTTGGAATCAAACCAAGGCAAGAAAAGCCCTGATAGCGTTATTTATCATATCTGTTGCGAAGAGACCTCTATTTGGACCTCTAAATAAAAAAAATATTTCACTTCCTGTCAAACTTCCCACCAATCAGAGAGCTTAAATTGACAGTAATGTCTGATTCACAGCCATACTATTGTTTGGCTTAATGGTGCTATATCTAATAATATCTTCATTTTACATCATTTCAGCCTCATCATCTGACACTTGAATATACATCATGTCTGCAAGTTGTCTGGAAGTAAAAGGATTGTGCTTCTACGTTAACATAAAAAGTGACAGCAACTGGAGTTTTAAGGGTTAATGCAGTTCTGAAGGAAAATGCACGGCTCGGCTCGGCTCATGTTCTGCTGAGGTGGATCTGGAGGTCTGTGACGCATCCTGCGCTGTCCGTCAGTGGTGGTGCTGAACTGTAGCGCTGTCCGTGGTTCTAAATCAGCCTGGGCTCCGAGGCTTTCGCCACAAAGTACAGAATCTCCCCGGCAAGGTGGAACGGTCAGGACCTCGTCTCTGCTGCCACTCTCTGAAAAAGGCGAGGCCTCCACGCCTGCTTCCTCTCACATATCACAGCATCATCCATGAGATGATGCTGGCCTGGAAGCTCAAATAGATCTAAAACATGAGCTAGGTTTAATCTAAGGTGGTAAAAAGGGCCGTGCAATAATCTGAACATGAGCTGCTACACCTGTCCGACGACCCCACGCTTCCACCGTGTTTTCACATTCAGACTGACACTCCGGTGGGATGCTGAATGAAAGGAACGGCTGATCCCTGCCCATGAGGGCCGGCCCCGCTGTATCTTTTCTCTCCCCAGGTTGGGAAAGCCGGCCAATCAGAGTGAATGAGACAATGAGTCACAGAGCAAGCGGACTGCATCCAGTGGACCGAGAGGATCTGTCTGCCGCTCCGGGCAGGAAGGGCTTACAGCATTTGTAGACACACACAAACACTCACAAGTGCTGTATGCCAACTTAAAAATGTATCAGAAGCACTGCTTTTCATACTTTTCACCTCGATGCTTTCTGTTTCATTACTTAGAAATGTTTCTGTCCTTCAGTAACTCAAACAATCTCTGTGACCCTGAAACAGTCAAAGCTGGTGTGAAGATTAGCATGCTGTGTACGTACAACCCACTGAGTCATGTTACTACAAAACCCCTCTGATCTACCTGTTTGAATGAAAGCCTGAGATGTTCATGACCTATTGATGAAATGGTAAATCCCACCACTGGATGCACATCACAGTGCTGAGTTCCTAACAATACCAGTGGGGAGAAAACAGGGCCACTGCTAACCATCGGGTGCCCTAGACCCCGACACACAGTTGTCCTTCAGACATCAGTTTAAAATATCCCCTCCCACAGAAAAACTTTACAAACGATTATTTTTCTTCTTTTTGTGCATTGGTTTGAAATGTTAGGCCATTTTAAGAATGTGAGATACATGAGGTAGACAACTTTACTTATGGAAGATGCTTGTGTGTTGGTGAGTTGGTATTTGGGTTTGTTTGTACATCAGCTAATGCTGTATATGTTGAGGAAGATGGACATGATTATTGGGGAGTGAACATGGAGCACCACGACGAAGACTGTCCATCATAAAATGTGATGTCAGAAATGGTTTTATTCAGGTATTTCCACAAATGGTGGGAAAGAATATAGGGGTGGTTGTGGGTATGTTCCACAGCAGCCTGTCTTCCTCTTTTTAAGTCATAAATAACACTGGATCACGCTTCAGCATCCAGAATGATATGATGCCCTTAATATTTCGTGAATATACTGTGATCACGATTGTTTGGTAGCAAGATTTTCTTGGTGCTCCGCATGGGTGTAAGTCATGTTAAAAAGGATAACAAAGACACTGAAATAGCTCCTGTTTGACTCATGTTGACGTGTGAATGTGAAGAAAAACTGAGCTTCTTAATAAATCCATTTTCAAACCAGCGGCAAAAGCAGAGGGGATAGAAAGAGTCATACCCCAAAAAAGAGGAAGGTGGTGGGAACACAGAGTTAGAGACTGACTCCGCCAAATTAATCCCAGCCTTTAATGTTTTAAAATGAGCAAGAAAAAGAAATAAAAGTGCAAACATTAGTAAGAACAGAGGAGCTTTGTTCAGCCTCCGGCCCTCCGAGCTATCTTTGTCTAATGGTCTACTGTACCTTCACTGTGCACGCATAGAGGGAGGGGTGGGAAGGAAGAGAGATCGACGAGTTCAATTCAGCCGAATCTGGGATAATGAGGCCAAAGAGAGAGGGGGAAGAGATAAGGGATGACAGGAGGGGAAATGACAAACAGCAGGGAAGGCAGCACAATGATTCGATTACACTGTAACTTCTCATTAAATGACAAAGAAAGCAAACCTTGGCATGGGAAGCAGCAGCACTAGATACGTTCTAGATACAAGCGATAAATATGGCACGTCTGTTTTCTTCTCTGTAGGGCAATTACTGTCTCAGCCTGCTCCGCTGCTAATGTTGCCACCCTGAGCCCGAGGAGCAGCCGCTGATCTGAAGCTCAGCCCAGCCCTCAGTGGGACGGAGGCTGACAGATCCTGTAAAGCCACATGCAGCCGGATTTCACTTAAAATAGAGACAAGCGGCAATTCCAGATGAAATTTTGGAACTAAGTAAGAAAACCTGAAGCAGAAATCCCAGCTCTGATCTCTGGAGAGACTTAAATGTTTCACTGTTTCAGGATTAGAAACAGAAAAGTAGCAGCTCCTCCAAAAAACTGACCTTATGCATCAAACCTGTTTTTGTTTTTGTTTCTTGTCTGTTTCATTAATTAATCATTATAAACTGGAGATTATTTGACATCTGTCACTGCTTCCTTCGACAGGACCTGCCTCCTGCTGTCACATTTACAATACATCGTCCAACAAGCCGTGTTGCTCACATGCTCACACACACACCAAGAATCTCCCTTTCAAGCAGACATGTTGTGCTTTATTTTCACAGCTAAGCAGCTCTCCCATCATCATCATCATTATCATCATCATCATCATCATCATCATCATCATCATCATCCTCATCCATCCTGAAATCTTTTGTTCTTATTTTGATCTCTTACCCGGCAGCACGCTGTCTTCCCTGGGTCCTCTTCACAATCCCAGGAAGGGCTTCAGACAACTTCTGCTTTTTGCTGAGGAGGCTCTTTGAGAAGAAGGAAGAGGAGAAAAGCAAAAAATTGAAAATCAGAGGCTAAAAAGGGTAAGAAAAAGAAAAATATTGTCCCTTTTTTATTCACACAAGGAGCACTCACGATCACACACTTGAAGACCCAGTCAGCAGCTCCGCTAAGCGAGCAGCTCGCTGTTCCCTCTCTTACTGTCCGTGACACTCACCTCCTCTTTCCCCGCCCACCTACTCCAGCCCCCTCCCCCGACTTCTCTCCATCCCTTCCTCTCCTCTCCCTTGCTTGCTTCTGTCAGACAAAATGCACACGTCCCCTCTATCTCTCAGCTCGCTCTTTTCTGACATTTCCCCCACCCACTCTCAGCTCCCGCTCTGTGGAAACAGATATCAGTCGGTGGTACTATTAGATGTGCATTTCCACACACCATTCACAAACTTATTCTGGGTTTATGGAGCATTTCTGGGGTGATTATGGCGTGGAAGAAGACAAAGCCTTGTGAGATGGTGTGATTAATGAATTGTGGTAATGAGGCATTCCTACTGTATATGATTACCATTTGAATTTCCCCTCCTTTTCTCTCTCCCTTTCCCTCTATCTCTCTGTGTCGCTGCATCTATTCCCGTCTCTGCTCAGGTCTGGTTAGCGTATCTGATGCTGCTCACGTCCCACCCTGCAGACAGCAAGTCAAGGGCATTCCCAGAGTAAGTGTATGCTAATGCTCTACCTCAAGGAGCTGCCTAGCCCCCCCCCAACACTCTGCCCAACCAGATGTGGCACTTGGCTCTCCCAGGGAGGGGGCAGCAGATACAAAGAGAAAAAACAAGAGGAACCCAGGATCCTGCCAAACTGCTGCGGCTCTACTCCAGCTGACAGGGAGGTCAACAGCTTCATCAGGTGGAGATGTGGCCTGCTTTCATTTTTAATTTGGTGCGGTCAGAATGTACATCAGCACATCTGACTCACAGAAACATGTCTTAAATTTAAGGAGGAACAACAAAACTGAATGTGTGCTGTTGGCAGAGATGCCACCTCCACACCGTGTCCTTCCGGGTTTCTTTCGCCTGCAACATATTTTCTGTCGTTATAAATGAATTTAACCAAGAAAATAGAGCTTCTTACAATCTGGCTGGTTTACGTTCCTTAACCTAACATCATTTTCCTAAACCTAACATACATAAACAGCCTAAACCTAACAAACATCAACAGCCTTCAAAGATGTATGCTAGATCACCACCATCATTCTCAGTAATTTATTTCTTGTGACTTCGCTGATCTTCACATAATAACGTCATCATGTGGTGTGAGTGGAATTTCCCCCTCCTTCTTCAGAAGGAAAAGGTATTTCAGGAAGATTCTGACCCTTATTTTCAGATGAGGGGTCAATGTGGAGTTTGTGGAGGATGATGAACACCAAGGGAATCTACAGAAAGGTCAAAGCCATCTTTAATCTCTGAGGGGTTTGAGACGTGTGGAGGATGTGTGTTCCTGTGTAAGCACGGCTTCTATCCTCCTCCTACAATAAAAAAACACAATGCTAGGTGAACTGTGTTCTGAATTCTTGCTAGGAGTCAGCATGAGTGGTTGTTTGTCCCTCTGAGTTGTAACTTGCCTCTGGGACAGACTTCAGTCCCATGACCCTGCAGTGGAACAAGTGGGTACAGAAAAAGTTTGAGCTCCACGCGTATTTTCTTTGGCTCAAAAATGGGATTCTAAGAAGAAAAGGGGTACATTTCTGCAACCACATAGCCAGAACATTTGCATAGGATGGCCAACAGGAAATAGGGTGGGCTAACTTTCTCTACAGCAAAAGCTTAGGTGGCAGGAATAATGCATATAATAATATCTCATTCTGCACACTGTATGTAGATATATTGCTTAAGCTGGAGGAAAGCCGCTTCTTCTGTGCATCCGTGGTTCAGCTGTGTCGGTGGTCGCAGATGCTCTCCTAGACAATAGCTAATTAATATGCTCACTTGCCACCAAGTGATCAAGAGTGTGAATTGTAATCTGTCAAAATGGCAGATGGCCTCCAGATTTTTCCGTCCCCCTTTTAAAAACTAAAGGCGCAGCCCAAGCTTTTAACACTGAACACATCATCAGAAGACAAGTGGATAGAATAAAAATTCTGCGTTGTTTTATATAGGTCGTACCAAACCGAGAGCACTGTATTCAATGCTTCTACATAGATACATATATTGTTGCACCTCTAGTTGATAAAATACCCAGTATTGTCCAGCGAAACCATCTTTCAGAACTCCAAAGCTAAACTGTCTACATATAGGATCCATTTTGTGTCCTTTTTTTGCTTCAAAACATTACCTGCTATCCACACCACTTCCTCAGTTTATTCTGACGGTGCATGCATAGAGGTGGCCCTAATATGGCTACACCACCGGTTCCATAAATCCTTTCTTTGTGGCCAGAGTTTGCCACCTTTGTCCATTTAGACTTCCACTCCTCAGCACATCTGTGGGCATCGACAGCACTGTGGGCCTAAACACGTCACATGTTTGTGCATGCGTGTTTTTGTCCACGTCTACGGAGAAAGTCTGCGTGTAAATAAAGAGCCCAGGTTGTCAAAGCACAATGGGACACAAGGCTGTGTTGAAAACACATGAAAGCTAGCAGACATATCAGGGACAGAGGCAGAGCAAACAGGGAGTCCGTGTTAATGATTTACAAAGCAGCGCCCTGCCTGGACTCTGCACAGCTTGCTGTTCTGTACATGAGCTCCGCTTCACTGCGTTTGCGTATGTCCTGCATGCATTTTGTGCTGTGTGGATGTGGAGGGGATCAATTTCTGTGTAAGGTGATGCATTCGCAGCTTATTTGTGGCTCAGCAGTCTTGTGGTTCATCCCTAATGAGCAGCAGAGGTAGTGGATCCATAAACGCTACTTGTTGGGTAAAACTCACATCCACCCACTCCAGAGGTCTCATCATCACCAGGACAAAAATTAGCTCTTTTTAAAATAAAAATAGGAATGACCAAAAAGGGTTCATGGGTAACAGCGCTGATGACATGACATGGCATGTCGGCTGTGGAGCGCGCTGAGACGTATGCATCTATCAAAATAACACGGGTGAACTCTGAGTGGAAAATATGGACATACAGTAATGTTGTAGCTAACAGTTCAATGTTCGGGGTGCAGGTCGTCTTCTTCACTGTGACATGTCCAGAATTAAACCGTCTGTTGTTAGCAAGCACAGAAATACCCCACCTTTACTTTGTCAGTATACTGCTGGTGTCTCTAGCTGCCCAAATAGTCAAATAGTAACGCATAGAGAGGAGATCCGTCTGTGATGCTGCAGTTGGACTAGAAGTTCCTCCTTTTTCTCTTAATCTTTTGATGATATAGAGGAACAGAAAGCTATAGTATGCAGTAGTTTGCTGTAGATGATGGCATCTTCAGTCTTCACATTTTTACAATGAAGAACAGTTTTGTCAAGGCTGAGGGGGAGTGATGCAGGACCCAAATGCAGGAAAAAGATGCATCAGGATGCATCAGGATGCAGGCAGTGATAAGAAATCCAGGGAATTACAAAGCACTGAGGAAAACTAAAGGAATCAGTACAATGAACGGGTAAAGGAAACTAAACCAAAAAGAGTGTAAATACACTGAGGATCTATCGATGGACTGATGAAGTGAATGTGAAAATCAAACATGGAGGTGAGCTGATGAACAGGAAACAGGAAGTTAAACAGAAAGCACAATGGAGCACAATGCACATGACAAAATAAAGCAGGAAAACCAAACCAAACCAAAACCAAACATGACAACACAATGTTAAACCAAATGCCACAATCATGACAATTTTTTGGACCCACTGTGTTTGAGACTGGAGAGACTCTGTCCATCTTCTCATCTAAAAGACTCTCCCTCTCTGAAATGCTCCTTTTATACCCAGTCATGTTACTGACTTGTTACTTCTCCTGTACAGCTTTATGAAGATGTGTTGCTGCATCGCATTCAATATTTCCCATGAAATAGTAAAATGCCTCAGTTTCTACCAAGGGGCAACCTCCCGCTAAGTGATACCCATGCGGAAGTTCAAAAAATTGCAGTTCCCTCTTCATCCGCTAGGGGCTGGCTGCAAAACAGATCAATTTCCCATTGGGCCCCATGTTAAAAAGGCCAACTTTACAGCAGAATTAAACATGTTTACAGCCTGGTTCAAAAA
>JBBBVT010000025.1:19443010-19459106 GCA_037177035.1 Craterocephalus eyresii | reverse complement strand
TACTGGTCTGTCTCCTGCTATACTGGTCTGTCTCCTGCTATACTGGTCTGTCTCCTGCTATACTGGTCTGTCTCCTGGTAAACTGGTCTGTCTCCTGCTATACTGGTCTGTGTCCTGCTATACTGGTCTGTGTCCTGCTATACTGGTCTGTCTCCTGATATACTGGTCTGTCTCCTGGTATACTGGTCTGTCTCCTGGTATATATCCCTCTGTAGGGGTTTTCTTGCTCTCCTGCTGTCTGTTCTGTCCGTATTAAGCAGAGGAAACAGATTCCCAATCAGCATTTCTATAACTGGACAGATTGATAAAGTATAAGTTGATGAAACTTGTAAATCATTGCATTCTGTTTTTTATTCACATTTTAGCTTCACCTTTCTCAGAACTTTGGCTTGTAACTCCTTGCTATCAGTTAAAACAGAGGCATTAAAGTAACACCGGGTATAAAAGGAAGGTTTCTCTTTCAAGGTATTACATTCATGAGACATTAAATATCTGCTCAGTTTTTTTTATCTCCATGCTTGAAGCAACAACTAATCCCCTCTCTCATTGGGAAAGAAGGAGTGTTTTGCTGACCGTGCACAGGTGGACGGGGTGGCGTCGGACGGCCAGTTAATGTCCCAACCACCCTGATGGTATTTAACTCCAATAACTTCCTCACAGAGCACCTTCAGGCAGCGGCGGGAGAAATGCTATGGCTGGATGATGCGCTTCACCGGGACAGAGTAGGAATCAGGATATTAAAAAGTTGTAGGAGGGCAAAAGCAATTTCCTCCTAAAGGGGATTTTAAATTACAGCTCTCGCACTGGCAGCAAGTCTTACCATAGAATCATTTTCTCATTCATACCATCGAGGAAAAAACACCTTCCCGTCCACCACTATCATCATACTTGCTGCTACGATGACGTCTGTCAATGAACGAAAGAAGAAAACCCTACTTAAATAAAGATTATTGCTAATTTCTGTTCAGGATGTGATGAATAGGATACTCAAAAAATCCTATTCTGCATTTTATTCTTCATTCAAACAAGATTTATGTGATTAATTCACTTCAGGTCACTTGATTAAGCATACTGTTGCTAAATCTGCAAACTAACTTCATAGGCTGCATTAAAAATTCAGGCTGTGCCGCTGATCCTCTCTGACTTCCTGTTGTGTACTGACAATTGTTTTTTTTCTGCAGCTGATAAATTCACATATAAATGCAGTGTTATGCAGCTGAAAGATTAGGCTTTTGTCACCAGTCTGACAATGCTCCAGTTTTTTGGCACATATGAGAACACCCTCACTGCCTTTGTTCCTTTGTGAGGAGAGTCCTCTTCATCCCTGGTTCAATTCAGATGAACCGTCTGATGTGCACAGTCAAACAAGCACCATGAGAAAGTTAAAGAAGAGCTGAAGTGGTCATTACTGTCAAATCACCATATTTAAGCTTGATGTCTCATTTGGAGCTCAATGCATACCAGCTTTGTCCAGTTACTTTGATCAAAACAATGAACTTCAACCGTATTAATTTTACTGAGTCTCAAATTAGCTCAAGTCAATAAAATGTGTATGAGCTTGTGTGTATTTGTGTGTGGATGGATCATGTAATCTGAGTCTTATCTCGGTGGGTCGACAGAGATCAAGCAGGACTCAGGACTGCACACTCTGTCAAACACGGAGCTTCATAGACGGAGATAATTGGCCAATCAGAGCCGGCCTTAAATGTGATGTTGATGCCAGGCAACATAAATCACAAAAAAACCTGTGTCTACTTGTGCACCAGTTTAAGGTTGTGTTTGCGTGAGAGACAATGCATGAAGTTGATTTCAGTTTAAAGGGAAAATTTATTCCTCTGATTTGTCTTGACTGTGCTTTTCTCACTTAAATCAGACATTTTTGGCTTTTTAAAACACCAAAAACACAGCAGAGCATAAAAGTGAAGTCTTCCTTTTATCACAGATGTTAACCCATGACAAAACCTATTATTCATTTCAAGTTACGTCTTTAAAATTGGACAGGTTACAAACCGACTCTCATTCAAGCAGGATGTGAAATTTCCAACATAAATGTTAAGTAATAAGTTTGTGTTGATGTGCATGAGCTGAAGGCGCGGCTAATTTGCAAAACAACATTGCAGAAAATGATCTTGCCTGGTAATGACATGCTGGCAGTGTTTAATATTTCAGTATAATGAAGACAAACAAATGCAGTTAACGGGAAACTGTTAGCGGTGATGATGGTTTGAAGGTGGCAAAAAACGTCATGACATTCACGGCATGTTGGCCTCATTCTCATTCCAAGGTCAGATGCACTTAGTTTAACTGTAAAATGATCAACATTTCTATAAATATACACTCACTGTCCACTTATGTCAGCTCCACCTGTTCAACTGCTGTTAACATTCATATCTAATCAGCCAATCACATCAAAATATCCCAGCTTTGGGATGTGGTGGAAAGGGAGATTCTCATGGATGCAGCAGCTGTGTGATGCTGTCATGTTAATATGGAGCAGAACCTCTGAGGAAAGTTTCCTTCGCCTTGTTGGATCTACTGTATCACACTAAGAATCGAAGCAGGGGGTCGAACAGTTCACCAGAAGTAGACCAGTGGCCACAGAGTTTATTATTAATCAATATTCATCACCGAAGGCATTTAGTCTCATAAAGCAACACATCACTGTAAAGTGAGACCATTGTTATCCATTAGCACCATTTTATTCCCTGACTTTGTGCTACAGCATCACTAATGATGATAATATTGAAAAAATTATATAATTATGTGATACAAGGATGGACAACAGTCCAAGCAAAGAGAAACGGACAGCAACTCATGCAGTATCAACCAGTGTGACCTCCTTCCCATAGTGACTGAGTTACTCATCAGTCCACAACCAAATGGCCACACAAGGTCACGCTAGCAGATGTTTTATCTGTATTCTCTATTTTTATAATGCTCAGCACAGGAGGGGGAACAGAGCCCTGACAACTAGATTTCATTTCTGATAAACTTATGGCTGGGAGTCTTCAGCTAAATGCAGATGGCGGCAGCAGATGCCCTTTCATCCCCATGGCTTTTGGCTTCTTGAAAAGTTCATCCACGATAACACGTCCAGGACTAAAGGTTAGCACATCATCTGGACTCTGGGTGTGTGTTTCTCACTAATGGCTCTTTGGCAAGTCTGATGGAACATAACAGCAGCTCAGGCAACATCTGCCCCCCCCACCCTCTTACACTTAGTGTCAATACGATCAGTTTGGTGAGAAATGACGACGCGAGCATTAGCAGGTGAATGAAGAGGAAGTGAAAATGGGCAGCCTCCACCTGTCTGACTCAGTTAGTGCTGATGAAATGGAGCATCTGCACAGAGTGTGTAAACATAAGCTCTACCTTGGGAAATGAGCTAGGGGTGGAAGAGGGGGGTCATTCAAATTTGGGAGGCAGGGAAGGTGGGGGGTGGGATCACTAAGTGCTGCCTGGCTCTCCCTCTGTCCGTCACCTGGTAACAGTGTGACACACGGGAGCCAGAGGGCTAATGTATTCACGGCAGCAGGCTATACAGCAACACATGAGCAACCCCCACCCCACCGGCTCATCCTGCCTCCTGAGATACTGGGTAATCTGGGAGCAGGAAGCAATAGGGCACCGGCATTTTTTTATTTTTTTCGTTTTACAATTTGTCAGTGAAAATCTGCAACAATCACCATGGATTAACTTGATGTGATTGCACGGAGCCTGGAGCTTCCCGTTCCATGTGCACTGGGCAGAGCCAATCGGCACTCTATCAGCAATCCTGTGGGAGGTGATAAGCCTCCTTTACAGCAATGGGGGTCCCCACCAATAACAGCAGGACAAATATTACTAATCTATGGAAATAAAGTGGGTTTTTTTGTGTTGGATCCATAAAAAGGGCACCTTTAAAGGATAAATAATCGTCACACGTGAGTTTGTTTAATAGATGAAGCACAAATTCCCACAGGAGAAAGTCTTCCTACATAATAAAATGGGATCACAGCTTATTTCTCAATCAGTGGCTTATTTTCCTCCTCACTGCTGAAGATAAATCTCAATTGGAGGATAGAGTAGAAAAATAAAAGGCATGGCAACAGATTCCCAGCCTGCCCATTTTATCTGATGGATCGGGGAAGAAACGGAGGGATTAGCTTCTATAGGATGAAAGCAGCTTCTCGTCTTCTGCCTCAGCATCCCTCCCCTCCTCCTTTTATCTGCCCACACATCCACATCATGGTCTCCCCTCGCAACTAGAGACACGTTCTATATGTAGCAGCTGCTCCACCCAGAACCTACAGCAGACGCACAAAAACCTCCGCGCACATGGCCATGAAAGGCGCGGCAAAAGCACCGTTAAGAGGAAGAGCTGGGAGTTGGAGTTCCCATGTGATAACCCCCCAACACACACACACACACCTCAAAGAAAGCCACTCAACCTGATTATGTCACATAATCACAGATCTAACAGTTACACACACACAACACACTCCTCTTTCTTTGTAACTTCCAGAGTCGCCCCCCCCCCCCAAAAAAAAATCCAGGAAACAAACCAAAAAGTGCAGCCTTACCTGGCAAGAGCAGAACACCTTCAGCTCCAGATCTGCTCCCCCCGAAGAGAGGGCTCGCTCAGATGGAGTAAGGAGTCTTGGAGAGAGAATGTGTGATGCTGGGAGAGAAAGATGGAGAGAGAGGGAGTGCTGGGAGGGAAAGTGAGAGGTGGAGCCTGGCTGAGGGAAGAGAAAGAGGGCTGGATGATGACTCTGTCTGCTGTTTATATAGCCAGTCTTGTGGGAGCAGTGTGGATGGCGCTAGATTATCTTCTGTTCAAACATGCACGGTGATGCACCCCGCGCCAGGCTGGAGAAAGGGATGGAGATGGGGGAAAAAAGGAAGAAGAGGTGTGAGAGAGACAGGGGAGACTGAGCTGTTTAAGCCAGCATCGTCACGCAGCAGTTCCTAGGAATCCCTCCAGTAAGAGGGGCACTGCATCACTGAGTCCTTGGCTGTGATTGGCTGCTTAATGGGGAGACGCCAAGTATGGTGGGCGATGCTGTGTAACCTAAGATGACCCTTTCACTACATATTAACACGCCCTGACTATCTCCCCTGTGGGTTCACATCACCTTCAAGGACACTTGAGAACCCCCCCCCACGGCAATTTTTTTGTGATTGTGTGTCTGTTTCTCACAGTAACTCAGAACCACACACATATGAATGTTGAACATCCTTTTACAGGCTCCTGTCCATGAGGGAAGCTGATTTCCCTGGGGGGGGGCGGGGGGGAGGATGAGCCATCATCAGAAAAACAACACCTGCAGGGACAGTCTTCCATCGCTCTAATTGGACATTCAGTCATGTTTGACCTCATTACTAATAAAGAGCAATTACACATCATTTTCAACCCTTAAATGACAATGTTGACTATTTACTAATTCTTTCTGAAAATCTAAATTCAAATGATCTGTGATTAATGTGAATTAAAACTCTTGCAGCTGCCGACTCATTCAACCTAAATATAATCTTTAATCTCATCTTCAACCCAATTAAAAATGCTGTGTAAAATCTAAATAACACTGAATTCAGTGTTTTTTAAGTCTCACAATTCCATGTTTTATTCCCAGTAGATCATAAACAACATGTTGAGCTTATTTTGAATCTGATGGCAGCACCTTATAATGTAATATATGTAAAATATGTAATATCTGTAAAATAGTTGGAACAGGAGCAAAGATAGGCTGGAGAGTAACAGTAGCATTAGAAAACTAATAAGCTAAAAAGTCTCTCAGATGGAAAGATGGACAGAGCTTCAGTCTGAGACAAACTGGGTCTAAAAATGTGGAAGAATTTCAGAAAAATGTTCCTCAATGTAAAATTGTAAAGACATTTCGAAGATCAGTGTATCATATGAGTCAGAGAAATGGGAGGAATCTCTGTGTGCATGGGAAAAAGCAGAATGTAATACTGGTGGTCTTGGGGTTCTCAGACAGCATTGCACTTAAACCAGACATAATTCTCTACTGGAAACCAGTGCATGGACTGAGGAAAAATACCAGAAACCTCTTTCTATGAACACAGATTAAAGCTCTATGATACTGACAAGAAGCCAGATGTGAACAGGATCCAGAAACACCATCATCTTCTCTGGACCAAAGATCATTAAAATGCTCTGAGATGTAAATGGAAAGCATGGAGGGCGTGTCCTGCAGACTGACGAGCAGAGGGAGCATCCAGCATCTCTGATGGGATGGTGCATCAGAGCCGATGGCGTGGGCAGCTTCCACATCTGTCAAGCTCCATCAATGCTGGAAAGTACATGCAGGTGTTAGAGCAACATCTGCTCCATGCAGACATCGTCTATTTCAGGGAAGGACTTAACATTTCAGCAAGACCACGATGGACCACAGAATGATCCATCACTGCTGCATGGCTGCACAGGAGAAGAGTCCGGCTGCTCTTAGAACTCAACAAATCAAAATGTAATCAGATTCACAATGAGCTCATATTTTACACAAGTTTCAATGACTGGTATGATGTTTATGTTCTACTGGGAGTAAAATATGAGTTGATGAGATAAATAAATCATTTAATTCTGTTTCTATTCACATTTTACTCAGCATCCCAACCTTTTGAGAAGCAGGGCGTGTAAGTTGTGAATATAAATGATGTGCTGACATTGGTAGCAAAGCAAGCATGTGACGCGAGGTTCATAATTATGAAGAGCTGCCTCAGGTAGCGAAGGAGTTTTCCATCAGCTGCACGACATGAATACATGAAGTGCTCGCCTGCACTCACAGGGCTGGGCTGCAAATGTAATGGGGTTGCATCTCATCTTTTCCCTTGAAAACAGATAAATAATCTACTTCACATGTGTGATCATGCTCAGGATGGTGCTGAGTGCTCTTTGCTATAAATTCCACAAATTTTACCGTGCCCCATTCCTGTTAACAACCTAAACACACGATGGTTGGCTTAACCTCAGAGACTGATGCTTAAAGGGCTGAAAATGAATGTGATGTAGGCCTGGGTTTGCTAGCAAGTAGAGCAACGATCCAAAAGAACAATACGGAGCAAAGATCTATACAGCAATCATCTGTCAGGCATTCAGAAAGAACATGTGGAATTGTTTCTATTCCTTTGATCTCTAACAACCAAAGTGTATAATTATGAGGAAAAACGAGGATATCCAGAAGTGTAATAAAGTCAGACAGTTCTACTTTGGTTATGATGACTAAGATGCAAATACTGGGACAAGCTAACATTAACACATTAACCTAAATTTTATGTTTATGAGTTTCACCAGAGGTTTAAGAGCTCAGGGGGAAAAGTATCACAGTTTTTTGTGTAAAGTAATTGTGTTACTCACTCTGCAGAATATTTTATCATGACCAAACATGATTTACTCCCCCGCTAGCAAGGCTATGTAGTCCATCAGCTGTCTTCACAACCACAGCTAACTGAGCCAATCATGCAGGCTGATTTAGTCTGAGGTCAGTTAAAAGATTCAAGAAGACATTTTGTGTGACGCAGTGAAAATGGGTGTAAATTCATGAGTAAAACTAAGCAGAGCCGACTTTGTAGTGAGTTTTGAACCAGCTGTTGGGTTTCCTTCGCCACAGCCCAACCAGGCAGGAGTTAGCTGACCTCATCAGTTAGCTATGGGTTGACTAATGTAATCATGCTAAATGTGTATTTTTAGGAAAGCTCTGTAGTCGGTATGTCTACTTTTTTCTCCCCTTTTGCTTTTGATTTAGTGTGTGCACCAACAAAACATTGTCAGGTGCAGTAGTTTAAGTCTTTCTCGTGTCTGAACTACTAGCACATAACAGAAAGCATTGCTATAAAGTGGCCTGCAGAGGTAACTGCTGCTAATGGTAAACATCAAGCAAAAATCTGTAGCTGCAGTGATTTCTGGCTGCGGTTGGGAGGCTGTTTGGATATAAACAGGACTGTTGGTTCAGGAGGTGATCCAACAGCATGAGCACCAAATGTATCCTACCTGGTCCTGCTCAGAAATAGATTGGCCCCAGCACGCATCTGGCCCCCTCCCCAGCCAACAACCCCTATTGGAAGAGCAGCAGGCCTCGTTCCAGTCGTCTGGCTCAAAGCCCTCATGCTCCGGAGAACAAAGGGGTCTTAAAAGCTCACATGCAAACATCACCAGTCTCTCGCTGAACTCTCTGCAATAAGTCCTCAGTCACAGGCTCTTATCCTGCAGGCTCAGAGCAAAATCCAAGTAGCATAACTCATGTGATGTGGAAAATAATTAGCAGTCCGATGAAGGACTGAAAGAGCCTGCCTCCAACTTCCCGCTACATGGTGTAATAAGTAAATTTAAAATTAATTCATGTTCGTTTGGAATGCTTGCATGTGAATACATTGACAGTGAAATGAAACAGTGAAATCTTTTATGTTGTCACAATTGATCTCCACTAGGGGACAGTGCTGAGTTTATAGTTAAGT
Source organism: Craterocephalus eyresii (assembly GCA_037177035.1). Taxonomy (NCBI): domain Eukaryota; kingdom Metazoa; phylum Chordata; class Actinopteri; order Atheriniformes; family Atherinidae; genus Craterocephalus; species Craterocephalus eyresii. The sequence goes on along the minus strand of JBBBVT010000025.1, from coordinate 19,450,652 downwards.
CCCACCATACAACGTTAGTTTCAGACACTAACGCACTGCTATAAAGTTGTTTCGAACCACCAACACGCTCTGAATAGTTGAAGAGCCTTATTTCAAAATCTTGTGCAATCTCTACGTTTTTGTCCTCGTCTTCTTTCTCTTCAAGAGTTTTCCTTTTTTCTCGTTCCTCTTTTTCTTCTTCTCAGATTTGTGTCTGCTCAACACCGCCACTGCAGTTACGGTGGTATTACTCTGGCTTCCGCGTCGAGTCACGGATGTGCAGATTAATGCAGACGGATGAAATTGTCCATGCGCCTGTGTTTCCATCATCTGCGTCGAGCATAAATGGGCCTTAATGGTTCATAAATGTAAAGTTTAATTTTAACCAGTCTGAGGTGGCTCATCCATGACTTGGAGGTTAAGTTTGTTCTATAAGTTTTTGTTTATTTATTAAGCTCTATAGTAATTTTATTTCAGTGTCTATGTAGAACAAATCTGAAGTCATGGAGTGTTTTTTAATCTTCATGGTTTTCAGTGAGTCTTCCTGCAGGTGCTCCTGATGATTATCGGCTGTTTTCTTGCAAAGGCTTAAGGATGTTTCCTGTTTCTGTAACAGCTTTTCTTCCTCTGTTTATGTTTGTTTTCCATCTTTTTCCACATTTTCTCTTCTGTTTACTCTCCTTTCTTTTGTCCCCTCTGTCAGCTCCAGTAATCATATCCATAAAGCTCCGCTCAGTAAAAAGCACAACACTGCAGCCAGACCATCTGCTCTCATGATGCAGCAAAATAAAAAGAAAAAAGTCTATGAATAACAATTCCAAGCATCATGTTTTATTTAACAAAGTATGAACCGCTTTTGTAATCTCTACTTTGTAAGATGATGCTTTTCTCCTTCACACTGCCAGTGCCAGACTTATTTCCTGAAGTCTCTGGGGTGATTAAAACAAATTAATTGTGTTTTCTGTTTTACTAATACTAATACAGTTTCAGTCTCATCACCACTTGTATGACTCTGAATCTTTCCTAATTTCAGTTTGAATTCCTTCCTCAGTCTCCTGGTAGGTTGTTGGGTTTTCATTGCAGTTGGCCTCCAGTTCAGATACATGACCACCACCTGTGGAGTATGCTGGCAGACACTACTGTAAATGGACTGGATGGATGCTTATCAAACATATCGAAGTGGATTTTGAGACAGAGAATAGTGGAAAATAAATCATAGGAATCAAGATTTTTGTTTAAACGACAGCGAATTCTTATCAAGATTCATGTTGTCACAGCAGGCTTGTTCATGAAAAATTGTGTCAGTAGCCTAAGTGTGGTTTATTTATCATTGTCACCAAAACTGGCTGCTTGTCTCATGGTGCACCTTTAACAATGGGTTTGTGGCTTTCTGGTTTTATACGGCGTTTAGATGCTCACAAATTGGCTAATTTGGAGGCTGACATTTTTTCTGAGTTGGAGAAGCTTGAACATCAACTTCCTGGTAATGACGTCCTTAATCCTGGCCACTAAGAATTACAAGACACTCAAAGGCACCATAAAAACAAACATGTTGAATTTTTTTCCATTTACTTTGTTCCAAAAACCACAATTTATGATTTTAATCAGATGATGTGGACATCTGGAGGTGTGGAACTAAGATAAAGTCAGACTGTTTGACCTCGATTATTATAACTACATAATAAAATATCCTGGTTTGAGACTCTAAAGGGTACTTGCAAAAAAATATCTGTAAATCATCAGATCAATATTATTTTCGGCTTTTTAAAATATATTATTTAAACAATTTCCACCCTGCTCAAAAATACCAAACATTTAAAGATTTTTACAATATTACCCTTTAAACTCGTTTTAATATCTGAATTATCAACAGAATTTATTTGATTCTACTTGTGTTTTTTTATGCAATGTTACCACGGGGGTCAAACGAGGGTACTAAGGTGTATAAGGAGTATAAAAGACATTTGATAGAAACAGACAATGAATTTACAAAATAAGTTCACAAAAATTGGTTGCAAAAATGTTTTTGCTACTAGCCGCAATACAGACAAAATGATCACCAAGTAAAGAAACCGTTGAGAATATAGTAGAACAGTGTCACAAGAAGGGCATCAGTGTCTACAAATAGAAATGTATTCTCTCAGTTTTCTATGTAAGGATCTTAAAGATCAATAGCTCTGATGGTTCAGTCTGTGTTCAGAAATTTAGCATATGACTGAGCTCAGGAAGAGAATAAGATTTTTTCATATTTTAGTTGCTTTTTGTGATTTGATTTTATTTTAATGGAAATTGTTTAGAATCAGTATGTGGCATCGTCTCGTATTGATGGAGGGATCGAAATATTATCGTGGGAGCAAATATTAAATTGTTATCCTCTGAATCAATATGTCATAAAAGCCTGTGTAGAGCTGCAGACAGTCATTCATGAGGCTGTATTATGGTGTCTGAGTGACAGTGATAATTAGCAGAGCACTGAAAAGGATCAGAGGACGTCCGTCCTTTTTATTCAATCCAACCAACAAACCCAACTGCTTTTCTGAAATAAATAAGAGAGAAACTCTGTATGACTGCTCCAGCCAGCAGGACCTCCTATTAAAAAATGTCAAGGATATTGATTGCTTTCATGCTCTCAACACAGCCAGTAGCTTAAAGGCAGCTTTTTAGAGGCTTCAGTTACCCACACCACTCCACCATTGTGATTCCCAGAGAAAAGGCTTCCTCTGCCCTCTCTGTGCACACGGCGTCCCAACAAGCCTGCCGTTTCTCTTGTTTACAGATCGACAGCATCTCTGGGCAAAGCTGGGCGACAGCCTGTGGCAGACTGATGGATGATGTGACACTCATGTGCCGCTGTGTCAACCCTGCAACCACCTCCCACACACTCTTTTCACCCACTTCCTCTCTCTGCCTGAGGAGAGAGAACAAAATGATTATAAATGCTGATCAAGCTTTAAGTCATACCTTTCCTTCATGTATCTGTTCAGAAGGCCTGATGGGTTTACAGTGAGCAGCTGTCACGCCTGACTCTTCTGGCAAGGTTAGATCTGGAGGTGAGATGACTAATGCTCAGCAGTGGGCAAATGAGGGACAATAAGATGAGACATGACAAGATCAATAACCGAAAGCTAAAACTCCTCCAAGAAATTACAAAAGATGTAATTAGAAAAAATAAAAATCAATAAAATGAGACACAACTTAATAGATATTCTAAAGAAAGTACCACGAGTAGGTGATAAATCATCCAGATAAGTCACAACATAAATGTCATTCTGATGTAGATACAGTTAATATCTGATCTGAAAAGAAGTTCTGAAGGAGAGTGACATGAGTGATTTTGGACCTAATCAGTGCTTTGGTAAGGCAGACACAATGATAGAGGAGCTGAATCTCAGATTAAGAATTAGTATTCCAATTTCCCAGATCAGTAAACAGCATTCAGTCTTATCTATGGTGTTGGACAGACTAATCTTATATTGATTTCTACCATCCTCACACTCCACAGCCAAATATTCACAGAAAATTGAAGTGCCACTTGGCTCAGCTGATACTGAATGACAATTTTCCAAGAAACATTTCTCACCATGCCCCTCTAAGAGTCACCAGAGCATTACAGACTGACAATGCTCCTCCATAATGCTCCAAGACATGAAACCTGCTGGTCTGAACATGCTTCTTTATATGTCTGGCAACTTGGATACTTGGCAGCTGTTCCAGATGATTTACTCATGTCTTCACTTCCACAGTCAAAAAGGCTCTGCTATGTTGATAATACAGTCAATGTAAACCACAAAGGCTTTGTTCACTTGCTAATCCATCTCTTTACAAATATCTCACCTCTTGTTGATGTTGTTGTGGCCAGAGGCACCTGGTTTAGCACAGTTTGAACAGTTGAATACTTCATTAAAAAACTCCAGGGAAACCAGCAGGACCTTCATGATCATTTCAAACAAAGACAGGGTCATAGGAGACACATGAGCCGAGTTTTTAGAGCTGGAATAAAAACAGTAAAATACCTGATTTCGTAAATGGACTGTACTTACAGTATATCGTACTTTTCAGGTCAAAAGCTAAAAGCCACTCAAAGCACTTTGACACTATGTTCATTTACCCATTCATACAGCACCTATATTGGAATATAATGCTTTCTAAGCATTCATACACCCGACTGGCACATCAGGAGGCAACATAGGTGTCTTTGTCAAGTGTGACAGTGTGGGTCCTGTCACTATGGCTCCAATTTTGCATGTGTCCTGGCTGCTTGGCCTGGGATATCCATTTGGCTGACTGGTCAGCACACGACTTCACCCCAGAGGTTGTGTGATCAATCCCTGCCCTCGTTTGTACTGCCACACAAGGACGATACAACAAGCAGTTTTACCCATTGTCTTGATTAGTTTTCTGCTAAGAGAATTCCTACTTTTTTTCATCCTACAGTAAAATTAATTATTTTGGATTTGGGATTATATAATGGCAAAAATAAATGGTAAATGGACTGTAGCTACTTGTATTGCACTTCCCTAGTCATGTGACCACTCAAAGAACTTTGACACTACATGGCTCATTCAACCTTTCATACAGCACCTCTACTGAATCATAACCATTCACACACATTTACACCCCCGATAGGCACATCTGGAGGCAATGTAGGGTTTAGTGTCTTGCCTAAGGACACTTCCACATGTAGCAAGCTCTATCCACTGAGCTACAGCTGCCCATAATATGTCATTTGGGATTTGGAAAAGTCATTTAAATCCTTATTTCTGTCTCTCATGCAAGATCCAGAGACTAACCGTCATCACTCTGCATCATTTATCCCTTTTCTATATTCGACTGAATTAAATCTGCTCAGTGTTATACTTAGATCACTATAGCTGGTCTATTATAGTTTTACTAATCAGACTGTAAGTCATTAATGCTGCAGTGAACTCTTTGTTTATACCTATTACAGCTTGGCTCATGCTTTGCTACTCCTTCAAATGAAGAAGTAGTAGTGTGGAGGTAAGAGCATATACCCGACATAGCGCTGGGAGCCGGCACAGTTAAAAGCATCACTGTTTTGTTTCAAGGCCGAATCATTAAATCCTCCTCTTTGTTTCATAGCAGCCATTGTTCCACTGGTGATTTACTATCATGTCATTCCTCTCTAGTGGGCCTATTCTTGTCTGTGTATCATCCTCATGTGTGGGGAATGAGTTATTTTTAGACAGGCAGTCACATGACGTCTGTGCAAGTGGAGTCTCGGAAGTGGTAGGCCACTATGCCATGTTACAGATCCACAGCTCCCAGCTCACAACAGATCCTGATGGAAAAAATCTACTTACAATGAGAAACTAGAGCATCTTTATTTCTCACCTTAAAACAATTAGTGAGTGGATGTGTGGATACAATTACATACAATTAGTGTGGATGATATGCAGTCCCCAGTTCTCTCCACTTATGACCTGTTGGGTGAGAAAGACTCTGATCTAGAAGTACAGAGGATGGGACAGTCCAAGGTTGTGGAGTTCCAGTGTCAGCTGATTTGGGTTCACAGGACTGAAAGCTGAACTGAAGTCCACAAATAACATCTTGACGTAGATATACATATACGTGCTCCAGTTGAGTCAGCGCCGTGTGCAGTGCTAATGAGACTGCATCCTCTGTCCATCGCTTCTCCTGTAGGCCCACTGTTGTCTGGCCAGAGTAGCAGGGACGACAACTTTGATGTGACATAAGACGATCCTCTCATAAAACTTCATGATTACTGCTGTCAGAGCGACAGTTCTTGTACCACTGTCCAGACCCCTTTAAATCTGTCACCATTGTCCCATAAAACAACATTTTCATAGATTTCAGCCACATTGATAGATTTAAAATCAAATTTCATTCACATAAAAAGAATAAAAACTGTTAAATCTTTTCAATCACCAGATGTCATTCGGGAAAAAAATGGGTCTAGGGTATTTCTACTGCTGTTACATGTCAGAAAGGTCAATGTTGGCTCAAACAGGATGTCAGGGTTAATTCTACTCAACAATCTTAACCTGGAACCAATGCAAAGGCTTGATTTAGTCTCATTTCATAACTAGGATAATAAAAACAATTAAGGTTTCTCCAAGGATACAGTGACTCCACTAGTTCAAAGCTTTCCTTCCTTCAAATATGAATTTGTAGTTTGTACATTGTTCAAACGACGGTGGCATTTTTATGCCCACTGTGTGCAAAATCCAAAAAGCTTCAAAGACTTTAAAATTCCGGAAAATAATGCAACATGGTTACACATGGTCCTTTGGCTCAAACTCAAACACTGGTTTATCTCACTGATCAGTATTTTTAGACTGATAGGAAATTGTTTTCCTCAGTTTGCTGTTTATCCTTTATGTTATTCATGGGAGATTTAGTAAGACCTGGAGTGCAGATAAAAACTAACCCTTTGGCTAAATCTGGTTCCTTTGTTTTTAACTTGCTCCATCCCTTTCAAAGAAACAAACTATGTACAATGGCATGATCTGGTCGGGTTGTCCTGGTTGTGGTGAGATGCCACTGTCTCTGTGGAGTCTATCTCCATAGGGTAAGCTGTGTTTGACTGGAGTAGTCAACGGGTATTAGTTGGGATTCGTTGGATAAAGACATTCTGACTTCCTCTCCAAACTTGAGTTTTAAGACAGAACTACTCACTGTAATCAGTCAGACATGACCAAATCCCATTCCATTAAAAAAACATTTCTTTTTGTGTGTCTGCAAATCCCTTCAGGGTCATATGATGGAGTCTGAAGGAAATCACATTTGAACTACTCTAAACAACCATGCAAAATAGGAAAAAAATCCAATCTCTTCCAAAAATTGGATTGGAGTATTAAGACCTGCAGAGTGATCGTTTCTCTGGCCTATATTTTAATGATGGGGAAGCAGTAGGGGACCTGGATAATGGACTGGGGGGGCACTGGCTGAAAAAAGAGAATCACTGTCCTGCAGGATAATAACAGTGACACGTCTAGTCCCCGTTGTTTGTTTCAAAGTTTTAACGGTTAACTTTCAAAAGTTGAGGGATAATTACTGTGTAAAAACCTGTAATATAGCAGCTGCATTCAAAAATAAAACAAATAGACTCATAGATTAAAGAGCTTTGTTTGAAAGCAGATCAGCTCACACCTGTAAGGTTGGATCTGATCTCAGGACCAGAACAATTAACCACATGATGGTTAGGTAGAACCAGCGGCAGCCACTGACAGCCTATCATTTTCCCATGCAGAATTATCTATAATTTAGCTCAATAATAGTCAGAAATGTCTATGATCATTCAAACATCCTCATCCACGTAGTCCTTTCTTTGTCACCTTTAAAAAGAGTAATGCTCTCATACACTACACAGTCCTGCACCGTAATTTTCATCCACAATCGAGATCGTTGGTCTCACCGATACTCCCACGGCTAAGGGAAAAGAGTTTGATCCAGAGGTTTCAGAGAGTAGATAAAAGAAGTTGACCTGCCAACACAAGTAAGACTCAGAAAGAGCCATCATGACATGTTCGTTGGCTCCCATTGAGTCACTGATATTTCATCAAGATCAGTGAGAGAAGAAGTTAGACTGGGCCAGGGCCGCTCCGCCTTAAAGGAGAACTTCGGTATTTTTCAACCTGTACCTATGTTGTAGCATGCTATATGATCATTTACTCACCCAGAC
>JBBBVT010000025.1:19318623-19341936 GCA_037177035.1 Craterocephalus eyresii | reverse complement strand
GAAAGGCTCGATGAAAGACAGGAACATATAAATGAACAGAGAAGAGGAGGAGGAGGGGGAGGGGGGGCAGAAGAGGAAGACTGTTAGAAAATGGGAGATTTTGGAGACCAAAGGAATGATTAGGAGCTTCCCGGTTCGGCGTGATGCTTGCAGATAGCATGGAAAAGTGACACTGATAACATCGGCCGGCTACCAGCTAAAAATAAACACATCTTGTTATCACAGTGATGGAATAACATGCGTACCCCCCCCCCGAATCAATTCTCCAGAAACGGAAGACTTCATTGGACGTCTCAGTAAAAGCTGATGGTCATGGAGTCGAGCGGCGACTGAAACGTGTCCTGATCAGCAGGACTTATTCCTGCCTTCCCCGTCCGTCTCAGGTCAGCTCACATTTTCCTTCCTTCCTTTTCTGTCCTAACATCATCGTGCTGACCAATCTGATCCCAGATCAGCCTCTGCAGCAGGAACAGGTTTCTGTCAGCCAGTGAAGCCTGCGCTGATCAGACACGGAAAACCGGACCAAATAAAAAAAGTTTCCCACACGACTTTAACCGGAAGAGTTGCTTTACTGGATCTGGGGCTAGAGAAAAGCGTAGAATTCATATTAAATTTGTTTACAGCGCACTGATTCAGGGCTCTGAGACGTTCCCCGACATCTCAGATGAATGAAAAACTTCCAAGCAGCATCTTAAACATTGGCAGCTTCTCCTAAGGGGACAGAGAAGAGCCGACGGTGGAGGACGACTTCACCGTTCCGTTTAATAACACAGCTGATTCTAAAAATGTAACGAATACGTGGTTTTACAGTCATTCACAGTATTGTAGTCCTCCAGTAAGTTGTCCTCCAACTTCATGTGAAACAAATACAGGATGTAGCATTTCTTCTGTTTTTGTCGCACGAACATCAATGTTTGAAGTTACTTAATACTTATATTAGCTTCCTCTGAATTTTTATCAATATAGTTTTAATACAGAAACCTAAAATAAAAAAGGGGTACTATGCTTCTGCCGACTCTTTATTTGGATCAGAGATTTACAGGATTTTACTGGTGGAAAGTTTTAATAATTTGCTGTTTTCGTTAGAGAATCAAGTTTCACTTTATCTATTACAACTTCCTGTTTATTTTGCCATTTTTTCATTTTAGAAGTCTGACGTACTAAACTTAAGAACCACTTGACAAATAATTTCTGTTCCAACAAACGCGACTCAGCGTGAGGTGGATGCCGTTTCGCCGTCAGTGTTTGAAAGCAAATCTAACTCCACATACGCCGTCTTATTTCTTTATGTTTGCATCAAAAAATAGAAATAAATCAGACTTTAAAGAGTGTTTAAGTGATTTTACACAGTTATGGGATTGGGAAATAAATGAATCCAAGAGATTATTTATTCCATTTCTGGCATCCCCAGCCAGCTCCTTCCTCCAGATAAATGAATCCAAAGGGGTCTGAAAATCAGAATCAAACCAGTTTTGCAAACGACCCTCATCATGTCTTTGAACCACTATTTTAAAAACAAAGATATTAATATTGACAATAAGATATTGGATGCCGTGTGCCATGTGTTAGTGTGTGTGGTGGTACCTTAAGTTCCTCCTCCATCTCAGAAATCTTCCTTTCTAGAGCTCTTTTTTCCTGTTGGGTGGAGAAAAGCAGGTTAACGCCGAGCTCACACATGTCGGAGAAACAGGAGAGCACACTTCAACGCAGCCTTTACGCACAACATGGAAAAAAAGGAGGTGTGGAAGATGGTGAGGGTGTGGTGAAAGCAAACACTTGGTCACACACATGTCCTGTGAGGCGTCTGCAAGCAACAGCCAGTTCAGACTGATGTCGTCAGTGCTGAACATGAATTTCCATGGAAGAGGGACGAGTTATGGAAAGGCGCGGGATTGTCATGAATCGGGGTGAAATGTCATTTGTAAAATATTTTTTTTGGAGATTCTTGAATCTTAAAAGTCTGTGTTGATAAGTGGTGAGGTGATAAAACACATAAAAATCCAGAAGTTATTAAGTCATGGCTGCAAATCTGCGTCTAAAGACACGAAATGAGTGAAAAAAGTTGGGATCTCATGCACAGGTTCACTAAGCAGTCATTTAATGTCCAAACAACATCAGATCAACTTCAGGACTGAAGTTAAATTCCCAATCATGTCATGCATAAAGGCTCATTCCACTGCTTTTCCTCAGACCTTGACCTCATTACATCAAAAAGCACATAATCCAGGATGTTCACATCTGGACTGGAATATTCCACGTAACATGCAGATTTCTTACAACAGTAACCTATTCATGAAAACACGAGAAGAAATGCACATGCTGTGTAGAACTTCAGGACCTGGGCTAATGTGGTCTGGAGGGTAAAAAAAGTCCATAAAGTTAGTCCGATGTGCAATTTCTTATATATAAGTTTTAAAACTCAGAATTTCAGTCCAGATTTCAACTTCACAAGTCTTTTCGTTTTGATCAGGACCTGGTCTCATGTGGTTTGGAGGCCAAATAATAAAATAAAATAATATATCATTTACATTTTCACATACAAAATAAAAGGTTTTAAAAAAATCAAAAACTGCATTTGAAGAAATCTGCATGCAGAATACTTTAGTGCAGATCTGTCTAAGTGATGCAGCTTTAAAACTAGACCAGGTCTAATGTGGTCGAGGTTTCCCTACAGAAACAGCCGTGGAATCCTCCTCTCAGCAAATTGTGAATCAGAAGCCAACGACAGCGTCGTCTAAACTGAGAGCTAACACAGGAAGCAGCCTGGAGAGGTTGTGACCACACGCTGCCTCTGAAAATTAACGGGTGGAAGAGAAAAGGTGGCGTGGGGGGAGGGCGTCCCCTTTCACCCCCCTCCCAGCTACAACGGCACCAGTGACACGACAGCCAGCAGCAAAGAGGACATCGATATGAAAACTCAGGGTAAACCATACCACCCAGATGATATTGGGGCCTGCTCGTAACCTTCAGACATAAACCCAGTGGAAGTGTTAATGTGATGCTTACAGCAGCTCTGATTTCATCAGAGCATAAACATCTTTCATCAGTCTGACACACAGGTTTCATTCCACAGGGATTTTACTGGCTCATTACCCTTTTCTCCATCTCGAGCTGGGATCGGTCAGTGTAGCGTTCCTGCCTCTGAAATTTAAAGAACAGAGATGGCGCGTGTCAGAAAGCTGAGTTATCTCCCGACTGCACTGAACACACAGAACTACACGTACCTGCGTGGCTTTCTCTAGCTGTAGCTTCAAGTCTGCCAGTTCCAGGTCGGTGTCGCGTAACTGGGCCTTCAGCTTCTCGTTCTCGGCTAAAATCTGCTCGTAGAGCTGATGAGAGGAACACCCAGCTCAGGACAAACTGTTTCATTGATGATTATTATTATCTAATCAGCCAATCACCTGGCATCAACTGTGTCGTGTCAGTATGGAGCAAAAGTTTATTTTTTATTTTATTTACTTTTTACATTACTAGTCAACACATTTGTACAAAAAAGTTGTAAAAAAAAAAAAAAGCGCATCAACTAAATCCAACCTTCTTATAATCAGTGGTGTCATCTCGATCCAGCCGACTTGAGTACGGCCTTCGACTTTCACCATAGCTGCGGCTCAACAGAGCATCGTTTCGATCTATAGATGAGGAGCTCTCATTCCTACAACAGTAAGGAAAAATACTTATGGCAACAACGGACATACAGGCAGCAGAAGCCAGGAATAAAATATGAAGAGGTGAAACTTACTGGGACAATCTGTCACTCTGTGAAGAAAAAAAAAAAAAAAAAAAAAGTTAAAAACACACATGGATCTGAAAGAAGAATAATCTGCCACTCTGTGGACTGGAAAATGACTTTATATCTGCAGATTAGGAAAAGCCTCAGAACGTAGCCATGAAGACAGTCTTCTTTTAAGTTTTTAACATGCAAATGCACAAACGGTAATCTCTCTCAGTTCAGATGCTAGCCAGTACCTGGAGGCTCGGTCCAGGAGCAGCGGCCTGAGAACAGAGCCAGGCATCTGATACGGAAGCTGGAGGGTGTTTCCCAGCTATTTTAACATTTTAGTCTCCTTCCTGAGACGCACAGAGATGATAAAACAATCCAATGAGGTCCTCCGGGAATAAACGGTGAGAAAAACACACTCCCCTCTGAACTTTTCTAAATCATGTTCTGGACATTGAGACTGATGGAAAACAGATAACAGCCCTGTTAATGTGAAGTCTACCAACCAGTCGGCATTCAAGCTTTTTCCTCCAGCCGTCGGGTTGATTTGGGAAAGTTTTATCTGGATCAGCTTAACAGGTTCTTGTTTCAATGTTTTTCTGTCCAGACTTGGACCCCGTCTCAGAGCTGAACCTGCACTTGTCAAGTCTTAATAAACATGTAACTAAAAATGTAGATTGGCAGAGGCTTAGTTTCGGTTCTGTTAGATCTCAGCTGACCACAACGTCCTATTAGACCAACCGGAAAAGCAGCTGGGAAGCTTCTGAATAAATCTGAATCTGGCTCGAGAGACGGGGACGTTAATTATAGATCTACTCAAACAATATTGGATGAGGAGTCCCTCAAAGCTCCATGTTGGGTTTCATATTGTTTAGCATCTACATGCTCTCACTAGCTCGGATACATGGATTTATGTGGATGTGCCCGAATTTCCTTCAGCTTACGAAAGGCCACGTTCACATGAAAACACTGAGAGCAAGACAACGTTTGTGTTGCGATCTGGCTTCTCATGCACACACCAACGCAGTGTCGGGGGCACCTCCAAGCTTTGAGAACAGGCTCCATCAATGCCTGCAGCCACATGAACAAACTAACACCACCGTCATGGTGGATTTCCTTGTTCTTCTTCTCCTGCTACATCTTTTCAGGTTATTAGGTCTCTTAAAACAAAAAGGCCTCATCATAGCGTATATGACGTTGTCTCCCAGTTTAATAAGGATGTAGTAGGAACTGGTGTGAGATGTATTGTTGCAACTTAGCTGTGCATGGTACTACACCATAGCCAATCAATTTGCAGTTGTTTCAGAGTTGTATGTATGCAGTTTTTTTTATCCAGTAAAGGGAGAAAAATGCTTATTTTCCGCAGCATTGTCGTGTAAACCCGGCCAAAGATGCATGTGAAAAGATCAGCATCACAGGATCAGTGTTCAACTTCAGTCGGCCGAGTTATAATCAACGGATCAATCCAGAAATCTTAGAGCTAAAATATAAAAGCCATATTAAAGAAATCAGCCCCATTAACACCAGAAGAATATATCTAAAAAAAACAAAACAGAGATAACTCAGCTTGATTTAAACTTTGATCTGTTTTCTGTAGTCTTGGCTTAGAAAAATAAAATCAGACAACTGAAAGTACTCCAGAATGCTGCAGCTGCCGTCCTCATAAAGACCAAAAAGGTTGAAAATATTGAAAGTTGCTGCTGGCGTGTAAGACTCTGAATGGTTCTGGTCCAAAATATAAGTCTGATCTGCTGAAGTCATGTGAACTTCTAAGACCATCTGGGTCAGGTTTGCTTTCCATTGCGACAGTTCAAACTAATCAAGTTTCTCTGCTTCTGATAGTACTTTCTGGAGTAAACTACCAGAAAACCTGAAATCTGATCCAATATGGAGAGTTTTTCCTTTTTTAAAATATATTCCCTGGCATATTGACATTCATTGTGTTTTATTTCCGGCCGACGCCTGTAATGCCAGTTTGTATTCTGCTGCCGGTTTCTTCTGGTCGTAAACAGAACACTACATCTCCCCATGTATGAAAAGTGCTGTATAAATAAATAAGTCTTTGTGTTTGGTCTCCACGCAAAGATAGTGGCTCATTTCCTTTTTATGGCTTTGTAGCTTCTCCACCCTTGTTGCTGTAAATGACGACCACGCAAACATCTCCCATCCAAACAGGAAGTTCACCCAGCAGGTTTTATTTCTACAACACACCCCCTCTCTGCTGCTTATTCTACAGACAGCACAGCGTATTTAAAGTTTTTATTTAGATTTCAGGGATTCCCAATATTTTCATTTCACCTGAACAAAAAACTTGTTTAAACTCGCCGACTGTTTCGCTTTGTACCAGACAGACGAAGAGCCAGACTTCCTCTGCTTTGTGCATCTGCATGTTATGAAAATCTACGGATCTGTGGCCCAGAGAGCATTTGGTCTGCAGCGTTACCTCGGCAACAATCGCCGGAAGATGGAAATGGGGTGACTGTAAAAATTCAAAGGCAGGGAGAAGGAAAGAGGTGTGGGAGGGCAGGAAATCGTGTTGGCAGAGGGCAGCGTGGGGCGAGACCCGAGGAAGGAGCGGAAAGAGAATAAAGTGGTGAAATGAAGGAAACAGGATCAGCTGGATTTGGATATCAGGGCGGAAAGCTGCTTTTAAGTCAGCTTGATCTTCCGTTACCTGTGGCTCCCCCTTCGTGCTGCCCTCCGAGTCAGACTGCTGCTCAGGATCATTTTCATCCCCCTTGAATAAAAAAAAAAAAGCATGATAAAAGGATGAGACGTCTTTGAGCTCCAACTACCTGAATGATCAAAGCAGGACAGCTGGAGTCTCTTACATCTTGAGTCCAGAAGGACACTCCGGTGGACCGTCGTTTCTCCCGGGGCCGCCTGCGATCCCTGATGGAGCGGGGCTGAGACTTATCCTCTCCCTCCTTCTCCTCCTCCTTTTTGTCTGTTTCTGAAAAGTAAAAGAGAGAGAGCAAGTTGAGAAGCTGCTGTAATATTAAAGCAAGATGAAAGTTAGAACAGACATATGTTCACTCCTTTCGGACGCCTGTAATTCCTTCAACTGAAAAAACAAACAAACCATATAACTTGATGTACATCGGCCTCAACGTTGTGCACATACACAGAATCTGATGGAGAATTAATGTTCAGGTGAAAGAAGGGTCCACAAACAGAAGTTGACTTGGCTCAGGTTCAGAAAAACGTCTTTAGTCCCAGAACAAAGTGGCCATTGTTTCCTTCAGCTTAAACGGGCGAAATCGGCTTTTATTTTCCCAGGAAAACTTCCCGGATGTGTGGGTAAACAGAAGAGGTGGTTCAGTTAAAAGGCTACCCAATCCCTCTCCGTCCCAATGCTCTAAATCAGCACGTGGCTGTTTGCCAGGAAAATGTGGACCTGAGAGAGAACTCCAGTTACAGGTGGGACCCAGGAGTTGTACGTCTTATACTGGTGGCCATATGGGATTTTATTTGTTTGCTTCAATCCCAGTTGTCACGGCTCGGTTCAAAGATGGCATTTATGAAACAGAGAGGCTGGGAGATGTTAGTTCATGTGGCACCAACACCTGGAGGCTGGTTTTTATGGTATAAATACGTAAAACAAAACTACAAGCATCCCACAATAAGGCCCTGCAGAAAGAGTCTTATTGTAGGTAGAAGGTGCATCTAAGCAATTCAAATATTATGGGAATATTTCAGAGAAAAAGATATTTTAAGTAGGATCATGTGATGGTAATTCCTTCATCTCAGACTATTGCAGAAGATCTGCAGACAGCGGTGGAGAAACCACAACACGAAAGAACTTGCTGCATGTTAGGTGGGCTCCTGCTCTGATGAAGAGTAAATATGAAGCAGAGCATTTACTAGTGCGCTCATGGTTCTGATACTACAGTTCTGCTTCGTGGTTGGTCACCTCGTTAGAGAACAGCAGGTAACACTTGATTTGTGCGCATGTGCATTCAAACGTTCAGAAAAGGTCTAAGTTCACATGTACAGGTGATATTCTGACATCATAAAAACAAAGATTCATTTCATACAGATTCAAGTTTATCATATAGTTTCATTTCTTTTAAATGTGATGATTGTGGCTTTCACCTGACAAAACCCCTAAATTCATCATTTCAGAAAATGTGAATATTATTTAATACCAATAAAAACAGAAAAAAATGAAAAGTCTGTCTGCCGTGCGTTATCTGCACTGCTTCGGCTGACCTACATGGTTCAGTCCGATCTCTGGTCTTCCTCTCACCACCACCACGTTAAGGCTGGGTTTATACTGGAGTCGTAGGCTCTGCAATGGTCTGCAGAGGCTTACCGTGCACCTCTTCCAGACCTGATATGCACCCGGATACCATACTAGTGTCCGGATATTGGACTACCTTTAAACTGCAGGCATAGGTTACATTAAACCAAATTTTTCCAGGTCTGATATTCTAAATTTCCTGGATTTGGTATTTTTGTGACCCGTAAGCTGCAATCATCCAAACTAAAAGACAAACAGACCTTTTTCGGTATCTCTGGAGGAGCGACTATAGGAGGAGGTGATCCCGGTCAGACTGTTGGGCCTGTTGAGGGAGCTGGAACCGGAGGACAAGGAGGAGCTGGAGTAGGATGTTGTGGATGAAGTACTGACTGAGGTGGAAGAGGAGGACGAAGGCCGGTAACGCTGGAGAGGAAGAAACAGAAGGAGTAAGAGGAGAAGACTCACACACTGAAGGTGCAGATTAGCGGGGAGAGAAAGTCACCTCTTCATAGCTGCGGTACTTCGATCGGTAATCGTCCTCCCGCGTCTCTGTCTCCTTCTTCTCCTCCTGCTTTTCCTTGTCCTGCTTCTCCTTTTCCTCCTTGTCCTCCTCGCGGGTCTTTGGGGTGCGACTCCGGCCGATGGTTTTCTCGGCTTCTTGCAGGTCGGTCAGTGTCACACCCTGGAAGAGAAACGTGGAAGCGCTTAGCTTGTAAATGAGAGAGACACAGAAGCTAAGTGCCGACTGTATACACAAAAATCCAGGCTGTCAACTTTTACTATAAACAGTCTGAGGCCATAAAGCCAGAAACTGCAGCCGCTTCCAGACCATCGCGCGTCAGCAGCACCCGTCACCAGCAGGAGACTGAGCCGCTCTCTCACACAGAGACTAAAAATATGGAATGTTTTGATGGTGAGCAGTTATTTATAGCTCAGCATCAGCGATTAGATGAACTGACCTGGGTGGACCTCCTTGACTGCCGGGCCTGTCTGGACCGAGCCTTCCTCTGAGACTCCGACTCTTCGTCTCGCACAGGCGTCAGGTATGACCTGATGAATACGTAAAATAGAGCAATAGTACAAATATTACTCCAACATGGACAAATTTTCAGCAATGAATGGCTCAGGTAAAGTTTCTCCCATCCACTAAGTCGCAGGAAGTAGAGCTGCATTTAATCTTGACCGGGGAATTTTGTTAAATGATGCTACATTCGGCTCTAATAAATAAATCCGGACGTTATTGGCACACAACATATACTTGCTTTTAATGATGCGAACAAGTGTTTATCACGGCTGCCTCCTGTTTTTTGCATTTGAAGCACCATTTGAGCAAATCCTCTACATACTCACAAGCAACAATGAGAATAACCAGTAGGGAGTGTAGGGAGCAACCAGTTTGACCAGTAAGGTTTTAATCCTGGAGCAGACTAGCTATGAACCTCCTCTATTGTACCCGTGTTCATCGTTTCGTTTCCACCCGACATCTCTACCTGGGCCCAATCCCAAGCCGCTCTCTACACACTACTGTAGTTGTGTACAAATATGGTTCATATTACTCGATATAAGTTCAATATCTGTTTTTCCTTTTGGTTATTTCATCCATTCTTATACATCCTGATAAGTTGTTTTTTGTAGGTGTATATAATTAGTGCTCAGCTACCTTTGTTAAATTAGGATACTCTGTTTGGGATAGATGACACACTCTGTATGAAATTGTGTTGTTTTTGTCATGTTTATATGAAGCACCATTTGTATGGTATGGTGTCGATGTCTCATGTTTTTTTGCAATAAAAGTTCATTGTGATGATTAAAAAAAAAAAAAAAAAGTTGCGAGGCGCAGCAGCCACCTCGTTATTCCCCGCACCGTCCCTGAAACGTCAGAAATCCATCCAACGATTACGATGAAAGGAGCTACATTATACTTCACATAGTGACTCCACACGTCGTTCTGCTTTAATCCTCCCATTATTACCGTTTCATATTTACTACAGTTTGATATTTACCATCAAACACGCATGATGCAAATGCAAGGTTAAAAAAAAGACTTTTCATGGCCATAAAATTAACAAAAAGTAAAAAAACTAATAATACAAAAGAGACTAAATTGTAATGTTAATGCATCCGTTTCTATCAGCTTTACGGTTTAGCTCTCATGATCAACGAAAGGAAAACCGAGGAAGAAGAAGAACCTGCCATAGCTGCAGGAACCAGTATGACCTCAGTGAGTCACCTGGAGCGCTGCTGGATACCTCAACCAAACCAGCAGATTCTAAAACTCTCTCCCAGTTTTTCTCTGATGGACCATTAAAAACTGGAGGTGTGGTGTCAATAAAAAAAAATTACTGTATATATAATATTGGGTGTAAAAGTGGGATATTTAGATGCATTCATCCTTTTGAGATGGCAAAAAGGTGATGGAATTGACTAATACTGGCCTTTAATATTAGATTCATGAATTTTCATGATTCATGACCAAATATTTCAACGATGCGGGTTTGGAAGAAACTGATACAAACCGCTCAGGACATTCGTTTTCTATGCACTTTGGTGCATAATGAAGCTTCCCAGTTCCAGACTGGTGACCTCTGGGTGCCAGGTCCATTTTGTGAAAATGCTTCACTAGCAATGATGTTCTATTTCTGAGGAAGACTCCATGGTTTTCCCTGCAGGTCTGGTTTAATCTGACATTTACTCCATATTTCTGACGAGGCTTCACCAACAGCAGATGGACCAGCTGAAGGTCCAGATGCATCGTTTAGGTCCAGTTTCAGGGCTTAACTGGATTCATTAGTACTTACTAAAGGAATAAATTTCACATCCCGTTCATCTGCTGCAGATAAATTATTTTTTAAACAATGTAACGTCTGTTTTTTCCTCTTCATTTATGCTGAGAAGATCCTAGAAAAATAACTGTGGGTTAACAGGCCAGAAACTATTTACTTTAATTTAGCTTCATGTATTTTCTCCAATAAAAAAATAAGTTTCACGAGGGAAGAAAAGCCACAAATATTTAGCTGATGTTTGTCCTGCATATCAGGCAATCATTTGGGTTAAGAGAAAAAAAAAAACTAACATACTTTCTTTATGTTCAGTGAGGTGGGAAAATCAGCCGTTCTCTGAGTGTGGCACACGCTGCTGCTGGACACAGACGTATGTATTCATTCAGAGCGAAGGAGTCTCGGCCTTGAGCGAAATGTGCCGCTTCTGTCCTCCTTCCTTATATGGAAGCGTTGCTGGAGCAGTGAGAGCTCTGAAACAAGCCTGCCCAGCTCCAGCTGTGACAGATGGCTTACTTCAGCTCTACTACAGAAAGACACTCACTCGACCCCACTAAAAACACACACGTGCAGACACACGCTTTCTGTCTGGCAGCCGATCAGAAACACACTCCTGTCCTCAAGCGGAAGAAATCATCGACACGATTGTTGGACGGATGGTTACGTTTCTTACAGGCATGCCGGAGCTTTGTCAGATGAACAATGGACTCAAAATGTGATTTAGATGAATAACTGAGCCAAAACCCCCATGTGGTCCCTGACCTCCTGCCTGCAAACCTGGAAATGATTCGGTTGAACATGTGAGAGGAAGCTGGATGGAGGAGTGTGAGTTACCTGCGTCGCTCGGAGCCGGTGACAGTGATGGTGCCGGTGGTGGTGGATATGCCGGTGGTGGTGGATATGCCGGTGGTGGTAGTGGTAGACGTGGTGGTGGAGCCAGTGTTTATGGTGGGGATGACTGCAGCAGACTCCTTCTCCTTTTCCCTCTCTGCACTCTCCTCAGAACAGTACCTGTTCACACGGACACAGTGGACAGAAAGTCAGCAGTGGACACATTTTATGGTCTATTATAGAAAAGACTACGCCTTATTGAAACGATGAACTTGTCTGTAGAGTAGTCCATTTGTTTTGTTTTTTTACTATGTGCGCTAGACCAGTAACTTCCCACAGGCCACATGACACCATTAAACACCTTCTTACTTCGTTCAGCCATGACAACATCTCAATTGAAAAGGAGAGAAAGTAGCACAAAGCAGAGTCCTCTGTGTTTTTAGAGGGGGAGCGCTGCAGATCACATGATCCCATGAATCATGGATCTGCTTCCTACAAAGTCACAATGTGTATTTTCTGAAGAGAGCAGCCCCCTCACAGTGCCGACACACGTCGAGCACTTTACACTCTACCCAGAAATAATTTATTACTCACGTTCGGATAATAATTAGGTCAAAGGTTGGACGGTCTCCTTTAAACTATTTTATGATTTTTTCTTTTGTTGATGTCTTTTATTACTTTTTTATGCTTTTTTTGCACCATCTGTTACACTTTTCATGTTTTATATGAAGCATTTTAAATTCTCTTGAACAGGAAATAAACTTCCCTCTTTTATTACCAAGTTGTAATTTGCTACTTTTATTGTTTTTATCATTTTTTCTAATTTTTTTAATTATTTAAAAAACATTTATAGAAGCAATAATCACATAAATTACCATCATATTATGATAATTTTAATTTGTTGCTTTCATTTTTTAATTAAATTTTATTATAATAGTTTTGTAACTAACTATTGTTAGCAGTAATTCTAATTCATTTTATTTTATTATTAATACCACAAAGACGTTCATAGCTTAATACCCATCAGAGGGATTTCTTAACATTATTCTACTTTAACACTTCAATCAGAGTTGTTACTCGGGCGAGAGGATTAGAAAACTAATGTAATTTGAAAATAACTGTGTACGCCTTCAGGGTCATTTTACATGAGTGTTGGTCACTGGAATGACTCACAGCATCTGGAAATATCTCCTCCTAACTAAAAAAAACACAAACAAAAAACCTCTCAAACAGAGATGAGAACTCAACTAACATCTCCAGTACAGTACTGCACACATTTAACTGAAATATTGAGGTAATTGGTTGTAAATCCAGTGGAGAAAAACTACTACAAATAAAGTGGTTTAGCTTATTCACATTTATTTATCCTTAAACCAAAAACTTATTGAATATCTTCTTCAAATAAGAAACGTATTATCTGCCAACAGATGTTTGTGTTGCCTGACTTCATTTGGAAATCTGCCACAAAAGCCTCAGCTGGGGGCATTTTTGAGGGGTTAGTTCCCATTGGCTGGTGAGCAACACTGAGCCTTCATCACCATCAGCTCAGTAGAACGGATTCCAACATAATCTAAATGGTTGATCATATAATCTGTCCTCAGATGTTTATATCTTAGCTGCATTACTGGTTTTCATAATAAACAAAATGGCCGACATCCCATGGAGCTAAGCCTTCATTTAACTCTCTGCTCAGACCTCAGCAGGTCCTGAAGGAATCTAAAATCCAGCCGCAGGTAAGCAGCCGTCAATCAACAGTTGAAATAATGAAAAGTAAAATGTTGAATACTCCCATTTCCATCTTGAAATATTCTGATAATAAGATAAGAACTTGAGGAAAAAACACACATCTGGAAAGTTTGCTGGCACAGCGTGAAACAGCCATTAATGAAGAACTGGCTAATCCAAATACAAACTGCTGAGTCATGATGAGTCACAGAAAAGGTCTGATCAGTGAGTTTAAAAACAGAAAACTGGAGTCCCTTCCTCTCACATTTTCATACTTGGATCATATCCAAGTGACGTGCTTTTGAGTATAAGCAGCTAGTTTGAAACAGGGTGCATGACTTCGGATCTTTAGAAGATCAGAACAGCGTCTAATTTTCAGTAGCAGGTTCAAAAACCAGTACCTGCTGGTGAGACTGGTGGAGCCAGTTCGAGTGGAGGAGCCCAGGCTGGAGAGCAGGCCGCGGTGGCCTGTAGGCGAGGTAACAGACGAGGAGGTGGTGGTCGTCGAGGAGCTCAAGTCCTCGTGTCTTCTGCCAAAGGAACCGCTGCGAGAAAGAAAGAAAACGGGAAAACGAGACACAGGATGACTGCAAGCCAACAGCAACACAAACTAAACCCTCTTTAATTTCTTAGTTTTACATGTCGCACATGTTCACTTATCAGATAAAAGCAGGAAACACTCAGAACCAGGGTGGGCACTCCAGCAGAGCAGAGGCGCAGACAGAAAGGGGGCGGGTGGGTGTAGAGACAGCTGCTGTACCTGCGGTAAATGCTGTAAGACTGGTAGTGGGCGGGCGGCTGCCAGGGTTTAGTATTACAGGCGTTAGGGTCCAAGCTGGAGGTTGACGAAGACTTGGCTGGCACGTCCCGCGTGCTGCCGCTCCGCCCTAACGCTAGCGTGTGGGACGTGCTAGCGTGTTGGCAGGCAGGTGGGCGAGAGAGGTACGTTAGCGGTGGAGGCGTGCACACACAAACATTGATAAAAGTAGAGGAGACACACATGAGAGAGACTACTGAGCTTGGACACACTTTTAGAGCATTCATGGCACACGGATCAATTACAACCTTCTCTGAATGAATCAAAGAAAAATGATTTCAGAAAGTCTAATCTGAACTTGGAAGACGACTTAGTGGGGAACATTCAATGTAAGGAACCTGGAAATACATAAAACGAGCTCCCAGGCAGCGTTTATCCCACAAGACATGAATGCAGCACTGATCCACGTCAAGCTTCTGTGTTATAAACAAACAGACTGATTTATCTGACAGTATCCGAGCTTTTTAAAACATCCGAGTGATGAGCTTGAGCCGCAGTGACACAGCAACCTGCAGGACAGGTACAGTCATGCAACACTGATTTGGCATGTCTTTCTGAGAAGCTGCAGCGAATGGAAGCATACATATCTGACAAGAGTAAAAACGGCCTGCGGGTCACCGGGTAAAGCCCGGGGATGCTATCTGTGCCACAGTTTAGATGTTCAGGGGAAGTTGGGCTGAAGCTAACCTGCGCTGGTAGCTGGAGGCTCGGTTGGTGGAGGCACTTCCCTCGCTGTTCTTCAGGTCGTCATCCCAGCGTCGCCGGGTGTAAGAGCCGCTACGGATCAGAGCAGTGGAGTCCCTGCAGATCCACATGCTACAATAGCACCAAAGCTTCCAGGAACAGATTCCCCTTAATACCTTAATCTGCCCCAAACATGACTGCACAACATTTCAGTTATTGCTTTAGGCTGAACATGCTGCACGCAGCATCGGAACAACAGCAGCTGCTCACGCCAAAGCACGTGCACAGAGATGCAGCTCCGCTCCAGGGCTTCACCTGTTCTCCTTCTCGTCTATGTCTGAAGTACTGGCCAGTCTCCTGGGGATGGTCGGGGCCACGTAGGCAAGCCGAGTGCCTTTCTCCTTTTCCTAAAGAGAACAACAAATCTGACTTGAGTTAGTGAGCACCGCCTCAAGATTATACCTATTAAAACATACATTAGCTGAGGTCCTTAGCGGTTTGTTATTTGTTTTAATTCTCCTTACTTAACCTCTGAAGCCCTGAGGGTGTTCTGGGGGTTTCTGCTTGAAAATAACCTTCTGTGTAAACTGTCTTGGTATCAAAATAAAGCACCTCTCAGATGTCAGCATCACCGCAGACACCACTGCGCTAAAGGATTCTTTTTTTTTTTTTTTTACATATTATAGGACAAAACCCCTTAAAAATGTGCTGCGATAAACAAAAAACTGAAGGAAACCATGAATCAACATGTGGAGATCATCTGTGCAAAGTTTCATGGTTCTGAGAAACAAAGTCACTGAAGGTTTTATCAAAGATTAAAATAACAACCTTCACTGAAGTCATCTGTGGTGGACGGAAATGCTGCAAAAAGCAGCATAAACATGGAAAATATTCTCTCTGTAACTCCGGCTTTGATCTCTCAATTTGCATGTTTCACCCTCATTTTGACCCCAATCATCAACTGCAATAGGAGACCATTAGTGGCAGAAAAACTCCAATCATATCCGGACAGAAAATGGTGAGATTTTCAGTACATGTGGTTTTATCCCGATGGACAGATGATGTTTTTGAGGCATGAAAAAGAAGTTTGAGGCTGTTCATCCTGTGCGGTGATTCACACACATGGATCTATATTTTGTGGAATTTATAGAGCTACTCTATAACTGCTTATCTGAACTCTGTGTGGCAGGTACATACAGTGGATATCATCCCACATGAAGGAATCACATTTCTACAGGAAACCTGCACTACATAACCGCTGACCTTCTCTTTTTCTTTGTTGTCGAGGGACGAGGAGAGACGAGGGCTCGAGGCCGAGCGCATCACCCCCGTGGTGTCCTTCTCCCTCTGAGCCTCCTTGGTGGCCGTGATCTCGGCCAGCGCGCCGTAGCTGCCCGTCTTCCTCAGACCCAAACGCCACGACGCCGGAGACTCGTCCTTCCTCTCCTCCTCCACTTTAGCCGAGACTTTGCCAGCGGGCTGCACAACCTAAGTGGTGGGATAGACCAGCAAATTAAACCACAGAACCACCCATTTATCAGGAGTTTTTAGTCATCTTGATGAGTAGCACAAACCAAAGCAGTTTAGTTCTTAAGGATAAAACCCAGAAGAGGCATTTAGGAGTAAGGTCATGCCAGCTGAGAGACGTATTTACACCTGACTTCATCACAGCACATGCTAATCTCAAATATGACACCATAATTCCTCAGGAATGATTTTCTTAGCCTGCAGGGGGGGCTCATTTTCAGATTAGACACTTTTCCCAACAACACTCAGAAGATGACAAGCAGCTTAAAAAACACAAGGTCACACAGACACAATGTTAAAACAGGATCAGCAGTGTTCGTTGGTTACAGATGAAAACAGCGCCATGTAATGCTGATGAGCGGTGGGGGAGGGGGGTTAGCAACGGGAGACTTTTCCACTTTTTATTCTTCTTTTACCTTTGACCGAATTTTTTTACATTTTGAGCATGAAAGAAAAGTAAACATTGACTTTACTTTAATAGGTCAGGAGGCCAGAAACGGGCCAACCCAGGCTAGTGGAAAAACCTTGCGTGGCCTGGATCGGGTGAGGGAGATTACGGGGAGAATATAGTGCTTTTTTTTTTTTTTAAACGCACAAGTGCACGTAAAGAATGAGAGAACAACGTGGTGCACACCAATGCCTCACCATGGGTTTTTTGGGCACAAGAGAAATGCCAGTTTTGCGCAAACCTTGACGCCACAATGCAGGACAGCCTGGCTCCGCCACAGGCATGAGAGGAGTAATATAATCAAACTAAAGCCAACCAAGACAAGAGCCCAGGATGGGATAGATGCAGAGAGGAAGAGGAAGACAGAGAGGTTGAAACAGAAAAAGGCAGAATAAGACAGAAGCAGCAGCAAAAGAAACACATTTTATGGGCTTCACGCCACGCTGAGCCAAACATAGGCAGCTAGCAAGGATTGTAAAGAATTAGTGACCAATTTGGACATATTTAAATATCTAATTAATTTATTATAAGATGTGGTGTGAGAGCATGAGGCTACAAATAAAGACTGGAGGGTTGTTGTAAGAAAAGAAGCAGAAAAAATTTAATCATAAGAAAGCATTGTGCAGAAAAGGAAAAATGTCACTACTTCTATTAGAAGCACATGAGGTTTACACAAGACGTATGAAAATGCTCTCAGAAATGTGCCATGCTTGCTTTGGTTAAATGTCATTTTACCAGCAGAGGGCAGCAGAGCCACAACTGAGATAACACTCATCCCACCTGCAGCATCCGGGCCATATGGGGCGGTTTAACAAATACCCACATGTATTTGTTTAAATATAAAACATTTTATGCAACTTGTTCCATCTTTTCTAATAGATCTGATTTCAGCTTGTATTATGAATTGAGCCAGTTCAGGTGGGGAGGATTACTACACACACACATTCACACATACATACACAAGTACTTTATAATAACCTACAGAGCTTCTCTGGTTATAATGGGAAATACTGGATTTTCACTTCCAGATACCTGGAATTTCAATTTTTTTTGTAAATGCAATATGAGGTTATAAAGATGTGTAAGTAAGTGAAATATATAAATGAGTATTTAGTAAAATAAATTAAATAAAAATAAAAAATAAAAGATAAAATCAAAATAATATAAGTAAAACTATTTAACAAAATTTTATACATTAAATTTACAAAAGTGAGGAAATCTAACATTTTATTTAAAAAATGATTAAATAAATATTTTACCAGCATAATGGCAAAACAAAATAAAATACAAAATAAAAGTAGCACTTATTTACCTTAGCACATCATGCTTCATTTTACCGGCCCGGCCCATTTTATTAACCTATTGTGCTGCATGTGGCTCCTAAACAAAAATGAGTTTGACCCCCCTGATCTAAACCACTAACATCCCGGGTGTGCAGCTTAGTGGTGCTGATCTTTAGATTCAGGCAAAGAGTGAAGAGTGTGTTATGGCCTTGAATGAGTGATTATAATATTTATTGATTGGAATAACAAGTCTGAACTATGTCACCGTGGAACAAAGGTGCCAGGACTTCATGTATGACAGGAAGGGCAGTTACTACTTAAAGGAGTAATGACGCCTTTCAACCGCAGCTCTGCTGCACCATTTCACTTCCTCAAAGGCTTTTTATAAAACCAAATGTTTAAAGACACAAAATGGTGTCAGAGGAGGACAGGATGAACAGCTGTTCATCAGAACCTACCTTTTTAACTGGTGAAGTAGGAGTTGTCACCTGGTTAGTGGGGCTGGTTGGAGATGACACGCTGCCACCTGTCGGAGTGGGTGTGCTGTTGCTTACTGCGACAGGCGGCTTGCTCTTATCTGAAAGGAATTGAAAGAGAAAAGTTGGGGCTTGTCAGCAGCTGTAAACTGTGATTGTTTATCTTATAAATAACAAGTTTAACCCTTTAAACTCCAAACTAATATCCGCTGTCTTGGTCCTCCTGTTTTTTTGTGTAAAGATGCAAATATAGGCTGAATCATTTAAGCACAGCCAACATGCAGTGTGGTCAGATTATGAGGCTAAAATAAAGGAAGATTCATTTGGTTTTGAAACAACACAAGTGACAATATTAGCATGTTCACACCATCAAGCAGAGACCTGCTCAAGGCTTCCTGCTGGCAATCCTGCCACAAACCTTGCAGGATGGACGGGATTCAAACCTCAGGCGGGAGCGGGCGGATAGATACCGCCTCCCGCACATGGCCAGAAAGATGAATGCTGCTTGGTCGTTTTGAGAAGGTTGTATTACAGACCTGTTTTTGGCTGTGACGTTAAGTTAGCATTTGTTCACATTTGTTAGTTTTATATTATACGTTTAATTCTCATGACCTCGTAGTGCTGCGTCGACGTGTCGTTAATGACGTCATATCAATGATGTCATATAAATGATGGCAGTGTCCTAGTAAAGCACCAGAAACACAAAAAAGTCACTCTAAGTCTTCCAAAGTCTGGGGATATTTCTCACTGTTTCTATACTGTCGGTGCCACGGCCTTAATAATAATAACTATCGTTTGCAGCGTCCTGTAGAGCAGCAGCGACCGTTAGTAGCCAATGGTTAGCTGCTTAGCTAAATAGTTAGCGGTTGCTAAATAGCGAACGGTTGCTGCCCACGGGGCTCCGGGTGTGAGATGATGCGCTGCTGAGGACACAAATTAACCCTGGAGCGGCTGAGATGCGGCACACATTAAAGATGTCATGAACTTCATAAATGAAGGTGATAAATTTTTAGGTGGATTCAGTAACACTGTAACTCATCAAACCAGCTACATTGCCAAAATAAGCATAATATAATTAAATTAAGACAAATTGAAGTATTTTATATGGAAGGAATATAGGAAATATAATTTTCTGTTATATTATTTCTATTATTTTAATACATGTTATTTTCTATTAATATTTAGATTATTTGAAAATTAATTGTTAATTTAATAGATTCATAGATTTTTGTCCACCGAGCATCAAATGCCCTCTGGGTTTATTCCAGCCATAGAGGAACACTATTATTTTTCTTTAAAGACAGACACTGAACTTTATCATCACTTGTTGATGCTCCAGATTTTATATTACCATCAATTTAAGCTCTCTGATTGGTGGAAAGCTCAACAGGAAGTGGCTTCATGATCATTTCCGAGTGAAAAAGAGCAACATATTAGCGATAGTGATGTTTTGTTAAAATGAAAATGTGATAAGTAAAAAGGTTTGGACATGGATCACTCATTGTGGATTTACCATAGCGTCTCTGGTTGGATTGTAAACCTGGATCGGATATAAAATGCCTGGACAAGCTATCCATCACAATTCACCCCACACAGTTACACACTACCTTTCCTAAGAAACTGTTGAAAATATAACAGATATGAAGGTTGTGGAGCTTTAAGGGTTAAACTGACTTAAATGAGGACACACATCTACAGTCTTCCTCCCAGTCTGCCTCTTTCCAGCGAAACCATGAAAAATAAGACGGATAAGCAGGAGAAATGGTTCAGAAATACACAGTACCTGCTTCGTTCTCCGACTCCGAATCCTCCTCCTCCTCCTCTTCACTGGAGCAGCTCGATTCGTCCTTCTTCCCCTCTTCCTCTTCATCCACTTTTTCCGGCTCCAAGGTCTCGATGCGTGGGGCCGTCTTTTCTGGCTCCAGAAGCAGTGTCTCTTTACTGAAACACAACGTGTTAAAAACTGACTGAGCAAAGCATTCGGATTATATTGGAGCTATTTTCTCATCGAAGCATTTACCTTTTGAGCGGTTTCAGTGATTGGTTGTTATCCCCTGTAGTGGTGGTTTCAATCAGAGGAGATTTCTTGACGTCCTTCTTCTCACTCATCAGCTGGAATCAACAAAATAAGACACTTCAGACTCCTGAACAAACACTTAAATTATTTTCCAAGGTCATGTCTAAAATGCATTTACCAGATTTTGTTTCTTTTGTAGGTCTTCCAAGTATCCCAGAACATCTTCATCAGCCACATCAAAAGCAGTCTGGCCCTGAAGGGAAAAATAAACTCCATGTTTAGGAGTGCATCATCTCACAGCCAGATTTCCTCATGATGCCGGCTACCAACCATTTTATTAATAAGGTCCATGTCACACAGGTTTTCCACCAGTATCCGACAGGCCTCTTCTTTGCCCCAGTGTGCTGCTGCATGCAGAGGAGTCCAGCCATCATAGTCCTTAATATTTACATCATAACCTGCTTGGATTAAAAGCCTGCACAGAGAGGGATTTGGGAAAGGGAGGGAGAGAAAAAGGGAAAAACAAAAATAGTTTGTGTGAATTAATGTGGTTCAGCACACTAATCTTTTAAGGTGCTGACAGAGTCCGGGCTTTCAGACGTGCGTCATCACTGTTGCCTCGAGTCAGATTAAATGTAGTCCAGAAATTACAGAGATAATCTGAAAATATTAGTCCCCCTTTAGTCAAGCTGGATGTCAGGTTGCTATTATGGATCAAATATGTGGTTGAGAATGATGTCTGTGGTCGCCGTGTTCGACATCTCAGAGGCATCTGTAGGAGTGGAGACATCAGACGGCTTCCCAGACCAGATGGACTGGTCCGTATCAAGGAGCTTTAACTATCCAGTCACCACAGCTATGGAAGAAGTTTTAACTGGTCATTTAATCAGACGACCGTCCTCCCAGTATAAACATGCACAGGCAGGATTATAGACCAGCTAATGACTGAGATGCACTCCCTGTCCTAAGACCGCGATGCCATACATGGCTGCAGGCTGGAGTTGTGTCGTGTGGTTTCTCAGCCTGAGCACACAGCGGGGCCACGACGGCTCCAGGAACAGACGTCAGAAATGTCAGTGCGCCGTTCAAACCCTTTAAGGTCAGAAAGCCCAGCATTGTGCCACTTTAAATATGTGACGATTCCTTCAATCTTTCGAGCTCCTGCTTTTAGGGTCAGATCAATAAGACTGGGACCCACAGTAAGGGTCCCACAAACGTAGGACTGGTTTGATCAGACTTTATGGCAGCTGCCCAGTTCTTTTCTGTGCAAATGAAGTAAAACGTGTACAGTACCGAGCTGGACCCCTGCGTAAAAACAGGTGCATGGTGTTGGAATGAAGCGGGATAAAACACAGAGACCTTGGCTTTACATGGAGACAAGCCAGAAATGTTGGAATCACTGCTTACTTTAAAACCTCCACATATCCTTTCGCAGCAGCTACATGGAGCGCGGTTCCTCCAGATTTTGCATGGCGGACATCTTGAATCTGGCCGCTGTTGAGCCACTGCCGGGCATCCCTCAGCATTATTCGCTCCTCCTCTTTTCGGGCTGCCTCGATGTCCACCCCTGGAGACAGAAAGAAGAAAGAGTAAAGCTGACATCCAGGGACCTAAAACACAGCGCAGCAGTTACATCAACATATTCATGAGATCCACGTCCTCCATCCAACAGGAAGGTTTGCAAGTGTGCAGAGGACAGTCCAATGCTTGAGTTTAGAGCACCATGAAATTTCTTCCTAAGCTGGGCTTCTACGGAGGAAAAGTAGGCTCAATGTTATCGCAACACCATCTCTAAACAGCAGGGTGTTGTCAGGCACTTGTTTTCTTTAAGGGACCAGGTTTGTGCCAATGTCCCGTCAATTTAACAATACAACGGCGGCTGTAAACACACACTGTTCAGCTGGTGAAGTGGGTCAGTATGTCAGCTTTATACAATGGTGAAACAGGCGTGCATTGTCTTGTTAACACCTGGATGGAACATGTGATGGTCTGGAAACTTCCTGCTAGTTTTGGGTATGATTTGTGTATACATTTTTTGTTGGTCACAGCGGTGCGTCTAACATTTCACGGATCTAAATGTGGGATTTTTATTTTTTCTAAAGTCCATTTGTGTTTTCTGCGTTTCTTCCATCTTTACCAGAGCTCACAGAAGACAGTGTGATGAAACATGGCACTTAAAGGCAGAGTTGGGTTTTCTCGTCTGATTGGATCTGATCCACAGTTGTACTGTACACAGGGTTGTGTTTGAAACCATGAGTGGAGCAACACAGTAAAACAGGGAATATGGCAGAATTTCTGATCCGGGATCTCCACCAGTATAAGAGTTTTCCACGATGCCTCAGCCAAATGAACATTAAAAGCTGGATGGGACGTGAATGAATACCGAAGTCTGCAGCCCCTCGTCTCTTCCAGAAGTTCTGCGGTGGCGAAGAAAGGAGCAACGACCCTGAAGTTGTCCGAAAAATTTTTAAAAATTCAACATCACGAGGTTCTACAAATGGTGCATCTGTTTCTGCTGAAGCACCAGGCTGAAGACGTAGAAAGGCGGAGGAGAGCTGCCAAAAAACCACAGCCGCCTCCATCAAAATCACCCCACGGGTTTGAGTTGCACCTGGAAGCTGTCCTGGAGAAGATTCATGGAAAAAATATTGTGGTGGACAAACTACTGACAGGAGATTCTGCCATGTATTATATACACTCACCGGCCACTTTATTAGGTACACCATGCTAGTAACGGGTTGGACCCCCTTTTGCCTTCAGAACTGCC
>JBBBVT010000025.1:19272203-19290085 GCA_037177035.1 Craterocephalus eyresii | reverse complement strand
TGGGTACTTGCCCGGCCGGGCATGCGGGCAAAGGTTCTACTTGCCCGGCAGCGATTTTTACTTGCCCCGGGCAATCGATAATGTCGGACCCTGCAGTTAGCTGAGCCGCCATTGGCAGCTTGAATTAATCAATAATGGGAAATGCTGCTCTGGACAAGATGAACGAGTATTGCATCATTATTTTTGAGTCCATTTTATTTATAATTGTTATTTCATCTAAAAGTTTTGAAAAATGGGAGATTGGGTCTCGTCTGTAAAAAGGTTAAATGAAAACAAGACAGCCGCAGCCCACAAATTCCTGCTGAGAGGAGACATACACCAGGGAATGATCTTCAACGTTTATCCTGTACGTTGATAATAGAGCCTGATGGACACAGACCGTTGAAGTGTTCGCGTTGCATATTGCTAAAGATATCCTGCCTTGTTATGCAGTGGAAAAGCTGGACTTTAGTGTTCTGTTTTTTAATAGATGCAGTTTCTCAAACCTGGGATAGTGCTGGCTCACGGACACTCCAGGAATCTACATATTAAATGTTGCGCTGCCATCAAGCCAAAACAGAAAAATTTTATTATAAGGATCACATTTTAATGCAAAACAGGAAGTTTAAAATAGTTTTAATAAATTGAAGATGTTAAGGGGAACAAAATGTATCAAAATTAAGAAATTAATTTTGTGAGAAACATTTGTTTCCAATAACACCCAGCTATATTTGCAGCACAGTGCTGGTTTAAGATCAACTTCTCGTTTTTCTAACTTCACATACAGCGGTCCTGCCAGGTTTTGACAGGGAAATGATCACATTTGGCTTGAAGCCTGCATCATCAACCAGCTGAAATTAAGATGCAAACATACAGAGCAACATAAAATTCACCAGGATACGTCTCTGTAGGTCTACTGTCATGGTCTTGTTATAGTCTTAACAGTCTTGTTATGCAACCATTACATTTTCTTTGTAATTTACTGTTTAAATGGCAGACATATTATCTTCAGACAGTGTACAAAAAGAAGAAAAAAAGAACAAGGAAGTGTCACAATCAGCAGATGACCAGGCATGCTGCGAAATGTTGGCGCGCAAATACCGCAAGGACTTCCTGCTGTTGATTATGGGGTTTGCAGAGAGGTTGAATGAAACAGTCAATGAGGCCAGCTTGACAAGTAAACACCTGCCAATTATGCACAGGTAAAATGTATATGTTGGGCTCCATTTCTAAAACTAACACTCAGTCATCAAGCAGACTGAACTTACAACAGTTTTACAAAGTCTCTCATGACTGGAGCCAAACTTTGCATCCAATGACCTATAATCCAGGCCAGGAGGGGGTTAGCAGTCTTCTGGTATTAATGCATCTCCAGAGCTGCATTGAGTAATATCCCCAAATACGTTAACGATATGTGTGTTAAGGTGAGCCAAAACTGCAACTTCTTCAGTTTGTTTCTACAAGATAAAATATTACTAATCAAATAAAGATCCATTCAAAGATTATAAAGTTGTCTGAGAAACTGTTTCTACAATATGCACAATCATATCCAGGGGTACCATTAGGAAAGAGATCAGGTTTAATTAGGCATAGCAAAATGCAAAAATATAAGTTACTCATATTCAAGACAGAAGAGGGTTGTAAGGGAGTTTAAGCCAAACAAAGAACAATAAAACATACTGTCTGGATTCAAGCCCATGAATTATTAGGCTGCATCTTAATGTATTCAGCAACGTTAGAAATGCTTGAGTGACTTGAGAGATGCTGTAAGATGGCATTAAACCCCAACAAAGAACCTTAAAGCCTTGTGTAACCTTTAGCACATGAAGAGTGGTGCAAAGACAAAAATGAGAAGATATATCTTGCAATAGTGGAACCTGAGGACTGACCTGGTAAACCCAGAGTCTAAGGAGAAATTTCCCATTATATTCAGATTTCAAACAGTGCAGATCCAAATAATCAAACAAAAGACACATCAGACCCATAGGACAAACCATTTCTTTAAGAAAAGGAAAAAAATATCCCTCTTCTCCCTCTCAGTAGCTCTTAGAGCTTTTTAACCATTCTGTCTTAACAAAATCAGCTAAGCTTTGTGTCTCATCCCTAAATTATGTAATCCTGATTTTGCAGGCAGGTCGCTGAGCTGAAGCCCTGATGAATTTCTGTGGATTAACACTCTTTGGAAAACCTCTGGCTTGCACCTCCACAGATGGGCTAGCTGGACAGAGGAGAGCAACAGGGAGCATCTCTGATGCAGACGTTTCAGCCGATATCAAAGGATCTTTAATCATAGTTTCCTTGATAGTCACTCTTGGGACAGGTTTATGTCCCAACCATAGCGTCAGATCAGCACAACTTCCACATAAAATGAAAACAATGTTACACACAACCTTTTGCATTTTGTTTTCAATCCCTGTAAGTTGTAGAAAAGGTGTCTTAGCAGGAAACAAATATTCCCTCGAAAAACCCCAAATAGTCATCCTAGTTGTTTTTCTGCAAGGTGTCATTGTGGATGTCGACTCATCAGCCTGTAAAGTAGCCATAATAAGTTCCAGTGAGAGGAGAAAATACACTGAAAATGTTTCACCACCTGCAGGATAAAACAGCTTTTTATGCTGAAGTAAAAGGTAAATGTTTATTAATTGGGCCATGTGTTTATGTTTACCTATTACAACACTGAAATGAAATGTGTCATTTGCAATCATGCACGACTCTGGTAGGACTTGCAGCACAATGCCTTTCACTGAACTTAGCCATTTATAGTATCGGGAAATTAACGCATGATAATCGTGATTGTTTCTTTGACAATAAACAGTCCAAGAAAATCTATCATCGTGAGATCCCGACTCTCCTCATGATAGCAGAATTCCTCCCTCGGCTCTGTCAGAGGATGCCACGCTGCCTCTATCAGGAGGACAGGGGCATTTTTTGCTTCCTTCGCAGGCCTACTGCAAAGCCTTAAGCACAGCTGAGAATCTGGAGGCCCGAGCTGCAGAGAGATCCATGGCAATATAGCAACGTGTTAATATGACAGATACTGGTGTGGATGAAAAGAAACAGAGTAGTCTCATCGCCTCATCCACCACATGCACTGCAGTCGCTCCATTACAGATTTGCAAAGACTGGCTTTGTACAGTCTGTGTTGCAACTCCCACTCTGTCCATGCAAATCCACCGACACAAGTGACTAACAACCTTCTAAACTGTTGCTATGGAGACAGCACAAGATAATGTTCGTACACTTCAGGGCCACAATGAGTGTATGTAATGTCAACAGAGGCCCAAATCTAGCCTTGCAAAGCCTGAGCTCGAAGAGAAGCTCAGGTGTGGAACTTTTCTAGCAACAAGTGACGAGCACTGGTTACCTCCACTCTGTTGCTGGAGCTCAGCGAGTGTCACTGAGCTGGCCCTTGGCATCGTAAAGGAAAGAGGTGGGCCGGACAGCAAGGGAATGACTAGAGGGTAGGGGTTTAGTTGACAGCTGAGGAATGTCTTCTCTGCTCTCTCTTTGCTATGGTTTCCAGAAGCCGTCATGTGAGGAATGCCCAGGCGAGGACTCTACGGGACCTGGAATGCTACCCTCTGTAAGACTTTAGCCGATGGGATGGGGAACAGGAATCTCCACTCGTACACCCTCTCTACTACCCACCTGCATCTGGGCAGTCCATGTTAGGGCGAAACAAATTGCTCTCCTGCAAGACAACAACTCGGCGACAACTCATTTTTTATGCTAACAGAAAGTCGGTGACTCACACACAGACAACCTCTTGCCTAAGTGATACCAGGCTGAGTACAAAGCAGCGCTACAGACTGTGAGTCATACCCAAACTTAGTATCATCTCCTGAAACCCAGTTAGGAGAACTTGTGGTGGTTGTATTTTTAACTCTGCACCGGTCACCACCAATGGGACTGCTATTGCTGCACCAAGTGAGGAGCGAGCCATCATGTAACAACATGGCACGCTTCAAAACAATGGAGGAGGTCATTCACTTATCTGAACAGCTATTCTTCCAATTAATTTTAAAAACAGCACTGAGGCAGGTACAAAAAAAACTGTTCATCTCATCTTTAGTCTAAGAAAACAGCACATGCAACACAAATCCTTGTATCACCTTCACTCAACTCCTCTTTAGGACCCAGAACCAGAGGATCACACGCTGGCATACATTACACAGACAAGCACACACAGCAACAGCAGCTCCTTATCTCCAGAGATGGTTAGATTGGGAGAGCAGCACTGCAAATTCTTTCCTCACTCTAGCTCATCCCTGGACATAAGCCCAAAAAAAGGCAACATTTCCACCCAATGAGTTTGCACAAGGGGGGCCTTGCCGATTCCTGATATTACAGCAGCAAACCGAGGGCAAAAAAGGCTTATTAACGATCCCCATTAATGTACGGAGAGAATAACACCATGCTATATGCCAGCGCAGGAAATCTGCTCCTTAAAAATATAAAGTCAATGTCTCTAGTGTAATAGAAAAGATAAAAAACGCCATGCAGAAAGTTGCTGCACATAGCAGGTCACGCACTTGCTAAATAAGACTTAACATGTGGGCATGAGTAATGTGTTGACATCACTGGTGACCTATGCCAACATAAAACATTTAATGTGAATTCTTCTGTGAGCTCTTAGACATTTGCTATCAAAGGAAGCATAATGAGAAACAATCCTCGGTGATGTAACAGCAAGTGTTCCCTACCACCAGCAATAACCAGAACTTAGGAGGTACCCAACTGCAGAATTACCAATGAGAAACTGCATTAAAGGAAAACAAAAATACTTCAATTTACAACATTTACAATCTGCAAAGTTGCCAACCTAACAATTAAACCCTAAATGTAATATTTGAACAAATCGTGAGATCAAACCTACATTCTGCAAGTTAAGTGCACCAACAGTCTACTTCTACTATTCTGTTCCCTGGGTCAGCAGGGATTTAAACCACAGATATGCTGGGTTTGATTTGAAATACCTGCACACATAAAGGTAGAGCCTGATACCACTGACAAGTAACATCCAATAAAGGGAGCCATTTTTAAAGATAGCTATGGGAGGACAGTAGCTATAGAAGCCTAAAATAAGTGATTTTCTTTTAGTTTTTCCAATAGTCCCTCGTGATTTTAAGTAGTGGCAGGCTGTGGCCTTTAGGGACTTGTTACTAAACAGTAGTCCCCTACATGCTTTTGATGCGTTTCCTGTCTTATACACCGTTTGTCTGAGCTATGTCAATCTATGTGGTGCACACAAAGGGGGAAGAGATACAAAACAGTGAGAATGATGTGGTCTTTAGAACATTTCCAGGCAAAAAGTGGGAAAAAACAGGAGGAAAAGAAAGAGTAGGCCAAACTGGATGAAAGTATTGAGTAGAGAGTGTTTTAAAGATAGTTAAGTATAATATATGTAGACAACATGTAAACTCTGTTCATCTTCACTGATAAACAGCTCAGTTCTGATCAATGACAGAGATGGTCAGACAAAGGTAATAATTTATCCTCTAAAAAGGGATGTTCTCCACAAAGAAAACTTTTGGATATTTACTGATGCAGATATTTAAAAAAACAAAAAA
The DNA here is from genome assembly GCA_037177035.1 of Craterocephalus eyresii. Taxonomy (NCBI): domain Eukaryota; kingdom Metazoa; phylum Chordata; class Actinopteri; order Atheriniformes; family Atherinidae; genus Craterocephalus; species Craterocephalus eyresii. The sequence goes on along the minus strand of JBBBVT010000025.1, from coordinate 19,284,536 downwards.
CAAATGACTGTGCCCTGATTTTCCCTAGATTGTTGTTGTGGTATTAAGCACTACAGAGAGAATGGACACTAAAAAGTACAATTTAATCAAATCAAAAACATAGACATAGTTTACCATAGCATTACAGGCTGTATCCAAATACAGCACCACAAAATGCAAAAACAGAGTTTAACCAACAACTCATCACATTCTTGTTTGCGATGGACCAACATACAATGAGCTTAAGTTATGGCTGGTTGATTTGTTTTATGGTTCGTTGCAGGACCGGCGTATCAGCTACATTACCTTAAGCTTAGTTTTACTATAAACTGGCGACTAATCACATAAACTGGACCACAGACAGTCTTAATGTGTGACAAGCTTTGCCCCCTTTTATGGTCTTTTCCTCGCTTCCCTCCCTCCTCAAAGACAAAACGCTTGTTTTGGGTTAATTAATCAGATAACACTGAAACCTCACAGGCTCCATATACGTGGTTAGCGGGTAAATAGCTAGCTTAGCACAGCTGACATTTCGGCCACAAACCCAAACGAAATCAATCGCATGTGATTGATTTTTAATGCAAACACAACAATGGCACTAAACTTTTTTTGAAAGAATCCACTATCAAACTTATGATTGCCGTCGTTTCTCAGGCCAGGACGAGAATGAATCAACCACAACTCCAAAACAGCTAGCTAGCGACAGTTAGCTTTGCGTGCTAAGGTAGCGTTAGCTTGCCATAATTAATACTTTATCGTTGTTACGACTAAGGTATTAAACACTTGTATCTTTCCTGATGTGAAATATAGACTATAAGCTCGTAAATAATTACAGTGGTAACATTTGTTTGTGAAATAATAACAGACAAGCGCTAAATAGCCTCTGGTTTATCAACAAAACCACTTTTGCTGCTAGCCAAGTGGTGGCATGTCCACTGCTCTAATAGATTCCCATGCAACTATTTCCTTTTAATGACAACATATACTCCAAGTAAACCCCCCTTTAAGTTTTTTATTACCACTTTTTCATAAACAATTAGGGGCATCATGCTTGAATGAAACTCTCAACATGAAATGACTAAACGTTTTAATCTGCAATGTAGCCGTACGGCAAATAGACTGCACCCATAAGATGAATATATAGGCTCAGGCTAGTTTATCAAGGCAAAAAGTGGAAACAGTCCGGAGAGCTTTGCGTTTAACTTCGCTGCTCATGGTCACTTGTGCAATGTGTGCAGGCTGTTTGCGAGATAATCGAGCACAGACAGAAGGCAGTGGGTTCATCTCTTCTATGCGTCGAAAAGGACGGGAATAGGTAAACAACGGGATGAGAATGGCTTCCATTTGACAGGTGCTCCAGGACAAGCAGTCGCTGGCAGTAAATCTAAGTGTGTGGAAGACTGACATTAACGCCTCAAGCTAGCGAGCACAAACCTGATGGAGAGCGGTGAGACCGTCTACATTGGCGTAGTTGATGTCAGCGCCCCGGTCAAGCATACGGAGCACCTCCTCAGTATCGCCGCTTGAACAGGCGGCCAGAAACACGGCGCCATCATCGAACTTCACCTTCGTCTTCTTCTTTTTCAAAATAGGAGGCTCCTGGTCCGTTTCCGAACCCAGCCACCGTTTTAACTGCTCGTTCCTCTTCTGCTTGGCGTCCGCCATCTTCATCCCCCTCCTGTCTCGGGCTTCTTATCTTTCTCCGAGAGAGGATATACTTTATAGTGCCACAATCCCAGAGCGGACTGGGGCGTGGGAAGGGAGGGTTCGGGAGGAGGGGGGAATTGAGCAAAAGAGGGCGTCTGGGCTGTTATTCATAGTATCGCGAGAATTGGAGGGCAGGAGCTGCAGTATAACGTCACCATCGGCAGATTTGAGTAGTGAGCAAGGTAATCTACGGTGGCCGCGAGGTTAAAAAAGAAAAATAACCAACTTGTTTGTTTTGTTTTCTCATTGTTGTGATATTTTAAACTTTAATACCACTTTTAAACCACCGACAGACTGTTTAAAAGCAAAATAAACACATGAAAAGACAAAAGCTTAAAAAAGAAAATCTTTTGACTGACATTTATTATGAAACACACTTAGATTCGTTCATTTTCATTCTAGCCAGCTCTTCTCAACTCTGTTTTATATTCTATTAATTGCATAAAAATACTGTTGAGTACATACATCTCATTATCAGTGTGAACAAGTATTTAATAAGGGACATATTTTTACAATGTATACACATTTATGTTTATTCTAAGGATAATTAAACAGTATTTTTCTTAATATTACAATGAATTAACAAAATATTTCCCTTGCCTGCAATCTCATCAACTACAATCCCAAGAGCAAAAAAGTTGGGATTCTGAATGAAATGTTTATAAAAACAGAATACAATGAGTTGCAAATGTCATCACCCCCTATTTGATTTCCAATAGAACAAAAACAACATGTCAGATGTTGAAACTGAGACTTTTTACCATTTCATAGAAAAATTTAGCTAATTTTGAATCTGATCACAGCAACACATCTGTAAAAAGTGAGAAAAGGGGCAAAAAAAGGCGCAAAAACATCTGGAGGAATATTTGAAAGCTAATAAAATTATTGGAAACAGCAACATGACTGGCTGTAAAATAAACATCTCAGTGAGTCAGAGCCTCTCAGATATAAAGCTGGACAGGTGTTCACTGATCTGAGATCAACATATTGAGTCTTCATCACTGTTCATCCAAGAAAAATATAAAAATCAAACCATGTGCAAAAAACAGACCTCTTGTCTGTGTTGAAATAATCAGTTTCTATTCATATTGTACATTATGATCATAGGTGATTCAAATGAACTTGTCATTCCATTGACTCCATTTTCAGGAAATGAAAGGATCTTTTCATGCAAACTAAACAAACTTTCATCATAGTTGTATTTCCCCTTTCTACTTCTTTCTTTCACACATGACTGAATCAGTAAAATCCATCTTCTGACTTTGTTGTATGGGACACGGTTAGTTTCCATTTAATAAAAGCTTGGAGTGCTGATGGAGAGAAAATAAAAGACGCTACCCACTTAGCACCTGCAGTTATTTGATGGGTAACACTCTAAGTGCAGAGAATGTTTAGTGGACTCAAACTTCAAAGATTAAAAAAAACAAAGGTGCTGTTTGTTTATTTTTGTTACATTTTGGTACCACCATGTGCTATTATTGGCAGGAAACCATGCATACTCAGCAGGAGGTGTGGTATTACCTCCTCACATGCAAGTTTTGAGCATGAAATATGCACCCACACCTTTTTTTCTTTTTAAAGCCACTTTATAATGATTGTGTTTGATTAGAAGCCACCTACCAACAAAAAACTGTTATTACAAAATAATGATCTGAAACATTTACACACAAACCATCATTCAAGTCAGTGACATTAAACGCAGAGAGACTTAAATAATTTACTGTCTGTAAATGCAGCAGAGTTGAGGTTAAGATGCAGACAGGAGCGGCTGATACAGAGTTTTAATGTAATGAAACATTGCTGTGGTTGAGTTGAGCCACAGGGACGTGGAACACCAACGGCGTCAGTGTCAGGAAGTCGTTGGCCAGAGGTTTCATTGTGCTGATATCAGGACAGTTTGAGAGGAAAATGATCTGCTGCTGTTTGGCAGGGAGCACCAGTGACGTAAAAAGTAGAGCCATGTGGGCCACGTCCAGCTCTGAATGAATCAGAGTCTATGAGGGTGTTTGTGCATCCGTGTGATACACAAGTAAGTTGAGGAACAGACACTTGCAGCGCAAATTTCCTACAGATCAGGTGTTTAAATATTTCTTCAAGTCTGTTTTTTGTTCTTGTTGTTTTAACATTCTCTATCAGTTTTAAGAAAAAACAAAGGCGGAGCTGAAATTTCAATAGCCAATGAATGAATAAAAAAGAAAATTTGAAAACTATAACTGCCAAAAGTGTAAGTCCATGCAACTTCATGACATTGCAGCTGTGACGGTCTAGAAGCTCTTTAGTGTATATCTGCATGCTCCACTTAATGGCAATCTGGGATGCATCCTGTTTATGCATCCTGTTTTACCTTCTCAGCAGCTGTATTTACCTCAGCAATGTTAACGACACAGCTCAGGTTATCTGCTGAGTATAAAGTTATCATAAAGTTATCATAAAAGTAAGAAAATGAATGTTTGATGGGTGAAACTTTTCTTTAAAATAAAATGCATTGTTTATTTCAACTGAGCCAATTTTGTAAAGAAAAAGCATTTACATTTAACCCACATATTCAACTTTGCTGCTAATCCCGTAACTTGCTTTTCCTGCAACTTTAATAAATCTCGACTTAAAAATGATAGCAATTAGAATTATGTCAGAACAAGACACGTTAAAAAACAGCATCTGTCAGCATCACCACTCTCAGGCAGTTTTGACTCTTGAGGTTCATGCGTCACACAAACCCCTCATCTTTCATTAAGCCTCACTTTGATCTCTCCGGCTCTCCTGTTCCTTGAAAGAATAAAAAAAGTATGTGGAAGTGACTCAGTTTCATCAGAACCACCAAATTGCCCCCACACACTCTCACTGTTTGTCTCCAGCCACTGAGACGTTCATGAGCTGATTAAAACCTACTGACAGGACTAGAAGTCATTCAGTGTAGGCGTGTTCACAACAGCATGACATCGGTGGCCAGGTCCTCAGCTGATGACTGATTCTTGAGGGGAAGCCGTTGTTTAATTTAGCTTAATTGAGCATTTCCTAAGGGACTGCAGGCCAGCGTGGTCGGTGAAACCAGATGAGATGTGCTATTGTCCCCTAAAGGCAACTGGTTGTTTATCCAAACCTGTGTGTGTATATACAAGTATGTCATGTTGTATTACACTAGACACACCAGATTACACAACTATGGGGTTCTTATGGTATCCAAAACATAGTTTTGTTAAACAATTCTTCAGTAAATTAAAGTTGGGGTGGGAGATGTTTCCCAGGAGCAATTTTTACCATATTGCTTAAAATCCTCGATTGACACCCCAATTGCAGCAAAGTAATTAAATGCTCAAACACAAAAATAAAACATTTGTTCTGTGGAACGAACAGTACTGAAAAAACACCATCCAATCATTTTAACCGGCCCGTTCTATCAACCCTATGGTGGCGTCAGCTGAAGCAACAGAAACAGTGTGATGGCATGGTGCCCTGTGTCTCCTCCGTAGGTAAGGTAATATTGTGTCTTCATTACTTTTGGTGTCAACAATCAATGCAGGTCAGCACTCGTGAACCATCGGATTTCCAGGATTCTGTTACAAACCTGGACCTCATAGATATTATTCTATAGGCTAAGACAAGCTTTCCCATGTTTTCTGTCTCATCTGCTGTTTTGGTACTTCAGGGCAGAAGGTGCATGGTTTAGGTACCTCCAGCAGGCTCAAGCACTCATTCATGACTTTTGACAGTAACTTGACCACCATCTTGTCTTTAGGAGGAGATAGTAGAGGGTGACACATGAAGTTGATTTGAGGCTTGTCTTTTTCCCCTTTTTTAGTTGCATCACTAAGAATGAATTCATCTTATAAGGTCTTCATTTAAAAATAAATAAAACAGTTAATTGAGAGATTTTTATATGAACTGGTCCGTGCTGCTGTCATATCATTGCCATGCCCAGCAGAAAGCGAGGCAGAGGGAAATACTGACATCTCTCATAGATAGAGGCACTACTGCATTATGGAAATGGGTGTAAATGGATCCAATAAATGTTCTCAACAACGAAGAGAAAGTGATCAAATTAAGGAGAGAAGAAAAGATTACATGAAAATAATGAATGTCAGAACATAACAATTACTGGCCGTTTGTTTCTGTCTAGACTGGGAGTGATACAAACCTACTAAAACTCGCATGAGTGAAATCAGACATTGAAAGCACCTAATTTTATTGCCCGTGCAGTTACTGCATGCAGTCATATCCACCGACATGTCAGTGCAGGTGGTTCAGACATGCAGCACTCAGAGTGGTGACTGGTGAAGTGTGGACAACTCCGATCCATCTGAGGGAAGCCAGGCACCACACTCCCATGCTCCCATGTCACCCAAAACTTGTTGTTGGCGCCTGCAACACCGACACACTCATCTCCCTACTCAGTGTCCGCTTTATCAAAGCTGATAGAAATAGTCATGCTTTGATGTTATCAGAAGACTTCCAAAAAGTGACATACACTGAGAGCTCTTGCTCAGCCCTTCTGACCCTCTCAATTAGACATGGATGGATTAAAAAGGCTTGTCCTGGCCTGTGGTATCAGGTGTGAGTTTGCAAACGGAGCACAAAGGTCTGTAAGTCAGTGTTAGGTGGATCATTTCCTTCTTCTTTTGGCAAGAAATGCTGGAAAGTCTGTTTCTTACCTTTTGTTATATTCGTAAGAAGTGTGTGTTTTGCCCATGAAAAACTACTTGAAGTCTAAGGAAACAAGATAGCATACTGGTGATCTAACAATGTCTTCCTTTAACAAACAGGAGCCTCAGCAGCATGATATTATCCCATTAATGCAGCAATCAGCTTAATGTTTGACCCTACAAGCCAAAGAAATCTACACATCCTGAACATCTGAACATCCAGGTTCCAGTCCACATGTTGGTGACACCAGTATAAACAGGCCTGATGGTGAAATGGCAGATCTCCTGGGAGACCAGAGATAATCTGATCTGGATTGTCTGGTCAGAAAACTGTGGGCCATATTGTCCTGCAGACCTTGACTTTAGATCTATAGAAGACTGTCTATGGTTCCTGAGTGCTTCAAGGGCTAGGAGATGGGTTGTGTCAGATTGTGCACCCTATTTACTACATAGGACCACAGGTGGAAAGAGTACAAAAATATGATACTCAAGTACAAGTACTGTTACTCTGATGTTATTTTACTTAAAGCAGAACTTGTCTTTTTTTTAACCTGGGTTCTGTTGTCATCTTTCCTCTCATACATGTGAGTGATGGAGAAAGGAATGTTCAAGATCGCTTCAGTATTTAGCCGGGCAGGCAGCTAGCAGCACAGCCAATGGTAAGTATCGGGCAACTGCTCCCGTCTAAGTTCGCCCTAAAAATGTTCTCTGATTGTCTCAGCGAGTGTCCAACAACATACTAGAGAGGAGAAATGAACAAAAGTATCTGTATTAGGTAGCGATCACCAGGTTTTGTTATGTTTTGGTGTCTGTGTCCAAATCTTGCGGGATTATCCCGGAATTGCACGATAACTCGCATCAAAACACCGGTGGGACATTCCACTACCTGACACCAAACGATAGCAATCGCCAGGTAATACAGATATTTTTGTTCATTTCTCCTCTGTAGTACATTGTCGGACACTTGTTGAGACTATCAGAGCACTTCAGTGTGGGAAAAAAAGCCGTTTTTTAGGGCAAACTTACGCGGGAGCAGTTGCAAGGTTCTTTGTTTATTGAGATCATTTCTTATAAAATGATGGGCTGACAGTTTATCCAACCTGCTCTGATGTCGGTGACACTCGTCACCTGATGCAGCGTCTTGCATCAGAGAAATGGTGCCAGTTTTAAACTGTAGCTTCTTCTTACTGATACAAATTGAACTTATAATGTCAGCAGATAAGAGGAATGGGTGAGGAGAAAGCCAATTGTTACGTTAGCATGACGTCGCATTAGCTCCTGCCCACATTGCATTGTGGTCTATGATGCTCACTAATTTTCAAGATGCATTGTGGGTAATTTTGAGTGCACTACTTTGTTCCTTCTTGACATTCGGACACCAATGAAAGAGGAAAATTAAAGACTTTTCAACAGTAAAAGATTTATTACAAAGAATCATTTTAGAAATGAAGCCACATTGAGCTGAACAGTGAATTTTCTTGTTTTTTTGTGCTGTATTTAGTTTAAACAGACAATAAAAATGAAATGCAGCTATGTAAATCTGAGAAAAGTTCATGAGCATCAGCCTGAAGGTTGCTCTGGATCTGAGACTGGCAGACTCTTGTGTCAGACTGAAGTGGATGAATATAAACCAACTGGTAGCAAAGTGAAGAGAGAGATGAGGCAGCTGGGACATGGGCAGGTGGGCTAATAAAGTGGGGACACGCACTGTGTTAGACCACTCTCGTCAAGACGAATATTAATAGCAACTTGATCTGGTCAGTGGGCACGAGCTGGGGCCTTCGTCTCAGCTTTGCATGCCTGTGTCCGGGCTCCTCTCTGGGTGTTTGCACGGTGTAAATCCACTAATCATTTAGTGCAAATAGGGTAATAGCAAACTTAGATTCATGCACATCTGTTTGAGCTTTCAGGCTACATCTGCATCACATGGCAGTTTTATCGGACTGTGCTAACACGGAGTAATAACTGGCACACAAAACCGGGGGTGCAGGTAGGACATAGGGGGCTTGGAGAGCCGTCATGAGGTAATGTGGTCTCAGACAACAGCTGGGCCCTAACCCTGAACAGAAATAGGCCATTTGCTTTCACTCAGCAGGGACTTTACAGAAAGTGCATCACTTGATTTTACTCATTCAGTCCCATTATGCTGCACAATAACAGCAGAGGTTTGGCAGTGCTAGCTTGGTTCAAGTGTATGGTGACTGCATTATGTGAGGCCTGTGCAAATAAGCAGCAGATTTAGTGTCTGATACAGATGCATGAAATTCTAGTGCATGTGTCTTTAAGGCCAAATGAGTGGTGACAGCCTAATAAGACTGGGCTGTTTGAGTGACCTTGTTTCCTAGAGAAAAGAGGCTAATAATAGGCATAAATCTGGAGCTGTGGGGAAGCTGGGTTACTGTTAAAAGCTACGATGAATCATTTAAGCCTGTCAAATTTCAGAAAAGAGATCACCATTTCTCACTATCTGAAATAAAGATTCTGGTCCAGCAAGATGATGGTGGTAACTTTTTTTGTAGCTTCATCCAGATGAATTTGTACGGAGCTGCAAGGAAACAAACAAATGATCATGGTCTCTTATAGCCTTCATACGTCCTGCTGGACACATCTTTAAAAAAGCTTTTTCTGAATTTTAATGCATCTTTAATGTTACATATTGACGCACCCACATTTGGATTGTTTCAAAGCCATATTTGTGTTTAACTTATGTATTTCTGTCTGGTACTCACATTCATTCCAGGTCTGCAGAGAGATATACCTGCTTCATTACCTGCTAAGTAGGGCTGGACAATAAATCAAGATTTTCAAATATACCAAGACTTTGTCACACGAAATATAGAATGAGAGAATATTGTGTAGGGCCTATATCAAGTTTAATTATTTTTGTTAAAACATTTTTTTTTTTTAGCATTTCACCTTGTTATGGTCTTTGAAATTTATTTTTATCATTTAGATACATATCTACTTTAATTTCAGTCAAACATTTTAATGCATTTGTGCTTTTGATTAAAGTACTTCAATTGATTACTTCAACAAAAGAAATTACATTGAGATATATATTGTAAATATTGATTAAGAACAAAATGATTGAGATATGGAATTATCTGGATATGTTCATATCGCCCAGCCCTATGCTAGAGGGAACACTCCTTAGCATTTAGTTGCTAACTTCCAGGTGTATAAGGTTCCATTGAGGAATTTGATGTTTAAAAGATTCATAAAAGTAGTCTATGGACTTATGAGTGTATAGAAACCTCTTGAAAATCTCATAAAGAAATATTTTAGACACATTTAAATTGAGATACTATATAGCCTGTTGCAGGGTCTGGGGAGTCGATTGCAGACTAGGTAAGAGACAAGAGTGTACTCTGGACAGGTTGCCAGTCCACTGTAGAGACAAACAATCACTTACACTAACTCCAAGGGAACATTTGCGTGAATCAACCTTACAGGCATGTTTTTGGACAATGGGAAGAAGCTGGAGTGCCCAGAGAGTATCTACACATGACCTGGCAAAACATACTCTAAAAAAGGCATCAAACATCCCTTCAGATAAGGCTCAACCAGGAACCTTCTTATTCTAAAGAGATAGTGCCAACCACCCTGCTGTCAGATATTTGACTTTAAAAGAAAAGAAGAAAAAGATGAGATGTTTTAGCGTTTCATGAAAAAGATCAACTCAACTTGAGTTTAATTGCAGTACGTCTCAGTGGCCAAAAACAAAGGGAAATAGATGGAGTCAGGATGTGCATATTCAAGTTTTTTCCTTAGCATTTTCAAGGTATATTTTGGGAATTGAATGCTAACCCTCCAAAAATCTATTAAAAAACCAGTTTGTAAGGCAGCAAAACAGGCAACATATTTATTTGAATACTTAAGCAAGCCACTGTAGCATGGAAAATTCTAGTTTACACAAGCGCTAATGCATGGAAACAATATCATAATGACATCTCATAATGGCAATATCATAATGACATGTGTTCTACGGTGTACATAATGTAAAACAGAGTTCAGTGCATTTTGAAATAAGGTTAATGTGCCACCATTTTAGGCCAGATGTGATAAATACTGGATTTCTGAGGAGAGCTTCTGGGGAACTGAAGAAATGAGATTAGATGCAGATATGGATACATTTATGAAGCTGTTTGACGTGTAAGCCTATATCAGCATATAAGATTATTAATAATTAATGTTGTAGAAGGAAGGACTAAAATTATGAGTCATTTCACCGAAACTCTACAGGGGTTCCTTAAAATGATTTCCACAACAGCTGAGAAAAATATTCCCATACAGCGCATTGTTCCACTGGTAATACTTATCTCCCAGATCATTTCAAGGCTTGGTTTATCCTGTTTTACAGTTCTTGATTTAGCCATTATAACCCTCTGCCCTCATTATTTCCATTCGCCTTGATGAAAAGGATCATGGGTGGAAAAACAGAGCTGCGTTCAGTCTTTAAAGCCTCTGCCCTGTCAGCTTTAAATACCACTTACATGCTGTGAACTGAGCTCAACCCGTGTGGATGGCCAGGATTGGTGAGCCCCGCGATTGCCTTCTCCCAGGTCAGTGGTCACAGACCACGCCGTTTGTCATGAACGCTACTTCATCTTCCTATTGTCAGGTGTCACATGTCTTACTTGAACACATTAGTTCATCTCTCATGATGTTGATAGTCCCAAAGTGCAGAGCAAAGATATTTGCATTTGAATTAATGATAGAAACAAGCGTCTTCTGGTCCTTAAAGGATGTCCAGTGAGGTTTCATCCACATGCTTCACAAAGGAAGCCCTCAAGCAGCAGCTTAAAATAGTAATGTGTTACTGCTACTCAGCTGCAGTGAAGCCACACACTTATCATTATTACTCTTTATGCAGCCATCTGACAGCATTATCAGCACTAACTTCCTCTGTGTGCAGCGTGACCTGTAGCCTGTCTGACACCAGGATAATCGATTAGATCGGGGGCAAAACTAATGCAGATCTGAATGCAAAGTGATGCATATTTTGGCAACTGTCTCTTAAGACTTGAAGAGGTGAAAATAAAATAAAAACAAAAACAAACAAAAAAACAAAAAAAACAATCATGATCATACAGACAGAAATCATCTCATTTGAAAGTTCTTTCTTTATTGCTTCCTTTTGCTCTCCTATTATCTGATCAGTCGTTTGTTATTTGCCACAGAAATGTGAGTCTGATTAGTGAACCGCTCTCTACAATGCAGTTTAAATTTAGAGTGCACTATAAATTGGGTCAAGGCAGTTTTAGTGCCAATATTCACAATCCTCGTCTCTGGAGTCCAGAGTGCAGCCAGAGGAATGAGGTCCCCTGCACACTGGCTGGTATTTGTGGACAGGGTGGAATTTCTATTGCGCTGACCTACTGTAGCGTTTGATTCAGCCGTGTTATCAGCTAGGCGTGGGCCTCACAACAAGGTGTGGCAGCGTTACAGCTGACAAGGTGGCGACTGACGCTGATCATCACATGTGGTAACTCTTAACAGTCCCGTCCTGGTTTTATAGTGAACGGTGATCCAGGAGGGCAGGAGCTGATCAGCACAGAAGGAACTGCTGTCACCTAAATAGTGACTTCAGTTCATAAAGATCTTCTAAACTTAAAAATCCTTGAGCCCACTTTCAGAGGAGCAGGTCTCCTTAGTTTAACACTATTGTACAGCCCTAAAAAAGTTGTATTAGTTGTTTTTTAATCTATAAAGACTTAAAAGAAGATAAAGAATATCAAGTAAACATCATGTGTTGGTTTATTCAAAGTCATCTCAAGGCGCTTAAGGACTTTTTTATGAATTGGCGCTATACAAATAAAGCTGAATTGAAGTCAGAGGGATGGGGAACTCCGGTCCTGATTTAAATTATATGGATGCAAGAGCTTGTTTTTTTTATCTCTGTACAAGGAATCAGGTGTTTTAAAAGAGGGAAATGCCTAACAATAAAGCCCCGGGTCCAGATGGTTACCCAGCAGAATTTTACAAGGAATTCTGGACAATGTTAGCT
>JBBBVT010000025.1:19245825-19256413 GCA_037177035.1 Craterocephalus eyresii | reverse complement strand
CAGGTGTTGGCTGTGAAGAGGCTGCTACAGTCTCAGGTTTCTGGGCTGCAGCAGAAACTTTGGCCTCATTTTCTGGCCTCTTCACAGCCGACGTCTGTTTGCGTGTCCTGAATGAGGTCCTCTGCGGTAACGCAGTCCAGGGGAAGTTTGGTTGAACACCTACAGGTTCTTTGGGCTCTGACGTTACTTTGCTCGGGGTAACTGTAACTTTTCGCTGAACTGGTTCCTCTGTGTTAGGAACTGGAGGTTCGACTGGTGCAACAGAAACTTTACTTTCAGATATCTTCACAGCTGGTGCTCGGTGAAGCTCTCTGACGGGCTTCTGCTTGAATAAGTCGCTCCAGCAAATATTGGTTCGGAGAGCAGCCGTTTTGGATTCCAGCGCTGGCTGTCTGGGAGTCTCTTTATGCTGTGTTTCTTTCTCGGGCACTAGTTTCTGTAGAGCCGGGAGCGGTGGGACAGATCCCAGCCTATCACATGAAGATCCAGGCCGGGCAGAAGTGTCTGGAGACTCCTTCCTTACAGTTTTTTCAGTGGTAGCCACTACAGGTTCGACCGGGTTTGCAGAAACTTTGACTCCATTTTCATTTAAATTTGCAGCAGATGTTTGGCGAAGCTCTGGAAAACACTTCTGCTTGAATAAATCACTCCAAGGAGTTTTTTTATTCACAACCGTCTGAGTTTTAGACGGTTCTACTCTATCACACGTCTTCTCTTCGCTGCATTCGCTCTTCTTCTGGTCTGTGGGTGTTTCCCTCGTCATTTCTGCTGTTAAGGCATTATTTTCATTGAAAGATGTGTCAGAAATCTTCTTCCCTTTGCCCTGGGAAGGCAGTGACAGATAATCTTCGTCGTAGTCCTCATAAGTTTCACTTAGTGACTCAAACTGAAGCTGCCAGTTTGGCTGTGGAGTAGAAATCTTCTTTTTCTTATTACGCCGTTGCTTCTTATTCCCAGAGTTTGGGTTTCTTATTTCCAGTTGAAAACTTTCCCCGGTAAGGTCAGCTTCTTCATCCCATGATAGAGGAGTTGAAGCATTTTCAGGCGGGAATTGTTGCACCGAGGCTACATCAGGGGTAGACTGAGTGGGAACCGCTGCACAATCTATTTTCTGGCTTCCCCCAGACATTTTACCCTTGTTTTTAGGTAAATTGTTCTCAAATTTTCCTTCGGATGCTCTGTAATTCTTGCTTCCTCGTGGCATCTTGAAAAAGTTTTAATACTTGCAAGTTGCAAAGCTGTCAATGTAAAGTTTGAAGTGATTCAAGATGAACTCTCTCTCTAGTCGGATAAATGTGAAATGAATCTGGAATGGCCTGGGCCTTACTCAAGGGATTTATGATGTCACATAATGTCACATGATGTCATAAACATCAAAGGAAGTCAAAGGCTCATTCCATTCCAATGACGTCATCAGAAAATTGGGGACTGGCTTGATGTTGCTTAGCAACAGTAGCCATAGCAACAACTGCTCTAAGGATTTTTAAAACACAACAAAACTACTTTTAACCACAATTTGAAAAAAATATTTTTATTCAGATTTCTTCCAATATTTACATACTCATATATTATAAATATTATACATATAATAATATCAATGATATACATAATAATGATATATATATGTTGTGCAAAGAATATTATAAGTAACTATTGTACATTTTTCTCATGAACACTGTTCTGTCTCGATTTACTTTAAGTAGTTAAATTTTAGAAGTAGTTAAAGTTAAAGTAAATTAAGTTAAGTAAATTAATTAAGTTAAGTAATTAAGTTAAGTAATTAATTAAGTAAATTTTAAAAAACTAACGGAGAATCTGGTGGTGCAGGCAACTCTCATGGCTCATTGCTTCACTGGGTTTGACTGGTAGTGAAGTTTATCAGGATGGGGAACAGGTACAAATGTCTTTTTGGATTTATCACTATACTGTTATCTATAGTCATTTGCAACTTGCTTTGATTATTTTTAGCAGTTCATCTTTATTTATTAATTTGATTGTAGGATTAGGTTACACCATATTTATATGTTAATTTTTGCCATCTTTTACTCTTTGGTTGCTCCTATAGTCTGAAAAAATGTTCTTTTATAAGGATGATTTGTGATTAATATTGTTATAGACTACATGTCAGTTTTCCCTGAATTAATGTCAGAAAAATTATCCAAATGTTGAACATATATTTGTTCAATTAACAGTTATATATGTGCTTACCCAGTGTGTGCAATATGGGCGGATACTGGACAGTTTAGTGGGTAATCCTGTGTTAGCCTTACAGAGCCACGATTGAGCCAGTACACTCCTGTAACTAAGAAAAACTGCACTCATTATGATTAAAACATCTTTAAAATTGTGCTTTATCCTCTACCAGATTAATTAACCTGATTAGTTCAATTTCAGAGTTTATATCATTTCATTGTCTTCATCAATTCAGTAACATCAAACATTTCCTGGATAAGCCCCTGGCAGCAGGGTCAGGTTCAGTGATCATCGTTTGTGTCTTGTATTTGACTGCATGGTCTGCACAGACTGTCCCGCCATTACAGTTCGTAGATTGTTGCCCTGAAAGGGTAAAATGAGTTGCCATTTAAGGTCAAACATGACGTATTACACTGTAACTCTCCCCTCCTGTGGTAAACTACAGAATGAACCCCGAATTTCCATCATGCTCATACATCTAAGCTGTAAACTGTGGTAACATTATAAATGAAAAAACAAAACAAAACAATCTTTATATTTAAATCTAAACAAAACAGAGGCTCTATGCACAACGACGTGCTTTGAAACTCATCATCCATCTAAAGCAGCTCAGCTGAATGGGCAGCACATTTTTCTGACAATAAAAAGAACCAAGAAACGGTGAGATTGCAGCTTTTACTGCAATAAATCTCAGTCATGTGTCGGCACACATGACTCACACCTGAGTGTACAGGCTCCCAGCATTCTGTCTGTTTTCAGGCCTTCTTTCTTCCCTCCACCACTTTCATTCTGAAAGTTTTCCTTCATATATTTGAGTTTTTCCCAATTTCAGTTTGATTTTGTTGACCGTATAGTACCTTATCTGTGCCAGCTCATAAAACATTGTCCTGTTTAACGTCTCAAACTGCAGGATCCAGTTCATCTGTGTCCGCTTTGTTCAGGATTGTGGTCAGATCAAAAGCTGCCTCTTGTGTACGCCAATGGTTTGATATTTGGTGTCCAATCAGATTCCCCACTTCTTTTATCCCACATCCTGTCCCATTCCCAAAGCCTGACCCTGAGTCCCTCACCCCAAACCAAGCTGAAGCACATGATCTCTGTGGTTTGAGTCATGACAAGCTAAAAGATGAGGGAAGGCCGTGCAGCTTGTGAGGGTGGGAAATGATTGCCAGGCAGCGTCTGCTCTGTGATACCAGCTCCCTCCCAGGAGGCATGATGTTGTTTGTAACATCAACACCAGAGGGAGCTGATGTTCAGTGAATGATGAACAGCTCCAAAGTGTGCAGCCTAACATTAACAAATCATTATCAGCATGGTTTATAAACTGAGAGCATTGTATCTTTATTCCTGGAAACATCCATCTGAAGAAACTAACGCTCCTTTTTTTCCTGATAGTTTGTTCTGACCCTTCCTCTTTAATCAGCATTGGAGAGATGCTGCTCCTTCCTCTGGTTTCTGTTGTTTAGACAGCTACTCTCCTTTTATGATCGTGCAATCAGTCTTTCTGTAACGTGCACACAGAAACTCCTTCACAGCACTATTTCACATACGTCAAGCTGTCACTGCTTAATATAATTTGTTTATTGCCCACTATTAAAACAGAAGATTGCATCAGAGTGCAAAGTAATAACTTTTTAAAACCATTTTTAAGCTGTATGTAATTCCAAGTTGGCTACTCCCAGGAAGAACAGACCTTGTATCTCAATGGGACCTTCAGGACAAAACAAGGGGAATAAAACATGAGGTTTTGCTTCTCTTCTTAATGCTGCTTCCAGTAAAAGGAAGCACTCAAAACAAAGCGCCATGATGCACAAAGGAGTTATTATCATTATGCTGAGTAACTGGATTACACTGAACAATGTTGAGCTGAGAAGCTAATTTGAGTTTAATGATCTTTTCACAGCAGAAAACAGCTAGCCCAGCATTGCAATTAGTCATGTTCTGCAACCAAGGACAACTAAAGTTTTTTACATTCTTTGAAAGCTTAGCCCTCATTTCTAACATATGTCTCAGGAAAATATCCCACCTTAGACATTATTTTTTGTTGTTGGAAAGAGCTATTTTTTGTTACAAATCAGGATTTTGAGATAAGAAAATGTAGCGCTGTAGGCTGTGTATGCACAGAGGCGGAGCTAAAATAGATAATCATACAGAAAATGAATTTAAGAAACTTTAGATAAGCTCTAATTTTATATTACTTACAAACTAAATAATCTATAAACACGGAAATTAATCTTATCTCCCTAAAGTGCTAGTGCATTAAAAGCAGGCTCCATGAATGCTGAAAAGTACATGGAGGTTTTAGAGCAGCATCCGCTTCCATCCAGACAATTATCTTTCACATTTCAGCGATACAGTCCTGAACCACATTCTGCATCCATCATTACATCATGGCTTCACGGGAGAAGAGTCTCCTCTCCTAAAACCCAGAAACTGGTCTGCTTATTTCCCAGGTGTTTACAGACAAATGTTAAAAGAAAAGGGATGCCACACAATGTTAAACATAATTCTGAAACATATTTTTGCTGATGTGTTGCTGCCATCAAATTTAAAGTGAGCTCACAAATGGTAAAATGCCGTAGTTAGGAATAAAACATGGGTTGATGAGACTTGCAAATCACTGCATTCAGGTTTTATTTACATTTCACACAGAACCTAAACTTTAGCAGTTTAGTTTCAGTGTTTTTACACACAATACAGTATCTTTTACAGCATTGTTTCAGATGTTTATTTACTCATCTAAAGCCTCTGAAAACTTCTTCCATATCTGTCCTTTTGTACTTTTGGCTACCTAAATTTCAAAATTTGCCTAAATGAAACTTTAGAAGTGGAAGAGCAGTGTTTTTTGTTAAGCCAATACCATATTAGTTTAAAGTATTATATAATTCATTATGTAGCTTATTACATATGAAACATGCAGTCTTTATAGATAAGCAGTTACAAGAAAAAAAATCATCATATTTAACTGGTATCCGAAACGCTTATAATAAAGATCAAACTTATACTGGGCCCAAACGTTTCATTGAGCCAGGTTCAGCATTTTCATACAGTCCGTCCAAGACAGTGATTCACAATCCGGTACAATGTGTGAGTGCACCAAAAAAGGCCAACTTTTTATTATAAAAATAAAGGGGAAAAAATGTTTTATATATTTAACCTGCTGAATGTATTACAGCCACAGCTTTCACAAAATGGAGTAGAGCGACAGCAGCTGTCGTAATTCCTATCACAAAGCAACTGGAAGTGTCGTGCAGTAGCCCCTGATCCTCGGCGTGTGAAACCCCATCGGCCTCTTCGTACGGCACCCTAGCAGAAGACGGTGTGTGCAAATGAACGGATCCATCTAAATAATGATATATATGCGTAATTAGCGGTTTTTAAAATAAAATTTTCATTCTGTGTGTTTCAGAAATATGCCAGCTAAAGGTCCTCTGCAATCTGTCCAGGTGTTTGGACGTAAAGTAAGTAAATATGTTGAATTTATTCCACGTGTGGTTCCGTAGCTACCCTGAAATGCTAGCGGTCTTGGGCTGAAGTAGCAAATATGGTGCGGTGATATGCCGTAATACAATACTTAAGTCTTGATCTTATGTTATTCGTGTTTAAATGTAGCTCTGAGGACAACTTGATTTCTGTTTATTGGGATATAAAGATCATATGTGTCAGTTCCTGGGTTAGCCATCGGTCAGTTTAGCTCCGTGTTAGCTTATCCCGGCGTCTACTAGCAGGTTAATGAGCTCCGAGATGTTAATAATAATGGCTAGGTTCATGTTAACCGTCAAAAATCTTCACACAACAGCATTACACACTTCATCCGGCTTAAAATGATATATTGGCTGAAACAACTGATTGTTACGTAGACACATCATATGTCTGAATCCTTGTAGCGTAAATGTTTTTCTAAGTTACAACACTATCTTAATATTATCATTGACCAGATCCGTGTCTCATCTAATGTTTCTCATAGAAAACCGCCACAGCAGTTGCCCACTGCAAGAGGGGGAATGGCCTGATCAAGGTGAACGGCAGACCCTTGGAGATGGTGGAGCCTGCCACTCTCCAGTACAAGGTGAGCTGCTGTGATAAAACTCCATGTGTCAATAAAGCTGTTACCATGACAGCCAAGCAAGAGAGTAATGGTGTCTGATAATATTAGGTGGGAATTGATGGCACTGGATCATGTGGAAGTAAAATATTTTAAATAAACTATTTCTCAGTTACTTTATCTAGAACCACTGTTTTAGTTAGTGGCATGAGTTTTTACTACTTTTTATAAGGCTTCTCAGTTCTCACTGGGCTAAAAACATCCATGTTAACTTTGCTACTTAATTCTTTGTCATAATCAGCTGATGCTTTGATACTGAAAGTTTACATCTGGTACTTGTGGCAGGGCTGTAATGGTAAAAGGGAAAGTCATATCTTTTAATTCATCCAGCTGGGTTTATAACAAGTTAAGGACTGTTAATATAATGGAAAATAATTTGATGCAATCACATGACTGTAAGAAATACCACCGGCTTGAACCTTATGACACCATTATGAGTAGAGATAATTTAATGGGAATTTTAGCTCCAGAACCTGGCTGCCTATGGTGCTTTCAGAGTTATTTTGATAAGCTGTATGTGTGTAAGGTCCAAAAAAAAGTAGAGTTTCTAACAATCTTGTGTTGTTCCAGCTGTTGGAGCCCGTGCTGCTGCTGGGGAAGGAGCGTTTCGCTGCAGTGGACATCAGAGTCAGAGTTAAGGGTGGTGGACATGTGGCACAGATCTATGGTAAGCAAAACATCTACATTTGGGTCATTTTAGTTCTTTGCTGTTGGATCATACTGAGTTTCTTTCCAGCTGTTCTACTCATTTAATGGTTGTTTTTCGTCTTCCAGCCATCCGTCAGGCCATCTCCAAAGCCCTGGTTGCATACTACCAGAAGTGTAAGTTGAAATATTGTAAATTTAACAAAAACTTCTTAAAAACGTCTTGCTTAGGCACTCTGAACCCTCGCATTGGAGATATTCTAACGTCTATTTTAGTGTGAGACTGAGAAGTTAAAGATATTTGGCATTATTTACCCATATCTACCTTATATTGCTTGCAGTAAAATTATTGTGTATGATCTGCTGTAAATCTGCCGCAGAGGAAATTTTAAGCTTTGTTGAGCTTGAAACACTGTAATCCCATTGAGCTGACGTCAACTTGGTCAGCATTAAGAACGTGCATGAAGTGTCATTGATAGAAAATCGGCTATGAGGGTGTTTATAGTAAAATGGCGACAAAAGCAAGCAGGAGTTCAGAATAACCGGAGGTGTTGTATTGTTGCAGATGTGGATGAGGCCTCCAAGAAGGAGATCAAAGACATCCTGATTCAGTACGACAGGACCCTGCTGGTTGCCGATCCACGTCGCTGCGAGTCCAAGAAGTTCGGTGGACCTGGAGCTCGCGCCCGCTACCAGAAGTCCTACCGTTAATCGCTCTGTACATTTTCATAATAAATGGGAAGAACAAAGAAATGAACCGTTGTGGCTCTTCATGGTTTTTCTTGGCATTGAGTGCTGTCATGAGTGACAGTAGCACAGAGATGTTAGCCACATTGTCGTTTTTACCTGAACGGCAGGATGCTTATTTAGTGTATTAAATAAGTATATGGCCAATTTAATAGGGAAGGAACATGAAACGCAGCTTAAATGAATTATTAGATGCTTTGAAATCCCAGAAATAAATGATAGTTTGGCTGCTGGCAGGAAACATCTGTTTAGTTTGATTTTCTAAAGCACTCTTTTCTGTTGTTGGGATGACACTGTTCACACACAAATTGTACGAACCTGCTCCTCTGTGACGACACTGATGCGGCCAACAGAGGGCATCCCTGCTTGTAGCTTCAGCATCTTCAGCTTCATCAGACCAGGATTTAATGGTCTGACATGACTGGTTGCTGCTGAACCCTGGGTTAATAGGTGGAGGTGAGAAGAACCGGGACGTGGTCGGATCTTTTCTAAAGAAGGCAGCACAGAGGAGCTGGTTTTAACATTTCATATGTTAACATTTTCTCTGGTAGTGCAGAACGCTTCAGAGAGGGAGACAATGTCCCAGAGATGTCCATGAACATCCTGCTCCTCTTAAAGTAAGGGAATTTTACTCGGACGTCCAGAGATGAAGATAAATCTGGGACTGTTCAGCAGTAAGGGCACCAATAGCGTCATCTGTGTTTAAAGTGCGCAGAGCAGCATATGTGGCCATTTTACAAAATTTAGTCCTTTGTGTGATTTTAGCCGGTCCTCTACCCCTTTACTGCATGTTTTGACTTTCAAGTGGAAAACGGGGTATTTGAGACAAAAAATGTGTATATTAAATATCCAATGGGAGTTATCCATCATCCACACCCATGTGAGGCCTTTATCAGCAGTGGAGGCTGGGATTCTGACGCTTTTATTTGGGCCAGTATCTTTCTGATATCAAAATATAGTTTAAATTGGTTTGTCTAGACATGTTCATTTTTTAAATAATTGTTACCTTTTGTAGCTTTTCAAAAACCCAGAAGTTCTTGTTAATTATCTTTTGAAAATGTAATTTGAATTTAAGTTTTAAATCTTTTTTTTAAATCGTTTTTTTAACATTTGATTTCTTTTTTAAGATTTAATTACATTTTTATCATTTGTGGATTTTATTATATTTTATTCCAACTGTAGTGACCTTCCAGCTGAGGGCGCTATAAGACTGTGAGAAGAGTTTAAAACCCATCTACACGTTTTTGTCCCTCCCTGGAGGCCATGAGTGCTTGTGTTAGACACATGCCTCCATTTCAGACTTTAAATCTTAGAGTGCTTTAGGTGCTGCTAAACGTGTAAATATTCTACACCATCACATTCAGCCAAAATGATCAAACATAAATCTTGTTTTTCCTTCCGTCGTAATCTTTGCTGCCTTATTTCACCCCTCAGAATAAAAAGATAATGATGCTCAATTAATGCTCAATTTAAAAGTCTTGTAGCCATTTATTCATCATAGCTTTTGCATATTTCACACATTTCATCTTAAACACACATTTGTACGTATGTCTTGATTACATCCATGTGATATTTTTACATAAAATTGCTGCTCTCTCTCTTCACATCTCAGTAATTGCTTGTCTGTATTATGATTATTTTTTGTGCTGTTGTGAACAAACACTACCCACTTCATTGCAACAACAGGAGCTGTGTGAGGTGAGCTGAGACCCAGATGTTGTTGGAGCTCTCTGTGGGCCACCTGCATCAGCCCGTTCCCGCTCGGGAGCTCCCGGGGTGGATCAGGCCTGTTTACAGCCCTCCAATAATCAACACGGCAGGGAAGCCCACTCCCCGCTGCTTCTGTTGTTTACTACTGTTTATTTTCTGCCCTGCCTGATGCATCACCCCCTAAAGGCCACAGTGCTACGCTGGGGACACTCTGCACCTGTGGAAATGTGTGTGTGCGTTCTGCAGCGTAAAAATAAAGACTGAGAGCAGGGATGAAACAGTGGGGCGGGTAATGCATCAGGCTGCAGAGATGGAGGGAGGGAAACTCATCCTATTATCCCTTTATGATGGAAAAAAAGGCTCCATGTCTGTCTTTACACATTTCATGTGATACTAGAAGAAAATGGAAAAAGAGGAATACATACCTCTTCCTAACTTCTAAAATTTAAGGAAGAGTTCTGATAAATATATCCACTGGGCTAATTCACATTCACATTTTTTATGATCCTGCAATACAGGATCATAAACCCTCATCGACCTTTTATAATGCTTGTGATAGCCGATGATATTCTCCTGTGATTTGGCAGCTCATTAGTTACCATATGCTAATAACTCATTAACATGTGTAACTGCATAATGGACACATTTCCCACCTGATAATGCATATAATAGGGCTTAAATGGTTTATAACTGGCTAATAAATCATGATTTAAAGCCAGTAGGAGCTGTTTTACAGCTTTGAAGGTTATTCAAGCAAGAAAATGCTGAAAAAGAAACGCTGCAGAGCAGGAAGAGTTTTCATATTTCAATATTTTATCCCCGTATGCATCACATAAAAGGAAATGAGACACATGCTGCCCCCTGCATTGATTTGTTTTCCCTCCGCCCAGCAAATGCTTTCTCTGATTCAGGCCCTCTGCCGTGTTCCTGGCTGCTTCTCTGCTAATTCACCGACCAAAGGACTGTGATGGTGGATTTAATGAATTCGATCTGCAACACGAGGATGTCTGGATTATTTTAGCCCCAGCGATATGATGTAATTAGTGCAGGATTTATTGCTTTATGGCTGAACACACACACACACACACGCACACACACGCACACACGCACACAGGCACACACACACACACACACACACACACACACACACACACACACACACACACACACACACACACACACACACAC
>JBBBVT010000025.1:19222710-19235786 GCA_037177035.1 Craterocephalus eyresii | reverse complement strand
GGAAAACCTCCATCAGAACCAGGATCAGGAAGGAAAACCTCCATCAGAACCAGGATCAGGAAGGAAAACCTCCATCAGAACCAGGATCAGGAAGGAAAACCTCCATCAGAACCAGGATCAGGAAGGAAAACCTCCATCAGAACCAGGATCAGGAAGGAAAACCTCCATCAGAACCAGGATCTCCTAGTTGAACAGGCTTTAACCTCATCCTGCTGCTCTCCAACAGGCCTGGAGATGACGGAGTTTCACAAAAAAGGGAAGATAAACTCAGTCAGAGAGATGAAATAAAAATGAGTGGCAGTGTTTCTTTCTGTGATGTAATACATGTTTGTAATCATTTTTTGTTCTGTTTTCTTTTTTTCCACCCACCCATCCATCCATCCATCCATCCATCCATCCACCCATCCATCCATCCATCCGTACACATTCTCGGGGCGTATGGAGGTGCCCACACAAGTGAGAAACTTGATGATTGTTTTGTGGCAAAGATTCAAAGTTTTTTTGGCCAAAACATGAGGCTGATGTCATGGGAGCTGTGTTAATGCTCCTTTGGATATTTCGCTTGAATGACAGAGGATTAATAGTGAAATGCAAAGCAGGAAAGGAGAAATCCTGGCTTATCAAAAACACCAACATTTTTTAAAGATCATCCAATCACATTTCTCCCCCAGTAGGCATCTGACACCAACACGATCGCTCTCCTGAGTTTAACTTTTCAAATAATCCATACGTAATAGCCGCCTCTCTGTTATTCAGCCGTCCCTACTCTCTCTAACTACAGGCAGGTTTATCATATAATCCCTGGAAAATGTGTGAAAACAGTTCTTGGCAAGAATAAACTGATTAAATTTGTTTGCTTAATTTATACTATTACCACTCAGTTTAATGACAAATTACTGTCCTTTTCTGCAGTTTCCTTCAACGTCCAGTTCTTTTCTCATCAGATCTCATGTAAATGTCATGTGGCATGTATAATCAATCCAGTGTAGAAGTATCAAAGTTTCAGTTTAAATATCAAGTTGAAATTCATGGAAAACTGTTAATTCTTTATTTAATTTTGATTTAATTTAGATTAGTGATTCTTCCTTCTCTGCTTTATTTTACAGATATGTTTATATCATACAAACACGGGCAAGTAAATGAGATACCTGGTATGTAATCAGTTATAAAAAGCATTACTTGTATCCTGCTATTAGCTATATTTGATCATTTATCCAAAGAGCTTTATTGTGAACAATGTGAGATGAATGCATCTGCAGAGGCTTGTTATGTGCAGTTGATGAATTCATGTCTCCATCTTTATTTCCTCATCAAAGGCAAACCACAAGGCTGAAAATTAAGCAGCGGCTCGATGTGAGTGCACTGAGCATCCCATTAAGATGGTTTGAGGTGGAGCAGTGGCTCCTGCACAAACATGGGTTCCATTTCCGATCAAGGACTCTGACCTCAATCGTTTTGTCTCATTCTCATCTTTATTAAGTCTTTGCTATTTGATACCTGCATCTAGACTTTTTAAGGACTGTTAGGATTGGAAAAAGCAAGAGAAAACTCATCAATCCTTTTCATATTTACTTTATTTTTCACACTCAAACACAAACTATTATCTTTATAGCTTCTATAAAACCTTTAAATACTAAAACCCCAAAAACTAACAATGGAAACTTATTTTCTATGATAAACAAACACTAAAAACTAAGGCAAGGGCTCAGGGTCTTACCCTTGAGGTCTTCCAGCGAGGCCTCCTTGGCTCACTCCACTGCTATCTGACTGACCACCTCCTGCCGCTGCTTGCACTTCCCGTCCTGTCCCGGCCTGTACATCCATGGGATAAATGATGGACACGCACTCTCAACACAGGATGTTGATAAAAACTAACATGCAAGAAACAAACTCACCTCTTCCTTCAGCATGGTGGTGGGGGCCGTCCTGGATGTTGTTTTCTGATGGTGACGACTTTAGACAAGAGAGGGGCACCCACAGATAGGCGTAGAGGTCATCCCACTGCCTACCAAGCTCCTGAATTTCCTCGTTACTCAATCTGTACCTCTCCATTCGCTCTGCGTCGGGGCAGTTCAGTGAGGGGAAGGCCGGAGGAAGCGAGCTGGAGACCTGCATGAGGGTTTCCTCTTTCTTTAGGTCCAGGGTGGACCGCATGGGCGGCGAGGGGTTGGTGTCACGCAGCTCCGATATCAGCTTCACGGTCTTTTGATATCTGGCATTAGTCATGGCTGCTGCTCGCTCCCTGACTGTTAGCTCGCTGTGGCCCTGAAAGATGTGCCAGTCCAGCCGGGGCCCGCAATAACAGCATCCAGGCATCTGCTCGTACAAATGTTCAACCTACAGAGCCAGGTGCAAATTTTAGAAGGAGCTTCCTCTCTGTAAAACTTTCTGTTTGGTGGGTGAAACACACGTAAGACCTCTGGCATATGCAGTCATCTAAAAGACAAAAGGCAGATTCAGACTCATCATGGACAGAAAGCGACTTTTCATATGGACACTTTGCCCACTTGCAATCTACATCTAAGGTTCCTCAAGTGTTAAACAGAAATCAGGTGAATATAAATATTATAGTATCTGTTTCTTTGCTATTCAATTTTAAATGTATCAGATTGGGACTGAAATCAAATGACTCAGACTCAGGGATTACATTCAAGAATTTGAGTGGAAAAAAGTCATTGCTTGCATGCAAAACAGTGCAAAATGATAACATATTAACATGGTTAATCTTGTAAAACAAAATGAAGTGAAAAATAGTGAATTTCTAACATTTCAGTAAGAGCTTAAGCGTTAACAAGTTAACAAACTTGAAGGCAAGAGACTCCAACATTGTTTTATATAACGCATGTTTTGACTGATTTTCCTCTAATAATAATTTAAGGGATTATATTTAGTTTTTGTCCTATTCGTTCTACTTCTACATTTTTCTTCTTTCCATTCTTTTTCTCCTTCTTCTTCTTCTTCTTCTTCTTCTTCTTCTCCTTCTTCTTCTTCTTCTCTGGTTTGTTTCTACTCAACACTGCCACATCGGTTTCCAGTGATGTTACACTGTTTTCTGCGTCATGTGACGGGTGAGCAAGGATCCTGAAAACGCTCCAATCCTGCAGGTAATTAAAGCAAAAGACATAACAAAACCGTCATTGCATCTGAGTTTCCATCATCTGCGTGGACCATAAATGGTCCTGAATACAATTATTTACAAGTTGCAGTTAGTCTCTGCAGGCACAACTCCCATAATGCTACAACAACACCAGATGGAAACTGCCATGGCAGCATTGCTATGGGCCTCAGAAAAATGTTTAATTACAGCTAAATGTTTGATTTTCCTTCTACACGTCCGTCTTCATTTAAATTTCTTTCCTCATTCAGCTGCACGTTGTTCAGGCAGCAGCTAATGAACACCACCAGGTATTAAAGTGAGCACCCAGCCAATGCATGGAGGATGCCTCTTGGAACAATGTTGATGGAAAATGAAGTAATTAGCCTCATTTAGTATGATAGGAGATCTGGCTCTTTGCCAAGATTCTGCTTCCTTAGCAGAGCCGTCTCTCCCAGCTCCATAAACGGTCTTCATCTTGTGTCACTTAGTGCTTTTGCTGAACCTATTTTGTGTCTGCACACACTGTTTTCATTTTCTGTTTTAATTAAAAACCTTATTCCCGTGTATTTTATTCACAAAAAAGGCAGAGCAATAATTTAACATTTTCATTTAAGTGAACAACTGAACTAGTTAACTAATCAAACGCAAAAGTCTGAACTTTACGAGACTTTAGATAAAGATTTTTAATATTTCCATTCAATAAATTCTCCATTGTGCTTCTAAAACTCCAGTATTATTTAAATGGAGCCAGATGCTGCTTATTTCAGTTATTTCATTTAATTTCTCTGAACCTGGACTGTACTACTACATTGTCTTTGGATTGCTCACCAGCTTTATTCTTTTAGATAATGGTATAATCAATTATTCCTAACATGATTGGCTGCATGGATTGCCTCTCAAACTTGACTTCCCCCCACTGCCCACTTTGCAGCCACTTCAGCTTTCTCTGATGGGAGTCAGCTTTTGTTACTTTTGGCTTGAAAAAGAAGCTTCACCAATGAATCAGCAGCCAAAGTGGCTGTACGTTTGTTTTTTTACACCCGCCGTATTAAATTATATCCAGCATTTGGTGTGTTTTTATTTAAATTCCTGTTTACATGCTGTAGCATATGACTAATTCTACCAACACTGGTTGTGTGGTGGTCTTTGGTAGCTGCTGTTTGTTGCTAACGTCAGATTGTTTAGTAGGTGAGTCGTCGGCTAACTTAGGCCCAGCTGAGACAGACGGAGGCTACTTCCTAACAACTTGGTAACTGAGGGAGCAACCATACATGATTCATTTATGTGCTACCTGGGTGGAGGCAGGGGATGAAATGTGTGAACTGATACTGCAAAGTCTCTCCGTTTGTGTTTGTGTAAAAGAAATTAGCTCTGATGAGAGCACTTGCTTGGTCAAGAGGGCAAAGGGCAAATGATCTAGCACCACCTGCCGGCTACAAGTTCACTCCACTGGGCTCCAGTTTCCAGTTTTCAGAACAGAAGATGGGTTTTTGAGGGGCAATTAAAATACCCACTCCAGGACAGTTTTTGTGTTTTTAGGTAAAAGTATTAAAATGGAAAAGAACATTGCATGTCGCCCAGCTTGTATAGTCAGTCACCTGACCTGAAAGGTATAAAATACAAATTTTACAGTAAAAAACATAAATAGATTATGTATTAAATTGAAATAAGAATGGTGTATGGCTAACATAATGATTTTTGTGGTATGCCTTTGCACACCATAGTTTGCACATTTAAATAATGTTTTAAAACTGGGAAACAGCTAAAATGAACAGCTCCAACCTTCATTGCTTGCAGCATTAAACATAAACCTTAAATTAAATTTTCTATTTTGGTATTAAAGGTTGATTCACTGAAAAACAGCCTTAAACTGAAGTCATAAATTGGATTTACATCCCACAAGTACACCTACCACCCAGGTTGGTTCGAGCTACAAACAGGTAGTTAACGCACATTACTTGTTTCATATTAGTCCTCCGGCTTGCTTCATTTCTTAGTCTTTATTAACAAAACAAAAATAAGCTGAAAATGAGCAAATGAGTCAAAACAGCTTTTCAGTCGTGAATGCTGATTCTGCTTCCTTAGTGTAAATAGAAAAATGTTGGACTGTTTCATTAGTTTTAGCTGATAACAAGTAGAAAACAAATGAGCCAAGCTGTTCTACAGTTTTGGGCGTAAACTCTGAAGCAATTTTTAACACAAGACAAATGCATATTCTTAATGTACCGCAGTACCCTGGAAACTGCCTATTAAGTAATCCTACCCTGTATCTACCTTACAGCGATAAGAATCATATTTTTAACAAATGAGCTGGCCTTTCTTAAGTTGAATTTATGCCTCGCCAGTTCTGGCTTTTCTGCTTTTGCCAGCTGTTTTCTTTGCTGAAGTAAATCTCTATAAATCAATGGGAGTTAATCTGCTGAGAAGATTGTGTGCTCACCCTGGCTATGGGGGCACTCTATCCCCATTGGTTACAGAGCATCCATCAAGTGCTCAATGAAGGCTCTGTGGAGTACTTACACCCGCAGTCCCAACCATCTCCTTCACCCTGACACACCCCTTCACCCCACGTTTCAATTCCTCATATTCTTTTTTAGGGATAATTAGATTATGAAAGTTGTTTGTTTTCTTGAGAGATGAAGCACAATCCCTGAAAACGAATCCAGCGGTAGTTTGAGTGTCTGATGAGTCTCCCACTTTGAAGCTGCTTCATTGTATCTGCATGTCCTTTTGGCCTTGTTGTGTTACATTTCTTCCTTCTGCTCTGTCTCGGGGGCAGCAGTGTCTCGGAGCATCGGAAAGTTGATCCGATCTCCCAGTCATTCATCATGTAACTTTAACTCCAGGGACATAGTGCAGTGAAGTTAAAACTTCTTTGCGGGGACATAAAGCCGGGGCTTGACGGGTGCAAATCATCTTCATACTCATTCATTGCTGAAGAAGATGGGTTTTGAAATGCCAAACATTCTCAGCGGATGGATCTCACCTGGCGTCTTGCTCTCAGTAACACATCCACAATAATATCAAAGGCAGATCCAATTCTGCAGAGCAGGAGTAATAGAATTGTTTCACAGAGGAAAAGACTGAAGCCAAGAGAGGTCAAAAAGGTCTGAAAGCAATTTTAGAGGTGTTCAACAAATAGAAGACGAGGCAGAATAACAAAGAGGAAGAGTGAGGTGTTTCCTTAGAAATCCTGAGTGTGAACCCCAAATGACCCTGTCCTGTTTACCCAAGCTGCCCTTCCCACTTTAACCCAGACCTCATTCAGACTTTTGTTGTCAGGCAAAATAACTAAAAAACTACATGACATGCTACACACACATACACACTGTTTTTTAAAACAAAGACTTTGGTATGTTGAGTTGCTGCACATGTAGCATCATTGAATCTGCTGAGTTGGTCGACTGCCTTGCAGCTGCTTATTGCCACCTCAGATAAGAAGTTTCCCCACCGCTCTGACCAGCAGCTTTAACATGACATCAGCATCTTTGTATATGTAGCCTTACAAAACCTCAGGCTCGCAATGTAATATTAGCTTTAGCACGCTTAGCTCTGCATAGATTTCATCAGTGTCGCTTCATATTTAATATGATTTAAGTGTTGCTCTTAAATAATGTTTAAAAATGGGTTCATATGTCTGCTCTTCTATTTCTCCCGGCAGTGGACATTTTGTCTTCAGTTTTATGAGAGTACATCAGCGCTAACTGCACCTTCCTTCCAGGAGTAGATCAAATATGGCAAATGGATCTCTTCTGCACATCTCCCAGCTTTCCAAACTCAGATTGGATCCCTGTCAAACATTTTTTATCTTACTGGATTGAAGACTCAATAGATTTTGTCATTGTTTTTACCCGTGTTTTAGTTTTTATATGGAGATCGTGTTTTCATCAGACGAAATGGGCGTTGACATAAACTATGACGTAACTCATTGGTCAACAAAATGAACACTGATTGGATGGAAAGTGGAATAAGACATGGACAGATAGCGCTTCTTATGTAGTGCATGCCATTCTCTTGGATTTGATGTGCATCAAATAGAAAACTCACATATTAAGCATTTTTTACAGATAGAATTGGATTTTGTCCTCAACGCTTCCAGCTCATCACTTGCTGCTGAGTTTTTATAGACACAGAAGGTAATAAATAATCAGTTGTTCCTTGCAGAACCTAAAGGTGGATACCGGGAAGCTTCACAGGCTTAAAGAATAAACAAATAAGTGTATTGCTTTGGATTTGGAATCTGTGTTGACACTATGGCAAACACAAAAGATTACTGTCAGTTTTATATTTGGATAACCCAGGTCATTTTTTGCCCCTGAATACATATATATATATAGAACTGGTCTCCTTGTGAGACCGTTCCTTTTGTGTTTTGTTCTCAGTCATTATTTTGTTTAGGTGCATACACCAAACTACTGAGTTTGGCTTCACAAACCTTAATGTTGGAATTTTGCTTTTCCATTAACTGGTTTAAAATGAATGAAACGGGCATCAGGTGGTAGCTGCATGAGCTATGCTAAGCACTGCTATCATAAACAAAGTAAAGCGTGAAGGGGTTGTTAATGGAAAACAAATAAAAAACTAAAAGAAATATCAGCATTAATCAATACACTGCTGGCCTTTTATCCAGCTCCATCATCCTGTCGTTCCACTATTGGGCACAACAGCAAATTTAGACCAAACAGAAATGGTCAATTATTGGAAATTAAAGGGATACTTTGTAACTTTTGGCCACCAGGGGGCTAAGCTTGTAACTTCCGACAGACCACATTACTTTAATGCAAACAGTCTCTCTCTTTTTGGGCTCCTCAGACGCTGTGTTCACCCTCTTGGTTTCTTCAGATTTGATCAATTTTCAAGGAAAAGGAGCTTGAAGCACAATCCCCTCATGCAAAGTTACGTTGTCTGGTTTCTGACGAGGGCTGCCCCCTTAGAGCGCCAACATGTGTCAAACTGTGTAAACTGACCTGTAATGCTCACTAGTTCCAGTCACGTGATAACAGAACAATTTAGTGCTGTCTATAGGATATTGTGCTGCTTTAAGTATTTTTATACATACATGTATTTTTATCAATACTTGTTAGTTAGTCAGACTGATTGATTCGTGCACTTGAAACCTTGCTGGGTGTTTGTGTCCGTGCACCGATGAGGCAGAGGTTTGTCTCGCTCCAGGAAGATCAGCAGTCTGATGCCATGATGAGCTTCTTTATTCCAGTCCTCTCCTCTCCTCTGAGTCAGCAGGCTGTTTGTGAAGGCTGTCCAATGGGGACCACACGGGGAGAAGGAATCAAGGAAAACATGTCAGACAAACACAACTGACGTCGCCTTTCATCTGCCTCAAGCTGGTACAGAATGGGTGGGCGGAGAAGATGTGGAATTAGGATTTGTTTGTGAACAGGCCTGAACTATGACTACAGGAGGGAATTTAATGTGTTCATTACATCTGTTTTGTCAAGCGCTGTCTGGAGTGAGTAAAACAGTTTGGCCCCTGATGGCCGAGGGGAAAAAAGGGGAATTACAAGTCTGAGATGACTCCATTTGCTTCTATTCTTCACCATCCTCATCGTCTTCTTTCCCTTCGAGAAGCGTGAAAAGATGAGTCAAAACTCAACCATGGCCTCTGAAGGAAGTCCTCATTCACAAAGAATGTCCAAATGAGCTCAAGGGTCTCAGTCATCAGTGCTTCAGTCCTTAAACTATGCCTAAAATCTTCCAAGGGGACAAACTTACAGAAAGAAACTGGCTTCATTTCCAGACAGCCGGAGCTGAATTTGTGAGAACCTGAAATATTGCCCAACAGAAGTTTAAATTTCAGTTTATGTTTTGATCATTTGACTGGAAGCCAGAGGGTGGTTTAGCCCTAATGGTGTGGAGATCTGCTCTGTGATCAGCTTGGGTATGGTGATTAGCTGGGGGGGGCGCAGATGAACCCGGGGCAACGCAAGGTTTCAGCTCCCCGCTGGCGTAAACTGTGGGTGGCAGGGAGATAAAACAGAAGGCAGACACGCAGCATTGTTTATGCTGCCTGTTTGTGGTCTGCATCCATGCAGGAGGGTGTGTGTGCAACCCTTCTGTCCCTGCGATGAGGCACGGGGATGCTAAAATCAATATGCAGAATCAATATTTAAAAAACTGTAAGACATTTTTTTTTGCTTAAACAGACATCAAGTTGGGACAAAGTATGAAAAAGGCACGCGGAGGATGATTTCCTATTTGATGAACCATGTCAGAGGACTGGAGTAAGTGTTCCCTACTGGAGGTCCATGATTAAGTATGGGGGGTCCCACCCCACCTGTCCCCCTGCCCCTAGCACCCAGGGTCAGTCACCAGAGAGGTGGTCCTGCCTGGCTCCATCTACACCACAAGCCCACCCTATCAAGGCTAAACAGTGTGAAACAACACATTAACTAGCAGCCTGTCCAAATGTCAGCCAGGACAAGTGCTTGCTTTAAAAAAGACCACCACACTTCCAGTTGTCTAGCTGTGTGGTCTCCACATGAACTAGTTTTTTACTATCATTTTAAAATCCACAGTTGCCTGAAAGACTGCTGAAAAAATAAAAATCAGAATATAAAATGGGAAGGAATTTGTGGAGCTGATGTACTGCTTGTTTTAAAGAGGGAGTTTATCTTTCTGGGAATCTTCAATCATTGATTTCTGAGTTATTGGGTGGTAGACTGTAAAGGTTACAGAGTGATTACAGGAAAGTTGCCATTTATCACTGATGTAATGAAAAATAGATACCGATGGTGTTTATAGAAAGGAAATAAAAGAACCTGCACCTCAGGGTTAATGTAGGATTCAGAGTGTTACCCAAAGGGCAGGGATCATACCATCAACCCCCGATCACCAAAAGTGTAGTGATTTTTACATTTTGTGGACAAATTTCAAGCTCAGCCCCCGGAATGTGGAACTGTCTTATATTAAAAGGAGAGGTTGTTTTTTATTTCAGTGTCTGACTGAGCTCAGGAAGAGGATGATATGGAGGTACCTGGGTTAAATAAGCATTGTCTTGTATTGACTTTTGGCTCCATATCCTGGCAAAATGAGTGAAATCAGCAAAAATTAGGTATTTTTAGCTGATATCTTACACACTAATATTTTACAACTCATTTGGCCAATAATTAAAAGAAATGCTTAAAATGAAATGAAATAATCGATACTTGAAAATTACATAAACATTTAAAAATGACGTCTTTCTTGTAAAATTACCATTATTAACCATTCAATGCGATCTACTAATGAATATAATGACCAAGATCAGTGAAAGCGCATGTGTTTTATAAGTTAAAAAAAACTTTATAAAATGGCCCACAGTGATATTCAGGCATCTTTGGTATTACAAGTTCAATTCTGCAGGGGATTAGTATCTGGACACTTTGGTGGTGTTGTGCAACCTAAACCTTCACTACTGTTCCACACATAAAGCTCTGGGAGCGTGACTAACCCGGTGGTAACAGGAGCTGGGGGCTGCCGGTCCCCGCGGAACCCCGGACCAGCATGTCAGTGTTTCAGACCGCTCTACAGCGAGAAGCAGCCCCAGAAACTCCCCGGGCCTCCAGAGACCCTGTAAAACTAAACAGTGAGGTCAGCTTTGGGCTCCTATCTCACAGCCAGGATTACACAGACTCACATGCACAACAAAGAACTGAGACCACTGAGACTGAACTTGGATTAAGTCATTAAGGGTAACCATTCCCCAAAACCTCAGCCAGGGACTTTCTGGAAAAACATCTCTTTTTCTCAAAGCATCTGATGTTCTGTTTGCGAGCTGAGCTTGCAGGCCTGTCCTGACCTTTGTTTTGCTCGGAAAATGAATTTCTACAGAGGATCATGACTCGCTACACGCTTCATTAACTTTCTTTTTTTTGCAAAACCATCTCTACAAATGCTTTTCAGGTTATCTCCTAACGGAAGACAATGAAATGAAACAGCTGTGAGGTGCAGACTGATGCTCCTCTATCCTTAATTCTACACCCGTTAGAGTATTTCCCTGCATGCACCTGCACTGCTATTACACACACACACAACGAAACACAATCTCCAATAACTGCCACAACAGTAATGCAAGATGTTTCATTGTATCAAACAGGTGCTGATGATGTTCAGTGAAATGCACGGCGATGAGCATGCTCTGAGACTTAGGCCTGCACGTGTGTGCGTGCACGTACAGGCAAGTTGATCCTCTGTCTCACTGTTCTTTTTGTTTCATTATGAAGTAGTCCTGCAGTCAACAACACCAGCACATGCTTATATGCATCTGCCTGCATGTGCATTCACACAAACACTCGTACTCCTAACACCGATGTTACCTTCTCCTCTGTTTTCACAGTAATGTAAGTCCAAAAGGTTTTAAGTGTGGAGAACAAACCTGTTGAAAATAATTCATGCGAGTGTCAAAAGTGAGAATCTCCGGGTTCTCTTACATTTCAGGCCCACACACATGTAGATGGAGCCCATTTGTCAACATTTTAGGGATCAGTTGTAAATCCTGTTTCATTTATTGCTTTCAGCCAAGTCAGAGAATCATAAATAATCAGGTCACAAGGGTTGTTCGAGATCTGGGTTGTTTTATATAATATGTGCAACATATTTGTAATCTGCACAAATTTGATCATTACTATTTAAAAACAAAGTTGGGATGCAAGTTTTAAGCTCCTGAAAATATATTCTGTGTTTCTAAATTCTGGTAACAGCTATGTCTGATCGAATCTTCTTTTAACAACACTTTTTTGTTTTAAAAGTTAAATATTTTCCCATTTTTGCTTGAAAGAGGATGTCAGCTGATTGGCGGTGCTTCCTTTTTCATTTTTCTAACTGCACAGTCCATATGTGTGGCACATCCAAGCTTCAAACAGGTTTAACAGGGATTATTGGGATTTTCTTGCTAAAGTTAAACAAAATATATATAGTCATGACAACAGTGAATATTGCTTGAAAACTATTAAATATTATTCAGCTAAATCTATTCTTTCACAGGTATATTAAGACCAACCCCAGCAATGTTTATGCCATTTTCATTGTGAGGTCTATAATGTTCAAGTTCTCCCCTCTTCCATTTCTCCACTGATTTAATATTTAATTACTTTTGATTAATAATAAAATGTTCACAGCGTCACACATAAACAGAATAAAAGCACATTAAAAACATTAAATACATGATTGACCATGTTAATCATTTCTACATGGTAAGTCCCTTAATAATTTAGTTTATTAAAAAAATATCAAGAAAAGATTGTATTATTTTCATCGCAGCTTACCATAGGATACTTTTCCCTGAAATATAAAGTTTTATTTTTAAAGTATGAGCAAAGTTAAAAGAAATGAAAACATTTACAGATTACTTTTAAAGTCTTTTTCAGTGGTCATGGGGGGGATTCACTTTGTTTTGCGATCATGTCAGAAAAACCAACAGGAGTGGAAACAAAGCATCAGATTGCGTGAGAGTCCCAAATCAGCAAAGTTGTGTTGTCTACCTAGTTTCATGTTTACGGCTATCAGGGCTGGAAATATCAATCCAGGTATCGATACCAAGGCTAAAACGGTATGGATCCATACCAGCATGGTGAAATCAATACCTTTCTAGTAGAAGACTTTGTGGGCAAAAAAAAACAAACAAAAAAACTGAAAATATGAGTAAGACTAATAGGTTGTTTTTTTTGGCTCACTAATTTGCACATTTAATTTTTTTCTCAAACAATTGTGTGGGATAAAACGGAATAACAGTTATTTCAATATTTTTTACACTGTTGATGTTATTTTATATTGTTTACAAACAAAAATGCTAAGATTTAAATTTCTCTATTCTCTATTCAGTGTAATTAAAAAGTGTTTAATTAGACAAGATCTCTGTAGTGGGCTTCATTATTATCACAATTATGAGCAATAGAGGCGAAATCATTAAATATCTATCTATCTATCTATCTATCTATCTATCTATCTATCTATCTATCTATCTATCTATCTATCTATCTATCTA
>JBBBVT010000025.1:19189919-19220241 GCA_037177035.1 Craterocephalus eyresii | reverse complement strand
TCTATCTATCTATCTATCTATCTATCTATCTATCTATCTATCTATCTATCTATCTATCTATCTATCTATCTATCAAATATTTTCTGTTTTTTTCTTTGAATAAAGCTCATCAACTTATCAAGTCTTGAAGTTTTCTCTTGCAGCATTTACTTATTTAATAATCTTATCTATTACTGCACATTTGAACTATATGGGAAACCTACGTTTGCAGATTGCAGGGAGCTCCTGTTTAATAGTACAAAACCTTAAAACTGGCAGACAGATGGAGATTACTTTCCTTAAATCCAGCAGCAGCACCAGCTCAATATTTTGACCCTCTGTACCTGGTAATACCTGGGCAGTACCTGTCTGGTAATACCTGATTGATGTTTGATTATCAATGCAGACTTCACTGCTTATCAGTCTTCTCAGAAAACCCTGTAGCTCTGATGCATTTAGCAGAACAATACAGAGGTCCTCAATGTCCCCAGTGGTAGCTACGGCCTTTGATATTGCTGCTGTAATACTGAGCTTTAGTAGAGTTTTGCACTTCAGCATCCATCTTGTATCCTATCTCTATAAATCCGCCTTTCTTCCTTTTCCTCCCTTCCTCTGATAATGATCCCTTGCATTTCTTTGATGGTGTCCATTCACAATGGCCAATGTGTTGATACTTGGGCTGAAAGAGGAAAGACTGTTTTTCAGCCCCAGGATGCTGCAGGACAGTGAAAGCTCCAAAGATAAGCATCATGAAAGTCAGTGTACCATTACAAAAGTTATGTAGTGCGGCTTTAAAACTTTGCCATCAAATTAGGAGAAACATCATTAAAAGCTCACAG
Source organism: Craterocephalus eyresii (assembly GCA_037177035.1). Classification (NCBI taxonomy): domain Eukaryota; kingdom Metazoa; phylum Chordata; class Actinopteri; order Atheriniformes; family Atherinidae; genus Craterocephalus; species Craterocephalus eyresii. Next base: position 19,219,423 of record JBBBVT010000025.1, on the reverse strand, counting down.
TTTATAAATGTTTTGATAAACTGTGAGCTTGTGTCATGATTTTACCTGCACTAAAAACGTCTCTGGCTTCATCTGTTGTTTTAATGATAGACCCCCATATAACCAATTTTACAGCTCAGCAGTGCCCCTCTTCTCGCTCTTCAACACTGACATTCATCAATATCCTATTAGTTACTCTTGGAGCCAGGAACTTTATCCCTCTACCACAAAAAGTCTGCTGTTGTTGTTATTGAAGTGTCCGATATTCATTGTAACAGAACAGCTTTGTTCTGGGCTCAGCCACTTCAGAAAAAAACTAATATTGGTGGATCATTGTCACAGGGGTTGCCGTGGCGACAGTCACACTTGGTGATGATTGAATTCATTCTGTGTTATCACTGGCCTCATCCCCAACTCCCAGAGGCAGCTTGATGCTCATGATAGCGATGCTACATCATATCGTTTACAGGCTGCGACATCAAAGCTTCTGCAAACACTCTCCTCTTTTGATTAAGATTCAATTTCTCTTCAAGCAAGGCACTTTGAAAAAGAAAATATGTAAATGTAAATGTAAGTACATTTAGAAGAGTTTAAATGAAGGCCAGACAGACACAGGGCACGGGGGTCGACGACTCATTTCACTGGCCAGACAAGAGATCTATCGTCTGGAGTTGGGTCAAGGCCAGCGCCCCCTTTAAGTCCCCATCAGCAGGTCCGTCTGGCAGAGATACAGCAGTAAACACACACCGATTGAGTGGCAAGAGGCCAATCCATCACTCTCCCGAATGAGGACAGAATCAATCAGGAGGGGCCTTCAGATCACTCCAAGCTAAATTACCATTAGATGTCAGACGATAAGCTGCTAAGGGTCAGTGTTGGTGTTTGTTACAATCGAGGCTTGCTGAACAGCAACAGCTGGGAAATATCCGCCCCTATTTCCAGGTTTTCAGAATACTAAACACGCTGTTATTATTATTCTTTACATCCATTTGCAGGAGAGGCCCTTTAAGCCAGTCAGTCACTACCAGTCCATTTGCGAGGAGTTTTTGGCATTCCCTGACCAGCGCGCCACCCTCCCATCATGCAACGCTCCAAGCTTGTACTGAGCTGGCTGGCTAGTGTGCAAGTTAGCGAGCTTTTTCCCTCGCTAACTGATGCACTTCAGCCGCTGTGCCTTTGAACAGAATCCCTGCATCGTCCAGCAGAGAGACGGCAGATGCCATCAGCGTTCCCTCCCCTTCAGCCTTTGAAACCCAAGCCCCTCGTCTAAACCTCGGCTCAAAGCACGAGTGAGGTGACCCGTCTGTTAGCTTAGCTCAAGAGACAATTTCTCTCTGCTTCATTTGACCACCATAGAGTCTGGGTCGGGAGTTGGAGGGAGCCAGGGCAAAAAGATTAGGGCGATGGTATCATGGAGGCGATGGGAGCAGCACTGTCTCAAAGTTCCTGTTTGTCCAGGGCGAGGAGTCATTGTTTATTCAAGACTTGAGCCGCGTCTGGCACACTTCCAGGCAGCAAGGCTCTGAGGAATTCCCAGGCTTAGCATCGGTGCAGCTCAACCTTGGCTTTTATTAAACACGGTTTTAGGCTTTCGCGATTCTGGCAGTCAGATGAACTCAGACATTTTCTCCGGAAAGAAACCCGAAGAAAACACTGCATGAGATAGTTTGACATGTGGAATTGTTTTGCACTAATTGGCTCCCTCATGTATGAGTCACAGCTGTTTGCCTCGCAGAGGTTGGGACACAACTTTGTGCATGCAGACAGAAAAATGGATAAATCTGAAAATAAGGTTTGCTAACTGTATGACACGAAGGTTTCTGGTTTCAGCTAAAGCGTATTACGAGATCCACCATGAGAGATTTTACTATAGTTTTCACTCACGCATTCTGTGACAAGACTGAAGTAATTGTGTCTCTAGTTATTTAAACAGCACTCACTCCAAACAGGATTTTAGTAAGTTGGAGAACTGACAGGATGTAAACATATCCTTCAATCTCAAAACCACTGAGTCAGATATCTGTCAAATTCTGGATCTATAGACACTATTTTTAGATTTAATTGGTCTCTGTTTTTACAATTAACAACAGTTTTGACTATTTTTGTTCAGAATTAAATTGTTCACTATGTCCAGACAACAGAATCAGAGCAAATTAAATTTATTTGTATAGCACATTTCAAGAAATAATTTAAGTTGGCCAAAGCACTGAACAACCTTCAGAGGCAGATAACACAATAAAATATTTACATGAAATCCCAGATACAAGCAAACACCCATAAAGTAAAGGAAATAAAAAGAAAAAGGTTTGAAAAAAGGTTTAAGAACACCCAAAGGCTTTAAATAAGAAACATATTTTCATTTTATCCTTGAAAATATTTATTGAAGCTGAGATAAGAAGACCAAAGCTTCCTTCACCATTACAGTCTTCCTATACTTGATGAGGGATGAGGAGAAATGGGTTTTTCAGATAAAACATCCAGCTATGTTATAGGAGCAGAGGAGTTAAAAAATGTATGGGTGAGCTACACTTTTAAGAACTTTAAAAACAAGATTCGAGAAATTGTTCGAGTTTCGAGTCAGGTAAAGCAGACAAAAGAGAAACACATGAATCTAAATAAACAAATCTATATGATATTTTACTGGAAGCCGGTGCGGGGACGTGAGGTGCCGTCTCTTTTCTTTGTCCCAGTTCCGCATAAAGCTGCAGAATTTTGCAGCAGCTACAGATGAGCCAGCAGACTGGGAAACACTGAAGTAAAGGGAGAGTCAGATGGGGAGCCGTGAGGATGTAAGGGTTGTGGTAATGGATTTCAAATTTTTCAGAGAGGGGTTATTTAAATTTGCCTACTTTTCTGAACTAGAAGGAATACAATTTGCTGATAGAATTGACGTGTTATGGCTTAACAGCAAACAGGTAGGTGAAGAGAAAATTATGTTTATATAGGGAACTGAGAATCCTGAGGTTACAAAACCCAAATACTGACTGAGGTAGAAGAGGTGTCAGAGCTGCAGGGAAAAGGCTCATGGAGGGCTATTCCAGTCTGGACATGGACTTCTTCTGGAAAAAGAAATTAACAAAAACAAGAACATTGTGATGAGCGGACTACAGACTGAGCTGATCTGCTGCAGGTGAGTCAAAAGTCCCGTTAGATCCACCCAGGCCCTGAGCGACAAATGCTTCTGATAGAGGTTTTCCTGAGGTTTTCCTAGAGGTTCTGGTCCTGATGGAGTTACCAGGGAGGAAAACCTGGGCCATCTTATCTCCCTGGACGGTTAAAGGTGGGAGGACTGGAGACTGTTACAATTATATGATACCTGCTGAGAAAAACGAGAAAGCCAGTAATTTATCTGAATATGGAGAACAGAGAGAAGAATGAAAGACTCTAGGAGTATGTCTAAAGCGATGATGAGATAAGATGCACAATGATACTTTGGATATTTCTGGTTGTTGACATTTGATCTCACACATTATTGCTGTAAACTGCTTCCAGAAGCTGCAGCAACTGTCTGATGCTTTCATGTTAGTGTGGAGCAAATCTCTGAGGAAGATTTTAAACTTGTTGGATCTAAAAACAAGAATCAAAGGGGGTCCAACCTGATACTAGAGGTGGGACCTTATAAAGTGGCCGATGAGACTGCAGGCAGGTTGGTGATTTAGCCAAGCTGCAATGCTGCTGTGACCACTGAAGCAGCTTCTCTGTCTTTTCCCCCCTAAAAGCCACCAAGTTACTAACCTGGTGCCAATTAACCAAATTAGTCGCGGGATGTTCCACCAGGGGTGATAAATCCTTTTTTTTTTCTTTACAGCCGCTCATTTACTTTTGTGTTATTTTCAACGTTTGACCCTCAACCTTTCTTAACTTCTGCACTTCTCACTTATCCATGCATCATCCATCCTTTAAGTCCATCACTCATTAATTAATAATTTAATTACAATATATTAATTGTTCAAATATTTAGTCATAATCATTTCATCATTATCTTACTGGTTATTTTGACTTATTATTAACTAATCATTTATTATTGCTTTGTTATTCATTATTCATCCATTTTTTGTTATTCAAATATTAACCTAAACATCTTTTTGGGGATTTTGCATCACTCTTCATAACTTTGTTCATTTTCCCGCCACACGTCCATTAGGCAAGGATGTCATTAGATTGTTGTTCCTGGGAGCAACACCTGCAAGCCCACTTTAGATTTCACCAGATGGGTTTTAGCTTTCGCTCAAACCACAAAGAAGTAATCGGAAGTGTAGCAAGCCAAACGCTGTGGCATAAAAAGAAACATCTGTTTGATGTTCTCACTTCGGCCCTCTCTCCAGGGAAGGATGGGAAAGGTGAATGCAGGCCACTGTTATTAATGAAAGGTTTCACTCCACGGAGATGGCTCTGTTGTCTGGAAACTGGTGTGTTTCCTAGTACTGTCCAATTTTGGACAATTTATTATCCTCTTGATGTGAAGAGAAAACATAATAAAAAGAATAGAATCCGCAAATCTTTAATTTCTTCTTTGCATGAATTATAACTTTATTGAGATATGATCTGCTTTCCACAGGCCTCTCCTCACAGCCTGAGTCAGGGGGCTGGTGACCCTGCGAGTCAAAAGGTTGTGGTCTCAGGTTAAGCATTGTCATCAAGCCCATGACCAGAGTACTTAACCCCTGATTGGCTAACTCATTTCCCAGGTGTGGAGCTGGGATATATGCTGTGTGTCCGTCATGGTGCTCAGCATTTCCTCTCAAAGAGCACGATGAGTGTGTAGCTTGTCCGAGGCAAGAGGCGAGGCTAAGACAGGAAGAGATGGGGGTGGGCGCTGTGTGAAGGGGCGCTCCTCCAGTTCATGTTAATTATCAGCTCTGTTTCTGACCCCCATGTCAACGCTAGTCCTAACTGGATCCAACTTCCAACACCCCCTTTATGGAGGAAAAAAATCACATGGACATGACATGTGAGTGGAAGCCCTTTACTGTAAGAGAACACGATAAGCGTGAAGGATCCGGCTTTTTAAGACTGTTTGAGAAGTTGAGAAGTGCTAAAGAGAGTGACAAATGAAGGCAGGGTTCAAGAAAGTTAGTAAAACTACTTTATAATCCAAAATGTTGGGAGCAGGGTTGGTGTAAAAACTTCATAATGCAACGTTTTATGGAGCAGAGAAAACATGTGCTATGTCAAAGTGAAACATTAAACTGTTTCATGAGTAACTTTAGATCAACTAATATAATCAGACAAGGAAACAAAAGACTGGAAAGAAAAGAAACAGATGGAAGAACAAGAATAAATTAGGTTAAATATGCATTACAAACATTTTACAATTGTCTCATCTCTTGTTCTGTCTCATTATCATTTTCATTTGGCATTACGTGTTTACACGCTCACTTTTTATCTCTCTATTTAACTTTAATTTCAAATTAAAGAGGAATTAAAACGTAATTCATGTTTAAGTTAACATAACATCATGTAAACGTGGTCACTGTCATCTTGTGTTTCTTTATTGAATTAGCCATGGTGTGCATTCAAACAGCGGATACAACAGTGCAAAGCAAATCTCAGCTGCACCATTGCGCGGCATCCTGGAAGAAGAATGGTTCCTCTGCCTCAGGACACTGAGTCAGGAACGTAGAATTTTAAGGTCAGAGATTTACATAATGGCCCTGCGGTGGACTGGTGACCTGTCCAGGATAGTAGCCGGGATAGGCTCCAGCCACCCCGCGATCCAATTACAGAAAATGGATGGATGGATGGATGTTTACATAATGCCTCTTTAAATGACAACAGATCAGCAGGAACATTGCTGTTGATCTTTGGGCTGATTTATGAAAAACATGATTCTGTCCCCAAATCACTGCATGGGCTCAGAGACACTCCCATAAATCATTGTGTGCGATCAGATGTTGCTGTGTTGTCCATAAATACGAACAGATCTGTATGTGAACATGATGCAGAAGATGTGACACATCTGCACAAAAAATACTTAAAATGAACTGATAGAAAGTGGAAAACTGCAGACGGAAGAGCAGAGGGAGCATCCAGCATCTCTGATGGATGGGCTGCATCAGAGCCGATGGTGTGGGCAGCTTCCACATCTTTCAGGGAGGCTTTGCACATTTCAGCAAGACCATGCTGGACCACATCCTGCATCCATCACTGCTGCAGAACTGGCTGCTGCAGCAGGACTAAACATCTGGAGCATCATGATGAAGGTCCAGACCTGCAGCCAGGAATAAACATCTGGAGCATCATGACTCCTTCATCGTCCAAGAATGGGACAACATTCCTTCTCCAAACATCCGGCAGCTGGTCACCTCACTTCCACGTGTTTATGGACTGTTGTTATAAGGAGAAGGGATGCTACAACGTGGTATGCATAGCTCTGCTCCAAAATCAGGGCAAGCTCCTCTTTTACATGAATATTCAATATTTGATATGTTTCTTCTTTTTTTTTTCTTTCTTGTGGTTTCAGGGTTACTTTTGTTTGTTTCTTGTACACTTCACGCAAAACTCCAACTTTATTTTAGCCTGGCTATCGCGACTTTATTGCTGCAAGCATATAGTCTAGCTTAAATCAATCAAAGCTTAAACCAATCACAGCACTCTTTTCTCTGACTCGTGTGGAGCCGGCGGGGCTAACGGACTCTTACCGAAGCCGGTCAGGAGCAAGGCGAAAAAACGTCTTTCCCTCCAATAAATGGTCTCCAGAACAACTCGTTGCTCACATTTCACAGAGAACTTTCCGTTGAATTTGCTGAAAACAGAATCTCCCGCTGTGTCAAACGCTGCCGCTGCTCCATGCTGACAGTGTTGTTGACGGTGTTGCTTCCTGTCACTTCACTGCGTTGAGCCCGCCTCTTTGGATAAGCTCAAAATTGATTGGCTCCCACCTTTTAGGGATTTTGGAAATCGGTTGAATAGGCCTCCTGGCCAGACTATGTACTTGCAGCAATATAGTGGCCACAGCCAGGCTAACTTTGTTTGGACTTTGGGTTTAATTCTAATCCCTGACTGACTGTCTTGTCATTACACTGATCAGTGAGTTTCTTCATAATTAACCATTTTGCAGCAATATGTCCCAATAACTTTTAAATTAGTGGAAAAGAACCATTTAAACATCACCATCCCTTCATTTTACCACATGTAGACTCTTTATCTAATAAATCTGGCTTACATATTATATCGATTATGCCTAAAAATAAAAAAAATATCAAATGTCTTTGCTTAAATTTCATTCTATTGGTTTCCCTTTAAGTGATCAATCCTTCACATAAAAACTTTTGCTGGACGAGTGACTCATTGACTGTGTCAACCGATGTCAAAACAATCCCAAACCTAGCTATTTTTCAAGAATGTCCCGTGTCTGAAACATATTGGATGAGTTGCTTGTTTTTTATTTTGTGAAAAAAAATTGTAAACCTTAAACATCTTATTGAGTTGTGGTCTGATTGCTGTAAATGTAGCTCATTTTAAATGCATCAGGTATCTGTTTCACGTTAAAGTTGCAAAAGTAATCAGAGTTAAGGCCAAACCACAGACTAGTCACATCAGACCCGTATAACATTATGATCCCATCATTTAAATCCTCATAAAATAAAAAATATGGAAAAGTATGTTTTAAAAATTATTCTGAAACATATATATTTTTTATTTTGGTAACATCCATATTTTTATTTTCACTGTCTATCATGAGCTGTATTAGCCAGGTACTGATTAATGCTGCAGATAATAACCATTTCAGTCGGATTAGATATGTGTGACAGTGTGGGTTCTGTCACTTTGCCCCCAACTGATACTTCTAACGGTTTTCCACACTTTACACTGACTGTTAAAAATACATAACCAAGTTTGTTTCTTAAATCCAACAATCCTACAGCCATCAAATGGAGCAATGCTAAGCTAAGCTAATGAACATCCAGTATTTGGTTCATATTTAGGGAATAGTTAAGTACCATCAAAAGTCAGTCTTAACTTGCGTTTTTATTAGCTTAGCCTATTGATAAGTCTTATACATCTTTTATGAATATTATAACTTGTGTCTTTTGTTTCTGTTTTGTGTTCTGTGAGCCATTTTATCGAAGATGAATTTCCACTTTGCAATGAACAATAAAACTTTTTTAAGTCTGTCTTCAATGAAAAAAATAGCTTTATTCCCCAAATACTAAACTATTTTGTTCACTCTATTCAGTGTAGCATATCACATTTTAAAAAGAGTGACCTTTTTTTCCTCTTAGCATGGGAAAACCACCTGAAGGCGCCATATTTCATGTGGACATCTGAAACACAATCACTATGTCAGAGTTGTACTCTTGAATTCTGCCTGTAATTATTCAGGCAGCAGAGCTGCTGACTCCAGTCCTCTCTGGACTCCAGACAGATTTACACTTTCAGTCCGTCCCGACTCCTCCAACCCTGGCAGGCCGGATTCTCCAGTTAGAGTTTCTGCTCCGGCTACGCCATGATTCTCCTTGACAGCTGAAGCATCAACCCCCTTGACACTGACAGGAATTTATGATCCGGTTCAGGATGCGTGGTAACCCCGACGAAACAATACACGATGGGGGCACAGCAGGGACGCGACTCCATCCATGCTCACAGCTCATTTCAGCGCAATCATCAAGCAAATTGTAGCCTGAATGTGAATCTATTATCTCTCTTGATTTGTCATAGTTTGCAATTTTCTTCGTACGACAAACATGACTGCCCCTGAGAAATACAAAAACAATCAAATTTTGGATTAATTTGTTGTTTACAATTTTTATTGGATTTGAACAGAATTAGAATTAGAACAAAGAGATGGAAGTAACATAGACGTGTATCAGCTGCATGCAAGTTTGATGATGTAAAGATGCTGTTTTGTCTGGTTGAAGACCTCTCCCATGATGAAAGGCATGCTGTAGTACACTCCACACATAACACAAGTTCTTCAAACTGAAGTCCATCTTAATTTGACTGACTTGAAAACGTACTCATCATTTGGAAAGAAGAAGACCGCGAGCAGGACGGCGGAGTCTTTGAAGCAGCTTTTCTCTGTCTGAAGCTGCTGCCGGCTCTCACTTTATGTCATCACACAAGGTCATGCTGTGGTACAAAAATAGGAATCCCTCGCATTCCTGCCTGTGAAGTTTCCAATCGTGCCCCTTTTAGGTAGCAGCAAAAATGCTGCTGGCAGTATATCACCTCCTCACAGGCTTTTATCTCTTTTCTCAATCTGAAATAAGTGAGGCACCTTTCTATTTATACCACCGTTGTGCATGTATTTTGCAAAGCTGTTTTGACTCCGCAGATTCCAGTCTATTTATGTTGAGACGTTACAGTTGGTAATTACAAATCTCATTGGCTAAAACAGACCCAACATAATGAGAACTGATATCAATGATATGCTTCACCAGTTGACTTTGCCTTCATGTATGTTTCCCCCTGGATAAGACTCAGAGTTAGCAATCTGTGTAGCTGGTGAAATAAAAATTTTTCGTTGACCACAATTATGATGCTTTTAAATTGAACCGCTCTTGTTCTGTTCCCTATAGATTTCACATACAGTATTAACATCTGTGCATGCTTTGACGGGATAATGTCCAGTTTTTATGACATCTTGCTGCTGTTTATTGGCCATAAACATTTATGAGGGAGCTGATTTGGATGGTGAGAGGAGCTAATCGTGGACTGTTCTGGAAAAGAGTTACTATTTTGTTGAGTTTAGTTTATTATTCATTTCAAACCTGCATAGAATAACATAAAACATAGGACAGAGCAAACAATTTAACACACAGTCTGAAAAGGGGATGGAGGAAGCATTGCATTTGGAGTTCCAACCCCTCATATAAAAACCTTCACAACACAACTCAAAATGAAAAAAACAGAAACAAAAAGTTTCAAGTAAACATCCTCACCAACAAACAGAAAGACATAAGACAGCCCCTGACACACTCTGACCCCACACTCGCCCTCTGATGGCACCCAGTCTGTTAAGGGCATCAGCGTCTCTCTACATATTTATTCAATATCTGTTTTTAAATATTATTTTAAACTGAAACAAATATGTACAGTCTTAATTTCTTCACTCAAACTATTCCAAAGTCCCACTGCCCTCACTGAAATACACATTGATTTTAAAGGTGTTTTTACCTTTGGTTGATGCATTTCATTTGCTCCTCGAGGTTATATTCATGTTGATTTTGTCTGTCCAAAGACAGCCTTTGTATATTGCTTGGAAGACAATTTTTTGATGGCTTGAACATAATTTGTGCTGTTTAATAATCTACCAAATCTATTAGTTTAAGAACATTTGATTTGATCATTTAGTTACTGTTTGCAGTTTTGTATTTGAATGCAACAGGTTGCCAGTTTAGGGAGATGACCTGCCCAATGCATTCAACACTTTTTGTACTTTCACTCACAACTACCTATGTTTCTACTGATAAATGGTTGGACCAAGTAGTTAAATGTGCATTTATTCAGACAAATTTCAATTTAACATCGCAATTTTACAAAATTACAGAATTGCAATGATTGGACAAATCAATTCAATACTATTGAGATTAAGAATGAAATATTTCAAGCTTTTCTAGGTTAATACCATCCAAAAACGATAATCTTCCATGAGCCTGAATATATTACAATAAGTTAAGGCTTACAGGCAGTTTGCTTTAGTCTAAGCAATGTATCCTGTTACTGTGTACAAACGGTCAACATTGACATTTTTAACCAAGCATGCAAACTATGCTGCAAACTTATTGCTTGAAAAGGAAGAACTAGCCCTGAAACTGATTCCACTGTAGCCAACAAGCAAGAGTGTTTTTACCAAAGCAGCCAATAGTCTGCCAATCAGCATTCGGATCATCAGCAAGTGAGACAACGTGTGATTGTGTCTGTAAATAATCCGGAGCATCTTCTGTTGCTGTGTGCAGATGAGTCTGTTGGTGCAAGTCGGTCCTCTCTGCTGACCTTTATCATGCTTTTTCACTTCTCTGCTAATGTGTTTTTGTACAGATACATAAAGTACTCCTATTTACACAATAAGAAACCTTAACTCAGTCATTTCAACACCATATTTTCTGCATCTCCTCCCTCCAGCAAGGAAAGTACAGCTCTATTGCTGGCCATGACATAAATCCCTATTTTACAGCTTACAATCATTCCTAAATAATAAACACGTGAATAAACATACACATTACATGCTTTCTGAGTATCCTTGGATAAAAGCTTCTGCTGAATGGATCCATCTAACACCACATTTTCTGCTGAGACTGAGCTCCTTTAAAGGTGACGTTTGTAACCCTAGAAAATGACTGGGTGTCACGCTAAAATAACAGGCTTCATATAACCTGTAGATGTGCATTAAGATTGTTAAATACTGCAGAGTGGACAACTCTTTGGTTATGTTTGAGATATTTTACTTTTTCTCTTTGGCTCTGGAAACAGTTTGCAGTAATAATTCTAACTGGCATGAATGCCTTTATGCAAAGTATTATTGTGTCATACACAATCCTGATCACATGTTTTCAATAAGTCAGATTCATACACCTGTTGTACTCTGGCCCACTCACCGTCAGCAAAGCGCTCTCATTGGTCCAGTTTGTCTGTTTACTTGTTTTTTCAACTCAGTTGAATTAAAAAACTATGTTTTATTTCAATAAATTATAATTTAGCAAAATTATCTTTTCTTTTTTCAGTTTCGAGTTATTTGTATTACTATTAAGAATTTAGCCTTTTTCTAACAGGAGGGTATAACTTTGTGTGTAATCCCATTTACATCCTTTTATATACTGTATACTGATACAGGCTACAGTACTGAGAACTTCACTCCATTTTCCTGCTGTCTTTCCTGTACATGCTGAAATATGTAACATTGCCATTAATTTGTGTTTCTCTTCATCTTTCACAGTAGGTATCCCTGTCCAAGAGTAACACTGCCTGTTGACCCCTCTTTCCTGTCCTGGTGGACTCTTCCTGGTTCACCTTCTCATGAAGGTTTTCCATTGTTTTCCTTAACTAGGTACTTATTCCCTCTCATTTGATTATTATAAATATGGTTATGTTTTAATTATAATTGGACTACAGTGAATTTGACTGAATTGGAGTCTAATAGATGTGAACTGCCACCATATATAAAGCTGAATTAAAATATGAATGGACCATATTATTTAAACAGAAAAATGTGTTAATTTAGTCATGAAAATAATTTTTCCAATCTATAATCCAAAAATTGCACCAAAGAGGTGTAAAGAAATCGCTGCCCCTATAAAAAACGTGTTTGTCTCCAGGAAATACCACAAAGCAGCCATTGTCACCCATAGTATTTAGTTATAACACCTGCTATGAAACACAAGGTGAGTTTTTAATAGCGCTCGAGGGCCTTTATGTATTTATTCTCTACACAAAGTCAGACGTCGGTGAGTGAGGACCCATTGAAAAAAAGATGCTTGTTGCAGTGTGTGACAGCCAGTGTTGGATAGAGTTTCACATTCTATATATAAGCCTGTTGACTGTGTCCCTGCTGCTCTATTTAAATGTCAGAGTTCCACTGTCAAAACAGAGAGAGGGACGCAACAATATGATGGACCTTTTTGAGACCAACACCTATCTTTTCGGTGATTTGCGCTATTTGGAGGAAGGGGATCATGGACCACTACAACACTTGGACATGCCAGGGGTGTCTCCACTGTACAACGGCAACGACAGCTCCTTGTCCCCAGCTCAGGATAATGTTCCGTCTGAGACTGGGGGGGAAAGCAGTGGAGAGGAGCATGTGCTTGCCCCTCCGGGACTCCAGGCGCACTGCGAGGGCCAGTGCCTCATGTGGGCCTGTAAAATCTGCAAGAGAAAGTCGGCGCCGACGGATCGACGCAAGGCCGCCACACTGAGGGAGAGGAGGAGGCTCAAGAAGATCAATGAGGCCTTCGACGCTCTGAAGAGGAAGACCGTGGCCAATCCCAACCAGAGACTGCCCAAGGTGGAGATTTTACGCAGCGCCATCAGTTACATTGAGAGGCTACAAGATCTGCTCCAGACCCTGGATGAGCAAGAAAAAATGCAAAATGGATCCTCTTTTAACTCTAAAGAACTCAAGGTAAGCTTTCTAAACATGTCACCGTGGTCTCTTTACGGGATTTCTGTGGCTCTTATATTACAGCCCCATGTTTTCTTTTATTAAAAACATTTGTTAATAAGATAATCAGCCAGCATGGATAATGTGTTTCTCATTCCTACAGGTGAGCAGTGGGGAATACCACTGGAAGAAGTCCTCTGAGACCTGGTCAAACTCTGCTGATCATTCCACGGCAGCGATGAACCAGAGAGAAGGTAGACCTGCCAACCAGCACTTGTTAAGCATTAATGAGGAAAATTTAGCACCACCTGGCAGTGGACGGGTTCTAGTTTGTTTGTTTCAGGCCAGACAAAGCTGCATGAACCAAACCTAATAAAGTTTTTAGGTTGTTGGCATGTTTATCCTGAATGTCACACTCCTGTGTTGTTCTTTTTGGACACATCTTGACAATCATGTTAGGGGATCTTTCTCTTGGAACTATTGATTTTTGTGCCACCGTCAGGATCATTTATCATGTTTGTGGAATTGTATCTGCATGAGTTTGGGTTTTGGCACTGGGGTTAATGTCTCTGAGTAGTTTTTGCATACAGAAACTAATGATGACATTCCCACACATACAAAGGTTATATGGCATTTCAGATATTGTGTTCAATCAGTTTTTGTCCTCTTGCTGCCAAGCCTCATTCAGTTCCTGTCAATGGAAGTAAAGTTTCTGGACTTGAAATACTAATTTCAATCCGTTAAAGACACCATCTTTTGTTATAATATCTGGAATTTGCTGGTCTATATTAGGTGTATTGACCTAGAATTGGGTATAAATTTGAAGTCAAAGTGTGCAAAGCATAATTGATGCCCCATGGAAACAGAGGTCACAGTTTTTAGAACTAGTGGGGAAAAAAGAAATCTAACCAACTAAAACTAACTCAAAATCAGGGTTTTATGAAACATGGCAAAATATAAGACAAGAATCAACAGATTTCTTTGTTTTCAGCAGCCAGCGAATCCTCTGCATCCTCCAGCCTCCTGCGTCTGTCTTCCATCGTGGACAGCATAACGAATGACGAGAAAATCAGCTTCCCTGCGGACATCACAGAAAACTGAAATTCTAGTGAGAAGCTTACCAATTTTTTCAATATTTCAAATTTCCATGATTTTCCTCTAAATTATTTTCATGATGTTCAACCATTCTGGCTTCGGTTTGTTACGAGGTCTTCATTTGTACAGGGAGAGCAAAGAATTTGTATATATTTTATATCACACGGTGCTTAGATGTATGTATGTTGTTTTCAAAAGCTAACAAATTCTTGCTGAAAACTAACATTTTATTTGAATATTTGTAAATATAGCTGACCAACAAATAAAAATTATTGTGATTTTGCAGTCAAACTCTTGTATGTTTGATTGATTAAGGGCATACATTTAACATAGTCTTGTTGATTCATATAGCTGTAAGTCCAACTGTTAATGTAAATAAAGACATAATGCAATGATTTGTCAATCTCAGAAAACTATTTTATTCTCAAAAAATATAAACAACATATCAGATGTAGAAACTGAGACATTTTTCCTTTTAATGAGCTCATTTTCAATCTGATGGCAGCAACACATCTGTAAAAAATTGTAACAGGAGCAACAAAAGGAAAAGTGTTGACAACTAATGTTGTATAGCCACGAAGGTCAGTAACATGACTGAGATTTACCAAAGCATTTCATAGAAGTAGAGTGTCTCAGATGGAAAGATGGACAGAGATTCACCAATATGAGACAAACTGGGATGTAAAGAAATAGTCAAATATATGGTTGCGTGAGGTTTGCAAATCACTGCATTCTCCTTTTATTCACGTTTTATACAATATTGCATCTTTTTGGAGCTGGGATTGTACCATTGCTGCATCCTGACATTTACCAGTATGTTGTATAGTAAATCTCACCAGTTCCCCCAGCATTCATGTATGTTTTGAAGATAAATGTTGCTGGTTGCTTCTCTTTGTTCGCCAGCAGGCCTGATCCAACAGCGGTAACTGGAGTCTCCCCTGAACACAGCGTGCCTCCACTCTCCTCCCGTATCACATGTTGGGGACATGGAAACTTGGGTTGCAGCATGGCTGCAAAGCCCAGCAGGATAATAACGTTATCTAAGCCATTAGGTCTTAATTAATCATCACGCGTGTCACCATCACACGGCAAAGCGTTTACATAAAATGTGTGACATGATGCCAGGGGCATGGAAATCCATCCAGTCCTGTGTCATGTATTGACGTGACAGAGGGGTGCTTGTTGGAGTGTTTGATGTGGCGCATGGAGCTTGCTCTGATCTCTGCAGATGATGCAAGGAGCTGCTTGACCTTTGGGACTCTGCATCATCGCTCAGGCGTCCACAAAGGCCCATGCAACATGTCGCTGTTTGCTTATCAAATTACGTGGACAAGTTAAGGATGCTCTGAGGACCTTTTTAGAACCATTGTTTCATCTTACATCGGAAGCCACGTTATTTAGTGCATCTCTTTTAGCTGCCATATTTAGTCTAACGGTACTTTTTGTATTCCTGTTGTGGCAGCATGTGTTTCTCTCAAACTCATCAACTTGTTGTGGCAACCAAGCCCCTTTTTGAAGATATTGTTTCTGTGGCCATGCAGAGCAAAGCATGACAAAAATGCAACAAAACAAAACAAACAAAAAAAAACAAACAAGCGAATAAACAAAGAAAAACAGCAAAACTTAATGCAACGAAACAGAAAACAGATTTTAGTAATGTCTCTCAGAACACATTAACATTTATTAAAGTGGAATAACAGGGGGCAGAAATGTGTAAACAAACAAAACATATTTAGAAAATGAAATATTTATTAATTACTATTATTTGAAATTTTTTATTTTTTATATTCATGTGGTGTTAAATACATTTTTTACATTCCCGTGCTTTGGTTTAAATGCTCTGATCTGTTTGGTTTTAAGATCCATGCAACTGAAATGCTACTTTGTTTTCTTGTGTCTTTATAGAAAAACATTTCCTGTAGAGAGGCATTAAAGCACTCCTACCTCTGCTGGAGTATTATGCATTTCATGGAGTGTTTTAACATTGTTGGGTTTTAATCAGAGTGAATAATGGGGATCATTTCTCCACAAAAGAGCTGAGCTAGAAGCTGAAAACATACAATAAAACTAAGTTATTCGATGCTTTTCAGCTGAATTATCTCAATACAAAATATCCAGACAGAAATCTGATAGCTAGGAACAGTAATGTGATTTTAATGAGCTCCTGCTCACTCAGTCTGAGACTTTTCCTCAATTTGCAGCACTTTTGTGTATCAGTCTGCCACCAGAAAAGAATTTCAGGCTTTGTAAGCATATAAACCTGTATTTTGTGTTGTAATACTAAACCTCTGCTCTTTATTGAAGTTTCTTTCTCGGTTTGTATGTTTGCAACATCAGCTGCAACCCCAACTTCCCCTTGTTTGGCTTTGCAGGGATAGTCTGTACTGCTGATGACACCATATAATTCTCATTTGTCTGTGACGGTGCTGTTTGAAAAGTTGAAGCTGATGAAAGGCAAACTGCTACGAGGACAAGGCTGAAACCTGGACGCTGAATACTTTTGATTTATCCGGACTTTCTTTGGCTGTCCTGCTATGAGACGGACTTGGAGCTTTCAGCTCGCTGCCAAACAAATGGTGTTGCCACTCAACTTTTTTTCCCCTCTTTTGTTTCACTAATTCTTGAGGGGAATGTAAAATGCACTTCATGTAAAGAAAAGTGACTCACAAAAAAGCAAAACAATGAAAAGAGGAATGCATTTCTTGGTCTTTTTTTTCTGTTTATGCAGGCATGAATTCATTTAACAGCTGATTTATTTCTTTTTTTCTTTTTAAAGATATATTTAAAAATAACTCAAACTACCAACAGCTGAAAAAAAATAGCCTAGTCAAAGATTTAAAAAGGGCTCTGCTTCAAATGTGGGATGGTGTCAGACCAAAGCAGAGCACATGGAGTTAGAGTACGAGGCCGTTTAGAAGAAATAAGGTTTTCAGACGTGAGGGAAGAGAACATAAAAGGTCACCTCCTGCCCTTCACTTAACTCTGCCTTTGACCCTTGAGAACAACAGAAAAGCAACCTCGAAGAGTTCCCAAGAGACCGGTCGTGGACGCGGATCCCACCGCCGGTGCGCAGCCCCTGCGCCAATTTTAAACTCCTCTGTATTCGCAATTACGCCATGTGCTGCGCCAATCTAAGCCGTGGCTCTACCAGCGATGGCATGGTGGCAGGTTTTCTCATCGTCCACGTTGTTCTCAACCTCAAGCAGCCTTTGATCTCCTCCAGCGCAGGCGAGCCGATGTCTTCTTCAGCTGTGCGTAATCCAAACTTCGCCGGCAATTCAGAGGCGGACGGAGCTGGTGTTTTCTTAGGTGCGCGCGGTTCCCAGAGAAGAAGACCCGCCAAACGTTTTGACACATTGTGAGAAATATCCGCATTGTATCCTTGTGAGCTGTCACCAACACAATTACCTGAAGTAGTTTCCACCGCGGGGTCCGCAAAAACCTCATTCAGCAAACAGAGGATTCATATGAATTATCAACTATAACAGCAAAATTCAGAAGCTCTTTCTGAAGAAGAAAACCTGTATACACATACATTTTTTACCTGTTTAAACATATTTCAAGCCAAGGCTACATAAGGCTACAAGTAAAAACAAAAGTGAAGAGGCTTTTACAAAGAGGAATCAAACTCTGCAGGCCTTAAAAACTATTTACTGAAGATCTAATTAAAGATGTAACCTAATAGGGACCAGAAATGACATGGAACTAGATTGTGTGAAAATATGTTTAATGTTTCAGCATATTCACAATAAAAAAGGAAAAATAGTTCATGTAGATTTGTGTTACAGCTACTTTAGTAGTTGACATGAACTTAAAGCTTCAGAATAAATTAATTATCATATGAATAATTTATAAAGCTCAAAAAACGTGAGCTTCTTTTCAGGTAAAAGATGTTAGGTCAAGGAAATGATCTTTACTTAAAAGCGTAGAAGTTTTGGAGCGGTTTGATTAAAATGTGAGATACGTTGCTTGAATTAAAAAACTTTTGCCCCATCATGGCCATCTGTTGACTGCTCGGCTAAAGTGCCTGAGTCGTGTCAATAACTTTTGACGGTTAAAGTTTGGTCTGTGGCGGGGAGCTGCGTTCAGTGGATTCTGCAGTGGTGTCATTTGTTGTAATTACTGTTTTTAATGAGCCTCGGCAAACAGGGATCAGCTCCCTCGCAGCACCTTAAACGATGAGCTGGGGTGTTTAGAGGGGGCTTACCGCTGTTATGTGAAATTCACGGGGCTTGAAATGTTACACCTTCCTTTGCAGCTGGGCTGCATCTGCAACGCTGTTGTCTCTGCCGTAAAAATTACCCGCATACTCCGGCAAGAAGTCCCCTCCTTTTCTGCACAGTTTGACCCAAACAAATCACAAGCTCGGGAATATCTATGTCTTCATTTTAAGGATTGATCAAATAAAACACAACCAGGATTTTCCTTTTTAAAAATGGCCATTTTTGGGTTTAAGTTTCAACTCTCCCTAATGTTTCTCAAACAGGGTTCTATGGCCCTGCAGAAGAAGAGAGAAGTTGGAAAACACCAGTAAGTGCAGATGTGGGAAACTCTGCAGGGTACTGGGGGGTGAGAAGAAGTGGTAGGGATGGGGCAGGGAGGGAAGTGAACTAACTCCAGCCTGCCTTCTGGCTGGGCCAATGGGCCATGGTAATTAGATCTGGCCAATGTGGGCCCTGGGCTTTGGCCTGGGGGCATATAAGGGGGGCCTGGGGCAACAGACCCCTCAAATCACTCAGAGGTCTCCTCGCTTTCACCCAACTTTTTTTTAACCCTCCTCCTTTCCTCTGCAACCATCTCAACATCCACTCAGACTCTTTCTTCACCAAGCGATGGATGTCTTCTCGCCCTCCCAGGTCTACTATGACCGAGCGTGTTCTTCCTCTCCAGACAGCCTGGAGTTCGGCCCCGGCATGGAGCTGGCCGGGTCTGAGGAGGATGAGCATGTCAGGGTTCCTGGAGCCCCTCACCAGCCGGGACATTGCCTCCAGTGGGCCTGCAAGGCCTGCAAACGTAAATCCAGCTTCGTGGACCGCAGACGGGCCGCCACCATGCGTGAGCGCCGGCGGCTGAAGAAGGTCAACCATGCTTTTGAGGCTCTCCGGCGCTGCACCTCGGCCAACCCCAGCCAGCGCCTGCCCAAAGTGGAAATCCTCCGCAATGCCATCCAGTACATCGAGAGCCTGCAGGAGCTGCTACGAGAGCAGGTGGAGAACTTTTACGGCCTACCTGGAGAGAGCAGCTCCGAGCCGGGGAGCCCGCTGTCCAGCTGCTCTGACGGCATGGTAAGACCTCCGATCCGTCTGCTCAACACCTTCATGCAAACTGCTGGATTATCAGTCTTGAGGGTCCTAGAGTTTTGGGTGACAAACCAGGGCATGAAACCTGAAAATTCTTTTATTGTCGGCCCCAGCATCACGGCTTTACTTCTCCTACTACTTCCTCTCACCTGGAGCAGTGATTTAAAAATGGATTTTCCAATTTAGAAACATTCGCCTCAAGACCCCAATTACCGTGCTTCTCCATGCATGCTGTACTTCCTTATAATCCCGTCACGCAAACATCCTTTCTGTGTTCTTACAGGGATCTTTGTCTTCCCTTTTAATTCCTATTGGTCACATGTAAGGGTGTAAGATTTGTTATCTGAAGGTGAACTTATAATGCTGGATGTACTAATGACTTTCCCACCACCGAACACTTTATAGCCCCTAATAAACCGACCTAAATCCACCTTACTGAAGTCTGGCAGGAAGGAGCGGGTGCCTTTCTGCATTCCATCCTGACTGCATGTTCTGCACCGCTGCCAGGATTTTCTGCAGATTTACTTGGAGAAAGTGTCATCTTGCACAAACTGGTGTTGCTTCCACTGATACAATCGATTCGCCACACTCCAGTCGGGCAGGGGAGGGGGGCAAACCCCGCCACTTTGACTTTAAGGTGGATGTGAAATAAAGAAGCCAATAACTTTGGAATTCAGGATTTATTAGCCTGTCTAGAATATGATGAAGGGCACTCTTAGTTTTTTTTTTTTGCTTTTTCTCTTTTTATCCAACATATGTGTAAAAAAACTGTAACATATTAAGAATTGAAGGGTAAATTTGATTGCTTGTGTCCTTTCAGGCTCAAAGCAACAGTCCAGTGTGGCAACAGCTGAATGCAAACTACAGCAGCAGCTATTCATATGCAAAGAATGGTGAGACCTTTTACAGCAACAGCCGTCTCATATGAATGTGACATGCATTTTCCCTTCTGGGAGTCCTACAGCGATCATTTTCAGGATGAAAACCTGAAGACATACCAACATATTTCTTAAGAAAATAGACTTTTGTTGTTAAAGAAACATAAAGAAACATACTTTTATGCAAATCTACAGTTTCTGTTTTTGTTATTTAACTATTTAAGTCATGTCATACTTAACCTGAGTGTCTCGTCTTTGTCAGAGAGTCTGGACGACAAAACAGCCGGGGCCTCCAGCCTGGAGTGCCTGTCCAGCATCGTGGACCGTCTGTCCTCGGTGGAGTCCAGCTGTGGCCCGGCTGCTCTGAGAGACATGGCCACCTTCTCGCCTGGCAGCTCTGACTCGCAGCCCTGCACACCAGAAAGCCCGGGAGCCCGGCCTGTCTACCACGTCCTGTAGAGGAAAGCTCACGCTGATGTGGATAGATTACCACAGACAGGCGCCGTGCTCTCGCCTTCTAACCGAATTTACAAACTAATTTCATGCAAAGTGGAGGACGACTGCTGGCTCCGAGGACCCGCGGCGAGCAGCTTTTATTCTGTACATGAGACTGTAGATATGTAATATAATTGCCATTTATTCCACTCGGTTATCCCCCCTAATAAAACATATTTAATGTAATGCTGCATTATTCAGCTATGAAATATTTAAGCAGTGTTGTAACGTTTTACGTCCCATGTTTTTGTTGCCATTAAATATTTTGCTGTTTTGCATAAAAATCCCATTGGTTTGAGTCTGTCTCCTGCATTGTTTGCTCTGATATCACAGCATTACTCCTTTTTAAAGACAAAGCGGAAAAATCATGAAAGCAAGCAAAATGACTCATTTAAGACTGATTCATTTGCATGATAATAAAAAGGATGGAGTATTTATTATGTTCTGCTTCAGCCCGGATCGTCTCGGCTGGCTCCAGCTAACAAGGTGTGGGGATCATGTTGGAGGTCAGCTGACGACATTCATCGTTTCCCTCTGCTGTAATCAGTCACATGGCTTATTGCTGGAGAAAAACAGATGAACATGTTTGCACCAGTGGAGGCGATTCATTTCAGATCTCTCAGTACTTTTGATGTTCCTGTGTTGGAGTGGGCTTTTGGGGGCGAGGCAGCACTGTGTACCTGTTTGTTCTTTCCAGCCAAATGTGAGTCATCAGTAACACCCTTGATTATACCGTCAACACGAGAGTGGAGAACAGATGGTCTCTAATAGAGCTTATTGTGTGACTGAAGGAGAGGGGGTTACATGTGTCGTACGGCACCGCGTCTTTGATCATCCTGCAGCCGAGCTGCTTTTAGCTTCACACACCGCTGAGAGGTAGAAGATGAAATGTGCTTTACACTCTGCTGCGTCTCTATGACTCATCTTCTTTTGCTAAGAAGATGTAAACTTTTCTGTTCTGAAGATGCACCAGAAGTGGCTGTGAAATAAATGCTGAGATAAAACACCACCAACATCATCAGGTTATGATTGTTTTAGATATGTGTGGATCAGATGTCAGCTTCATTCATTCCTTCAGTCAACCAGGAGCAATAAGAAGATAAAATCTCTTTGCTAAAGTGTTTGGCCGAGGCAGACAGCAAGGGCCACAAAACCCACCGAGTAAACACAGCGATGCTCACAAAGTCAGCAGGCACCAGGGAGAGGATAAACCAAAGGAGAACATCCAGTCAGGTCGAAACGTCTGTCGCCAAATGTGGCTTCATCCGTCCTTTAAAATGTCCTCACATTCGTTCATGAACCTGTTCAGCTAAGTTCTGTTTTATTTGTACAATCAAGTCATGTCAAGGCCCTTTCTCTGTCCAGTTATAATCCAGTTATATGAAAACCATTATATGATCTGGTTAATTCCATTTATTTTAATGTGTTCATTTAAACCAATTCATATTAACAATTACCTATTAAATGCATGAAATCTCTTCGACACAGTGGAGAGAAAACCCTCCACCAGGACTAGGGCCAAGAAAGAAAACTTACATCAAAACCAGAATCAGGAAAGAAAACCTCCATGAGGATCAAAACCAGGAAGGAAAACCTCCATCAGGTCCAGGAAGGACGGCCATCTGCCTGGGCTGATTTAAAATGTCATTTTTGGGATTTATTCTTCTGTTTGATCTCGTTTCCTTCAGCCCCATCAGTTTCCTCAGACTGAGTTTTAGGTTTATTCTATTCAACCTTTAACAATCGGATTTCATATCTATTCCATCAGGAACAATAAAAAGCGGCTTAACAAGGAGGAAAAGTATTATTTTAACCTCTGGACAAAAAAACCACAGCAGTATTCTTCAGTTAGTATAAACAAAAACAGTTTTCCCAAAACCAGAAAATACAAATTAATAACTCACATGGAGGAGCCTAGATGGTTAACAAGACAGAGGATTTAAATCTTTACCTACTATTGCTTTATTGACAAAAATGTTAAGCCATAGAGACTCCAGTGAGTGAGCCACACAGCGTGTTTGTAATTCATAATTAGAGGAATTAAGTCTGTAAAGAAGAAATGAAACTCTGATGCTCTTCAGAGGGATTTGCTGACATATCAGGGAGCCAGATCATCATGCAGGATTTAATCTGCAAAACGACAAAGTGAAATAAGAATCAAATCGCCTCAGAAGGGAAACTGAAGGAGAAATTAAGTTTATATGGAAACAAGTACAGTCATTGTCTGAAGAAAAGGTTTTATCCTCACTTTGAATGAATGAATGAATGATTATTTATCAAACCAAAAAGACCCTTTTCTGTTTTAAGAATTATTAGTTATGTTTGCATTTTGCTTCATGTCTTGCAGCAGATTATTCCACAGTCACCCCACAGCACTGTACACATGCGTTTCTTTGTTATTTCCTCTTACTTTTGGTTTTTTTAAATTTAGATCACCCCTTAGAATAAAACCTCCTTTCCTTTCTGTTTTCCAGTAGATTATTTCTTACTTCGCACATTATTTGTGTTTTGATCATCAGTGTGTGACCGTAGGAAATAAAAAGCATATGAAATGAAAAGCTTCATAAACAAATGAGAACCGTAATAGAACTTTTAACTTCAATGAGGTTTAAACCTCATGTTATAAGTTATCATTTATTATTTATCATCTAATTATGGATAATCAACACAAAGATCTAACCTAACATTACACTGGCATGTAATGCTGTTGCAAAAATATATGCAGTATAAGAGTTCCCTCAGCATACTAAAGAGCATCCTCTGCTTCTGAGTGAGTAGGTTTGTATTTAATTATAACACAAAGGAGAAATCTATAGCTTGCTCTGTCTCTAGACAGATACGTGGAGGGCAACGCAGCTCGTACACAAACAGCTTAACATCGCTCCATCTCTGATACATTGCTATGAAACATTCCAGCAGGGGTTCGTGTTTCACTAACCTCCACAGCTGCATGCAGGCCAGCGTCAGCTCTAAAATACACCATCAGTGCACATGAGCAGGCCTCCTGGTGGCAAAAAGTGGGAAAATATAAATACCAACATTTGGTTTTAGTCATATGGGCCTATTTATATCAGAATAAATACATTGAGTCATCTTTATTATCAGTGACTGCTAGTGTAGTACTCACTGACACCACCAGAGAGAGCTGTTACTTGTAGATCCTGCTGTAGCGCATAATGAGGAACATTAAGAACATGCTTTCGGATTTTAATGATAAATATTAAAGGACGTAGCTGTACTTATGTACAAGAGTGATCATGTTGATCCTACAGGAACTGCTGGACTTTACACACTCCAATGTTTGTGGTTAACATTGATCTCATAATGAATATTTAAGTGAGGTGTTTGGAGGGTTTAATCTGCCCACAGGCTATTATGCAGCCAAGAGAGGAGGTGCAGAGATGGAGAAGAGAGGTGAGATAATAGGGGTAAAAACATTAAAACTATGGAGGACCAGGAGAGTCTCTGAAAAAGCAATACAGCAGTTTCATTATCTGCGAAGTAAAAATAGAGATTACTTAATATAATTTTAAATTCAATCATTGAATCAAATATTCAAAGCATTTTGTAATTGCACATTCAGTAATTCATTATTAAATCCTGTGATTTGAAATTGCATTTTCAAATCCTTTTTCTAAAAGCATACATGATACAATTTCTACATTTAGTACGAAATATCTTTCCATATCAACATACATATCTTTTATAAAGTTATTCCCTTTCCCACCTCATATCTTTAAAATCTTTTTTTCCAAATGCATTTCCTTAAAGGAACTATACCTGATTTTATTTTTAAACTTCTTAAGAAAAAAGCTTTTTACACAATATATAATTTGGTAAAAGGGGTAATTTGATAAAAACACACCATCCATTGATCATGCATATAGTATAGTTGGTGGAAATGGCTAATGCTAGCTTCTAAACTTGAATCTGTTCTGAAACTGTAGTTCTTCTTGACAGGTATAGTTTCTATTATTTTATACCTGGACCACGTCCTCGGCTCTACCTCTGCCGGGTTGACTGTGTCCACCTCCGCCTCTCTACTGTACACCGAGACATGTAACGTAGTAAATATCATTAGGTACATGTTACGTAATGATATTTACATCATAACCTGTGGAAGTCACATCACATTAGCGTTTGGTGCACAGTCACAAACGGCTTCATATCACAGGATATCTGTCAATCGCAGTAATGTAGCCATAATTTGTGTACATAACTTTTGCAGTTCAGCTGTTACAGGAACCTTAAGAGTTTATGAAAGGAACGACTTGCTAGCACCTCGTTAGCTGTTGGCTCAATAATGACTCAATCATCAGTGGAGATGCCGGAATCGGGTTGTATAAGGCCTGCATCTTCAGTCAGCGCCAGCTCTGTGTTCGGCTCATGGTTTGCCTTTGGTCTGCCTGCTTCATGGTGTTTCTGGGTTGACCTGACCTGCCTGTGCTGGTTTTTTACAGTATATAGGTGTAGCAGCACTATTTAACCCCGACTCCATTGTCTTTTCCTTTTTGTATTGTTCATGCCCTCTGTTTCCGGACAATAAATGCTGCACATCAATGTAACGTTCCACCAGGAATTCTCTTTTGGTTACTCTTGCTGAGTAAGGAGAGTATTTTATTTTGCCTGAAAGTCTAAAGAATCAGAGCCGAGCCTTTTGTTGCTGAGGTTACTTTCCTCTTTTTAACACCGGTGCAGAGGGGTGAGAGATTTCTCACCTTAATTTTGTCACCTGCATCTCCACTTTTGTCACCTCAGACTTGGGTGATAGCTGCAATACACAAGGTTTAATTATTTTACCTTTGGTAGTCGGTAGTATATCATTAAAATCTCATTAAATTTTTTGGATGGTGGATGGAGTGAAGTTACAAGTTTAATGTTTTCAGTGTTTTTGATTACCATAAATAATTTTCTGTGAGCTGTGGAGCATATTCTCCATACTCCACATAATACATTTAGGACAGAAAACAGGCTAAGTCGTGTCTTACTCTTTCATTTGCGAGCTGTTGCCATCATTTTTTAAATGATGCAATGATGAGCTTCTATTATAAAGAAGTAATCTCAATTATTAAAAATGGTGTCAGTTGTATCAGAGATGCCTCATGCATAACATTTTTCTCTTTGATGTACTTCACTAAATTAATTTCTTTTATATCCTCACAAGTTTGGACAATTAAAAAAGAAAATCCAAATACACTGTGCAGCACAGATCAATACTGAATTAATCTGGTTCAAGACAAATTAATCAGATAAATTCCAGTTTATTCACGTAAATAATGAGTCTTGTAGCAAACCAGAGTAAATCAAGGAGTTCCTCAGGGTTCACGGTTTCCTCTTCAGTCTCCTGCATGATGGAGGATTGACACCAACAGAAGATTTTAATACTATCTGGTTCCTTAGTTACCTCATTATTTTTTTAATTGGCAATATAAACATTAGATGCATTGTCTGTAACAATGGTTAGCTGAAATTTAATTCAAAAATATATTTTTTTTTACATCTCTGTACAAATGAAGCTGAGTCATATAAACAAAGAGTCGACAAAACAGTCACTGTATACAAGCACATAGATTTATTTATACAAATATATTATGTATAACAATTGCATATCAAGAGTTTATTGTCTTTTTTTTAATTATCTTTTTACGGTAAATACAGGACTATCAGCTTCAAAAAATGCAAGTCAATTAAGAAAGAGTACCTGTGGGTTAAAGATACAAAAAGGGTCTTTTTGAGATGGACTTTTTGGAGAGTGAGTGAGGGGTTAAAATGTTAAAATGTTTAAATATCAAAACCTGAGCATTTAGGTCATCTAACACAAAAACTTTGTCGTTAGGTGAGCCTCAATGCAAGCAGGTATGTTTGAAAATGGTCTGGTTGTGTGTGGTTTACCGACTTCTGGACTTAAAACTGTACAGTCATTAGGATGGTGGAAGAAAATATTGAAAAAACAAGAATTTTAGAGAAATAATCTGCAATGAATCCAGTAAAAAGCAACTTTTTTTTACATTGGCTGTGTTTTAATGTTTTAGATTTGCTTATACTATTAGAAGGTGGATGTGCCAAACTATGTGGCTGAGAAAACTAAGAAAAAAAGCACAAAAAGGGGCACTTAGCACCAAGAATGGAGACAAAAGTGTGTGGTTTATCACTTAACTCAGGAGTTAGGGTACTTCATTGATTGGAAAAACAGACTTGTCTTAAAGATACAGAAAAAAGGTCAAACACTCTACTTAGCCTCAACGCCTCCTACAATGATTGTTAAAACAAAAATGCACAAATCCACATGAACTATCCTAAAATCCAGCTGTTACACAAAGAATAGATTAGAAGTGATGATCTGCATGTTTTAGGAACACATAAACTCTAAAAGAAATGATACAAACTTTATGTTAAATCTAAATATTCTGAAAAATAAAAGTAATTCTAGCATATCTTCCTTTAACTCTCAGAAAATGAGCACAGATGACATTCTGTTGATCTGTCGGGATTCGAACACAGTTAGCAAATGATGACTGTTTGTAAAGTACATTTATATATCTATAAAGATAATCTAGATAAATTTAAAATTGGGATTACCAAATAAACTCTTAATAGTCGCAATTATTGCACTTCATTTTATACATGCTGTCTGTAAATCAATAATCTCTTTATGTGGCACAAAGGATTTGGACTGAGAAGCTGCCTTACAGTGCGTGAAACTTTTTATACATACAACTTGGTAGGAAAAGTAAGGAAATTTATGTTAGATTGATTTGTTTCTCTTTTAATAATCCCAGTTGGTGTTATACGACATAGCTAAAAAGCCTGATTAGTCACTTTTAAAACCAGGCAGAGCTTGTAAGGATGCGCCGCTAAATGTCAGGGTGACACCCACACATACAGCACATCTATTCTCCTGTTGGTATTACTCACAAGAATATCCTAAAAAGTTAAAAAGTCAACAAATCAGGCTTCCCGGTGACGTGTAGCACAACACATGGCATTAAAGAGGAGAACTAATCCACCAAAACAAAGCATTTCCTCTCTTTTTGTGCTAAGTTAATGTGCTGAATGTTTTCTATCATGAATTTAGTGGCAAAACATAAAAACTGAAGAATGTGTGTTATTGCTGAATCTACAATACAAAATCTTTTTCTTGCTACAGTATAGAAGGTAAAAAAGAGTTTATCCAAAACGGGACAAGAAATCAACGGCCATTCATACAGAGACACAAGCACCAGTTGAATTAATAGAAACACCACTGTACAAATGATATCTATGGCAAAGAAGATGGAAGCAGTCAAAATGGAAAACTGTAAAAACAACCAACACAAGAGGGAGCTTCAGTAAAGCGTCACGACTGGGGAGAACAACTTATAAAAAGGGAATACAAAGTCAAACTCAACAACGTTCACTGTCCCCCATATTTGTTCTTTTAAAGCACCAATTTCAGGAAAACGCTCTCTTTGTCTTTGCTCAGTTATCTGTGGTACACCGGAAGGGAGAAATAGTACGTAAAAGATTTGATTTCCTCCATGACAAAGAGTTTCCTTTGGGATCCTCGTCAAACGGCGGGGCTTTGAGATCCGCCTTTCATTCTCCTGCTTACTTCTTCTTCTTTTGGAACAACCTGTAGATGAGACAACAGCAGAAAAACAAGCTGAGAGCAGTGGCTTCATACTCGCACACGGTGCCAGTCCTAACTCTACAAAGCAGAGGCTTATGTTGCACTCTCCGTGTCGCTTGGTCGGCGTCCTCTTGGTAGCCAAAGCAAATCTCTGTGGTCGGCGTGCCAGCATTGATAAAACGAGATCCCTGCCTCAGCTCGGCTGTCTGTAGCTCTGCTGCAACATACTGTTAGCAGCTCCCAAATACCTTCCTAAGCTGCACTGCGCCAAGTGCAAGACAACAGATAGGCTTGGGAGGGATTTAGTTTCAAAAGAGCAACGCTTACCAAGAGCACAGATATCTTGGACACATTCCTGCCTCCAATATTTCTGAATAGTCGGAGGAGAAGCAATGCATGACAAGAGTTATTGCTGACTACTTGAAACTTTTTGACATTTTTAATCAGTGAAAGTGTTACTTTGCTTTAGCTTTAGGAAACAAAGGAAGACTAGAAGCTGCACCGGCTGTACGGGCGTACCTGCAGAGCTGGAACCACAGATGTGATTGGTTTCAGCTTGAATAATTTACAAGCCTTATAATAGAATTACATAGGGAGTGGTTTTGTTTGCACAAAGGATACTGACAGCTTAGTTTTCAAAGAATGCCGCAGAGATTTCAAACTTTGTTCTGGGATGTAGCGTGCATGCGTGCAAGTAGCACATAAACCAACGGAAGTGCTTGCATGACAAATCAGAGCAGAGTGAGTTAAACTCCAAAAGAAGAGCTGAAGTTGCGCCATTTGTATTTTATTATTTGCAAAATGTTCAGCTTTATTCTTTCATACACACTGCGTTTATGAAAATAAAAGCATGTAAAGAAAAGACATCCACAACAAACCCTGTTTTATTCAGGTAAACTAAAGAAATGTTTCCTCTTTCCCATAAAAGACAATCATCTGCTGAATGAGGACATGTGAGTCAGACCAGATTCAGCTCTACAATTTTGCTCCAAGGCCCATTTATGCTTGACGCAGGTGACGGATACGCACACGCACGGAAAGTTTCGTCCGTCTTCTGTGTCAATTCCGTGCGTTTTTGGTGCGTTTTCAGGCTCCTTGCGCATCCG
>JBBBVT010000025.1:19160764-19178244 GCA_037177035.1 Craterocephalus eyresii | reverse complement strand
ACTTACTTGAGACTTGAGGGGTAAGACTTGTGACTTACTTGAGACTTGCATGTATGGGACTTACTCCCATCTCTGCTTCAAACATTGCGGTAAGTGGGTTTCAGTGCATCTTTGTCATTATTTTTATCCATTCATTCTTTTGCCATTGTGTTAACTATTATTCCTCATCTCTGTCTCACCTCTGTCTGTGTCTCAACCTTTATATAGACATTTATGTATGCAAAGTACAGCCAGCTGGCACGTGCATTCAACTTACAGAAAAGATGGTTTTCACCAATCTTTAAGAAAGCATACAGCGTTGTAGTGTATGAGAACATCTGTTAATCTGAAGGAGAGTTAGAACAAATCAAAGAGGATTGGTTAAAAGATGTTGATGAATGAATCTCATGGCTCCACAATGTAAAACAGAAGACCTTGAACATTCCATAATGTACAGGAAATGAGTCATCTGGTTAATTTAAACTGAAAATCAATACTGGATACATGTGATCTTTGAACACAGCAGATGAGATTTTGATTGTTTCTCATGCAAACAGAATCCCTACAATCCAACATTTTCTCTTGGAAACCTCAGACACTGCATTCTTTTCACTAAAATACAAGAATAATCCAGTTCTTTATCTGTGTTCAGCTCAAAAACCTGCATCTCTGATCACACGGTGCCTATGGAACTAGTAACCTGCACATCTGAAAAAGCACCAATGATGCTGAGAGGCTTTACAGCAACACACACTCAACACACACAACAGATACAGAAAATTTAGAGATGGAGCCAGAGGCGCTGATACGGGCATGCTGGGCACTAAATTCCCGTCTGCAGGAGGCGAAGGAGTCCTTCAGCAGGAAGGTGGAGCAGAAACTATGACATGACATGAGAGAGGTGTGGAAGGGGATGGAGATCACAGGCTGCAAGATGAGCTGCAGCACTGCAGTTGGGGGGAGGAGGGGGGGATCTTCAGTAGGTTTGACCGAGATGCTAACATATCCTTGAGCAACACCCATGCTCTGCAGTCAGGGGGAACACATGGAAGGCAACAGCAGCACTCTGTTGGAAAACTGTTAGAGAAGCACATTAGGAGCCAGTCTCCCTCTGCGTAACTCTAAGGTTGCCCAGAGAAGCAGCCGCATTGACGGACTCCTCCCCATACGCCGTCAGCAGGTCGTTTATCCCAGCCGCTGCAAGACTCCACAATAAATCTCACTAACATGCACTTTATTACTACTGATAGCAGCTTGAACTTATTTAATTTACTCTCATCATGTTGCAGTTTTATATTTCAGAGAGAGTAAAACCGTGCATGCTGCTGGACATGCATAGCAGACCATTCAGGGTGCTGGACTGGTCTGTCCACAGGTTAGGGTTAGGGTATGTTGTGTATGTTGCTTACCCAGCCAACAAGCCTGGACTGTCATGGGTGCAACATGGGAATGAGTCAAAGCCAAAGGCACTTTTTATATGCGTATGGAGGCTTTTTCAAAGATAAATAATGAGATAAAGAGAGTGTTTTATCATGATATTGACAATCAGTCCTTCCAGTTGTGCTTTTGATGAACAGCACTCGAGTCTTAATGAGGATCATTAACACAGAGCACACTGTAAGTTTCCATCAACTTGGACAAGATGAAAAGATGGAAGTGATATCACTGATTTACAGATAATTAACGACTCACTAGGCAGAATATTTAACAATGATGCATGATGTTTTGATTATCACTGGTGGATGTCAAACCAAAGCGGTACCTACCTTAGCTGTGGCTCTCGCCTGGTATTCCGGACAGCCATTCACTGTTATTGTTTCATGCATGTACTGGTACACCTGAAAGAAATGAAGAGAGACAGGTGTTGTAATTACACACAGCTGAAATATGAGATCACATCCCAGTTAATTTTCATAGTCAAATAATGGTGTTCCTTCACAGCTGGCTGCACAGACTCATATTTCACTTCACCAGGTTGACTGATAGGAAAGCACTGTAATATACTGCCACAGGTAATATGTCAAAGTAATCCTCCACATGGCAGGCGCTTGGATATACCTTGAAGTTGCAAAGGTAAACGGGTTTGTTAAATTCAATAACATGCTGTATTATCCAGTTTTTGCAAATAACCTGACTACAAATAATCACCTCAGGGACTGATTTTGTGTTATAAGGTGTTTTTTAAAGAGAATTTCTGGTGATTGTGTGAAGCACATTTACACACTGCCCCATCTTACTGGTTAGACCTCATGTTTCCTTTAGAACTGCATCCATTCTTGATGTCATACATCCAACAAGGAAATGGAAAGATTACCTTGAAGTATGACAGGATGATACTTCTTCAAGCCATTCTCTGGAAACCCTATAGATGGTTGTGTGTGAAAACCCCAGTAAATACTCAGACAACACCCATGCCATGTTCAAAGTAACTTATATCTCCATTTTTTTCTCATTCTCATCTTCAGTTTAAACTTCATCATGTCTTCATGACTGGTTAAGTACTTGTGTTATTTCTTCCTCATTCTGATGCTCAGTTTGAGCTTCATAAGTCGTCTTCACCATATCTACATGAACAAATGTGTTGAGTTACTGCCATGTGATTGGCCGGTTAGACATTTGTGTTAAAAAGGAGTTGAACAGGTGGAGCTGATAAATGGTTGTTTATTGCACAATCAGTGTGGAAAGTCGACATTGGGGGTTAAGATGTGGCTTTAAAAGGACCATATCTGGATCTAGAACAAACCAATGCAGTGTTTAGACTATACAAGTAGATAGCCATGCCAAATATTAGACACGTCTTGTACAGTAGTGAATATAGTGGAACACAGTACCTTCACCATCGCTGCCAACAGATAATAAATCATACAAGGAGGATGGCGATACAGGAGGTTTAAAATGACTGATGGTCTGACAAAATGCCTCCGTTTTTGCTGAACTGCTGCACCAGACGTGATTGAACTTAAGTAACAGGAAAGCTCTTGATGCCATTTGGCAAACTGTCCAACTACAAGAAAAGCCAGCGGTTTTAATTCCCCATTAATAGCTACAATAAACTGAAAAAGTACAATTAAATTTTAATTCAACTAATTTCAGCTGAAGATTTCTAGACAAAAAAAAAGTAAATATTGCACAGTATATCTTAGAGTTTAGCTCCGAAATGAATTTCAATCATGTGTTACTGTTCACAGACTGATGTTTCTCATCACAATTGAGCTGCTTGTTGGAAGCGAACACCCCAGGCAGCTCTTAAGTACGACATTACAAAGCTCTCACTCCTCTGAATCATCAAAGGCATGTATACTTATAGGATTCAAACCCTCAAATATTTGTGTGTCGAGATCTCTGGGTAAGAAGAAAAACATCACCGAGCTCCTTTCGGCTTGTTTGCTCATGAATCTCAAAGAGCCAATGAACAGATTTTACGTGCACAAGCCAACATTTCAGACTGTTTTTATGCATTTATGGTGCACATTTATAGTGCAGTTCAAACACTCAGCTCCCAAATGATACTTATTCTTTTAGAGACTTAGAAGAGCTTTATATATCCCAAAAAAAGCTTTCCTATCTTTGTCTTTTTAGGTGACTTTTGATCATGTTAGTATTCAACTCCTTTTATTTTCCACTAACACTGTAGTGCTTTTTAAACATGTGATCTATGAATTGCTCAAAA
This sequence comes from Craterocephalus eyresii, assembly GCA_037177035.1. NCBI lineage: Eukaryota > Metazoa > Chordata > Actinopteri > Atheriniformes > Atherinidae > Craterocephalus > Craterocephalus eyresii. The sequence goes on along the minus strand of JBBBVT010000025.1, from coordinate 19,174,595 downwards.
TAATTGGGAAGAGTTTGCCATGTCCATGTGGAGCCCATGAAGGTGAAATCTGGGCTGCAGGTAAGGGTCTTATGTGGATTTGTTGTTCATAGTTTCCACAGTGGCCCCGCCTGTGTACGCCCATATCAGTTTCAAGTTGGTTTTGACTGAGTTTCAGCGAGGGCACCCAACTGGAAGGGGCCCTAGTGCCTTTGTTGTATGGGCCCCACTTACATAAAACCCCATGACCCACCCAAAAAGACCTACATGGTGTATTTTTACACTTTTAAGGATTCTATGGATTGTATAATTTGTATTCTTTACTTTTTGCTTTTAACTGGACCTCAGGATGATTAGTGAGCACTAAGCTGGAAGCTAATGGGGATCCCATACAATAAACAAACATATCCTAAATCTCTCCCTTATGGATCCAACATGGACATGCTGGAAATTGCAAAATTGTGCCATTTATTTCAAACAAAAACTTTCATTTTGTCATACTGTAAAATTTAAAAACAAGAAAACATTTAAAAAATACAAACGCCATCCTTGATAACCAACAACAGTGATTTTACTAAGCGGCTGCCTATGCTCTAAACACAATTCAATGGAAATGCCAGAAATTGCACTTTATCAGAATTTCAGAAATATAACTTATTTTGCAAAAATATAAGTTGCAATAGAAGTTTGCATGTTCTGAACCTGAATTAAGAACCATAAAATACAACAAGCACATGTGTTCCTGAATGTCAGTCCTCTCTGGTGGTTTCTTTTTCTCTTAAAAGGCCACAAACCCTGCAGGAATCTTTTTAGTCCCTTCCACTGAAATGCTCTGACTGGTCCCACAACACAAATTCACTTACTGTAGTCCTTCCTGTTCAGCTAGCTGCTGAAATTTATGGTGTGACCAGCTGATGGAACACTACAGACACAGAACAGAAATGGCTTAACCCTGTTATGTACCCAACGAGAACTTTATTTGTGTTCTTGAGGCCAGGGAACCAAATGATATTATTTAGTTCTCGCAGACGTGGTTAGAGACAACTTGTGGCTTGTTCTCGAAGCAAGTTTGGGGTACTTTGAGTTTAAGGTATTTGATGCGTGTAAGTTGTTACTTCTGCATTTTCACTGGAAGTTTGAATGGATAGCTTTAAAGGGATAATGAGTAACTTATGGCCACTAGGCATAAAAAGAACTGTGACTTCCTCCAAAATTCAATAGTCTTTCTCTTTCCAGCCTCCCAAGATACCCTTTTCACCTTCTTAGTTCCTTCAGCCATGACAAACTTTAGATGGAAGAGGAGGGAAAAGCAGCAGAAAGCAGAGCCTTTTGTGTTTATAGAGGGGGAGCCATAAAGCAAACCACTCCATGTCAAATGATCCCATGAGTGACGGATCCGCTCTGCAAAGTTACAATGTTAGGTTTCTGAAGAGGGCAGCCCCCTCAGAGTGCCTGGCACGTCTCAAACACTGTCCTACAGTACACTGACCCTAGAAATCATCCATTATTACTCATATAAGCTAAAATTTGGGTCAAATGTCACAAAGTATGACTTTAATCAACACCCGATTGGATGTTGAGCAATATGAGAATGTGCAGATAAAGCCTCTTACAGACAAAAACAACTTTTTTCTCATTCTTGCGGGCTCAAGAACAACAAGTTCTTTTACTTCTTGCAAATTATGAACTAAGCTAAATTAAGAAAACGGGTGCAGGACTTAAAATTACACTTCCCGCCTCAAAAGGTAGAAAATTTCTGAAGCAGGGCGAGAAATAATAACATACTTAAGAGGTCTGACTACATGAATCTTTTATGCTCGAGCTTAACATAATGTGGGAGGCAAAGGTGTTATGAAATTGAAGACTTCTTGACATAACTACTTGGATAAAACACCTGTAGCACATTCATTTAATAGAATAAACAATTGCATCACTACTGCAAGCAGTACCTATGACCTCTCATGTTTTCATGATGTGTTTAGTGTGATCAGTCGGCTCATTGCAAGTTAATTTTCTGAGGTTTCTGTGACTGTGCACTCTTATTTACTGTATCCAGATAAAGAGCATGAGGATGACCTCTCTTAAACATAAAATATTAGTCAGGGTCTTTGGGATGGTTGCCACAGATAATGCTGACGTTGCCACAAAATGTATTTTCAAATTGTTTTTTTCTTCTCATGAGAAATCCAGCTGTAGTTTATCAGGAAGTACATCACAGTAAGATCAGTGTATTGATAGAAGATAAACTCCTTTACATCAAATGCTTTTGAGTCATTGTGAATGATGCTGTTTCATGCATTTATTCATGGAGGGAAAAGATTTAAATCTTCTGTGTGGTGCAGGATGCAAATGATATAAATGTGGTTGAAGTGGTGACACTATCCACCCAAGGTACCCATGAAGGAAGCCTGCAGAGGTTGGGCTCAGAGAATTTGGCCCAATGCTTTAGGAAAATGGATCATGAGAAGAGGGACCCCAGGTCGCAGCACATTTCCTCTACAGGCTCAACATAGTGAACATCGGATACCAGCAGGTGCTGTCATACGATCCGGCATCCTTTCAAGTCTAAACCTGTGATAGTTGTTGGGTGATAGGTTATCAGTGAGCTCCCTCATGTGTAACATGACGGTGAAATGTCAAAACTATTAACAGGAAACAGGTATGTAACAGTAACAGGAATGTTCACTGTGCCTCGAAGGTGGCTTTGACACGTGTGCAGGTGGTGGTTTGTCTGTCTGCTTGTAGAGACATTTTTGCCAGTAAAACATCACAATGTTGCAAGATTCAAAGGGGTTTCTAAACCCTAACTCAAAAAGGCTTCTCTAAACACAAGTCTCATTACTTCTGATCAAGAAAGCCCACAAACAGGTCTCTGTCTTAACTTCCCACAGCAATCTCTTTGAGTCAAACCAGCCTGGGTTTAAGAGAAGCTATAAAAATTAATCTGAGAGCTCTATGCTGTCTGTAACAGAGCTCGAGCACACTCCTCAGTTCTCATCTTTCCAGACTTTCATGTTTTCTTGTCATGTCAGAGCTGTGTTTTTACTGACAAATGCCAAGTTCCTGGAAGAGTGACACAGGAAACATACATGACAGCTGAAGCAAATTCCATCAAACAAAGCAGAGTTTTCTTCCTGGTTTCAGCTTAGTTTTGATAAGTGCAAGAACCTCTTCCTCATTCGATGTTCATGAGGAAAATCGGCTCAGGTTCAGATCATGTACCCTTTTTCAACATTGTCAGTTTCCAGGAAGAACCTGTCAATGTAGTATTATCTGGTTTAGAAATATCTTGTGAAAAAAAATAACATAAACAACTATTTATTCATCTATATTTAAGCAGAGCAACTGAGAACCAATTCTTATTTACGATGACAGCCTGATCCAGAAGAAGGAAACATACTATATTTTTTAAGACCCAATGTGAGTGAAATGACAAAATATTTGCAAACTGCTTTTAAAAGAGAAGAATGAAATGAATGACACAAAGTTTTAGAACCTGGTGTAATTGGCCTCCTTCATTAGAAACTAGGAAATGACCAAAGGCTGTTCAGGGTTTTGGGATAAGTAATTCAGTGTAGTTAGTGGAGCATAACTTACAATCTGAATTATGTATCCTGAGTGGAGAGTGGAGGTAAACTGGGGTTAAGATGTTTAAGTTTTACAAATGCAGTGACATGAAAACACAGGAATACGAATCGCAGTGATGTGTGCTGAAGGGAGCACGGCATGATGACACCCTGCTCCATGAGCAGACTCTGAGCAGTTCTAAACATAATGTCACTGTAATCAAACTTGGGAGAATTTATATTTTAACCATCAAGTAGTTTAGAGAGTGTGTGAAAGATGATTTATTACTAAAATTAGGATATAATATACTATATCTGGTCCAGTTCTGATGCTCATGTGAAGCATTTAATAGTTCCACTGTGATGACAGTTTTTCACGCAGTGATTATTATCTCATGTGTACATACAGTATACTGTATGTATGTACTGTACAAGGAAATGGGGATTGATAAATACACAAAGTATCTTCCTTTACCATGTTCCCTGAAATATGTGAAAAACCTGCTCAGTCAGATGTTTTAGAAATATCTGTGCATCATATAAATGCAACACAGACATGCAGAGGTACAGTAACTCGGCATCAAAGATTCAGAGATACAACATACGGAGCAAAGCAACCCTCAAGGAACAACATGAGTCAAATAGTGGGTGTTACCACTGTTTGAAAAGCAGCATTGCCTCGACCTACAAGCAAGTGGGAACTCTGAGCTGGAATACCCTGCCAGGCAGTTTGAAGTATTTCAGCTGCGGCCCACTAAATGGATGCTGGGGAGTAAATTCAGCTCAAGACATCTTCTTTACGGTAAATTTCTGTATGTGTTAATACTTGGATGTGCCGCTGATCTCCTCACTAATTGTCAGGTATAATTTTCTTTTGATAGAAAATTTCGCCTACTAGCTGTGGCATCAGTAAGTGGATACGTATCCCAGGAAAAGCAAACATGGTTGAAGTTGGGACAAATGGAAGCGTGTTCGTTGTAAATTCAAGTGGTGACGTCTTTCAAAGGTAAGATCTTTATCCAGGATGTGAACGATAAGAATAATAAAAAAATTTAAAAAATAATAATAAAAATAAATAATAATAATCTCCTTATCTGTGTTTTGTCATTTTAAAAGCAGACAGCATGTGTAAAAATTGAATCTGGTGGGAATATGGTCCAGAAATGAGGCTCTAAGCGATTAAAACTTGTCACACTCAAATGTCCGCACCCTTTCTCTACAGAACTGGGATCTCCAGCAAAGTTCCCCAAGTAACCAAGTGGGTCCGCATCCCACTGTGCCTCTCTGCGAACCACGTGAGCTACGACCTGGGCCGTCTGTGGGTCGTGAGCAAAGGTGGTATCGTCCTGCAGTGCGTTCACTAATGTGAACTGTAATATTTTCCTCTGTCAGTGATCCATCAACGCAGCGAAGAATTGATTATCATTTGATTTAAAACAGTTCAAACAATCAAGCTGAATCTTTCTTTCTTATATGGCAGCACTTTAAATTCAGGGTTGGTAAATTAATTGCTGTATAATGATTATATCCTTAGACAAAACCATGATTGGAAGAACTGTATGCAAATATACTGAACATAACCTATATTTGGTGTGTGTGATTTAGGTTCCTTTTCATATATTAAGAAAAGGTAAATCAAAAACTCTGTTAGTACGTAATTGTTTTTAATTCGAGAAATGAAATCCTGAGTAAAATAAAAATCTTATTCTATCTATGCTTCATGTATGTATTTGTTTGAATGACTTGTGCAATGCTTTGTGCAGCTTGTTACACATCTGACATTTCATGCAAATGAAAACTTGTGTTCCTTAAAATTTTTTAAACTGATTAACACAAACTTTTAAACTTTGGTTCTTCCATCGTCTTAATCCTTTTGTCAAAGTTCCTCGGCAGCTTTGACACTTTGGTGTCTTTCCTAATCGCTTTTCAAAACAGAAAAAGCACGTCAGATCAAAGCTTTTTAAGGGTTTTAGGCAACATCGACATGTAAATCGAACTGATTTAATATAAAAAGGTTTGTGATGAAGACAAAGTAGCTTCAAGAAAAATGCATCTCCAGAGAAAACCATGCAAACAGCTAAAGTATATGTATATCAGGTCTGTGAGTAGTGCAGTAATGAAAGAGTTATGAAGCCTACAAATAAACTTGTGTGATGTAAAAGTGTAAGAACATGAGGTTGTTCTTCGTGTCCACAACACTTCATGTTACTGCGGCTTGTAGCAGAGGATTTCTTTAGCTAGCTATTTTGCAGCTCAGTGGCTGCAACAGTGAGATCCACCATTGTTGGCGGGTTTTTTGTTCCATCATGGTGATGCAGTAGTGACACGAAACGTAAGACGCTCCCCGCCACCTTCGCCTTTTAGGAACGTGGCGGGGAGAGACAGCCGGCTCATCATACTCTGTCTCTGTCATTTAGCCCACCCCTGCTGAGGTCGCTCTTTACCAGCTGATCATCCTTCATATTGACAGCTGACTTGTCGTCCTTAACAAGGCTCATCCATGTTCTGTAAATCCTGCTGTCATGCGTGTGGAGATGTAGCTCGGGTGGGATAAGGTTAGTATATCCACACACTCAGGCATTGAGGAGGCCCAACAGACCGTGAAATGAGCTGCATCTCACATATGTGTAAAGGAAGGAATAAAGTCCCAGACAGTGATTTCACCGGAGAGGAAGGTCACCCGGCTTAATGAAATGCAACAAGGTGAATTAGATCAAGCTACGCCTCCAGTCTACAGACCTACCTAAGCCTTTTATTGCTCTCTGGACATAAAAGTATATGGCTGAGATAATGTGCAGAAACACAAGTTAACATATCATCATTTGCAAGGAATGAAAACGTCTTCAGTAGGGAATGTAAAACAAAACTGTTCAGGGTTAAAGACTTTATTCAAGCACTTTTCATTTTGCTTTAAAAACATTTTTAAAATAAAGCCGGAAACATTTCTTTCTTATTTGAGCTGCTAAGACATTCACATTACTGTTATCATGCCACGAAAATAAACTTTAACAGACTTAATACTTGTTAGTAGTAATCCATTACAATAAGTTTATCTTGCATATTAGGTTATTATTCTATAATTTAGAAGCAATCTTGCAGTCAAATAGTCTATGTGAATTAAATTATTTTCTCATAATTAATTCAGGGGTGATAAAAAAGTCCAAATACCTATATATTATGTCTTTGTGAGTAAAAATGCTGGTGTTGGTTGGCTGTGGCAGTTCCTCATGTACAGTAGTTCTTCCCGGACATCATAGGATAAACTACAAAATACAAAATGAATTGAAAGGATAAGTGGGTGTGAAGACATAAGCCGACATATGGGAGGTAAAATGCAAACCCAACGAAAGAGCAAACACAACAAAATCTGGCCGTGTTGTAGAGAACACTGATAGGTTCCAAAATAAATACTGGCATGTCACCTCGGTGCAAGCTCAGCTGCACTGGCTCCAAATCCACCACAGTTACAAGATTTACGTTTTAACATCCAGAACTCTGCACCATGTAATTACTACGAATGTTTACAGCAGTAAAGCAGATCCCAGAGGTCATGTGACCAGGACCTGCTAGCTATGCAGCATACCTGCACAGCACACCCGGGCTCCTTCTCTCTGGAACCTCCTTCCTCTACACCTCAGATTGGTGGATCGGTGACATAACAAGAAAATCTTTTTAAAAAAAACAAAAACAAAAGAAAAACTAGAGCATATGAATAAAAAAGGGCAGATTTTTTTTTTCTACCTTTGATTTGATTATATTTTTCTTAAAGCTAAGAGCCCATTACTTTCCACTTATCATATTTTTAGGGCTGAAAATAAGTCTGATTAACATCCAGCTTTGTTGGATGGCATATTAGGATTAATGCCATGACATAGCTGTTTCTTCATGTATTTTCTGCATGAAATCACATCCAAAATTTGAAAATATCTTTTATTTTCCTTGCACATCATTAGTCATTCGGTTTGTTTGGCCAGCACTCTGCTCTTTGTGCAGGCCTCAGCAAACTGAACAAAACTGTGGAACAAAACTGAGTCAAGGATTTAAACTAATACGAGACAAAATAAAATAAATTTCAAATCACTTTAGTTTTTCATGTAATTGGCAATCAACGTCTTTGAAAGAAAACCAGATTGCACCTCCTGGACATCATTCTTGTGATTTTCTAAGTCATGCTGGAGAAAAAAACGGCCAGTGAGAGGCAGAGGTAGAGATCTTTGCCAAACAAACAAACTGAAATGCTTTCTCTTGTCACAAACAGCCCGTTCTATACTTTAACATAGCGGGCCATTAAATCGCCTCCCCCTGAGACTCTTCCTATTCATGGCACCTCCTTCAATGCTCTGCATAACAATCTATGCAATCCAATAACAGGCACTTTAGTAAATAAATGGTCCTCCAGCTGCCTCAGCATGACCATTGTGTCGCCTCTCCTCACAAACCATACTCTTCCCTGCTGCAGCTTACTATTCGCTAAATGCTGTACATGGTTTCCATGGTGACTGTCTTTGACCAGCTCATCGTGGTTGAAGTGATACACTATTTCGCTTCTTACCGAAGGGCAGCCATAGCTGCCGGGGCCCTTTTTGCAGGTCTGGGAGCACAGGTGTCAAGCTCTGGGCAGGTTTTTGATGTTTCGCTGCTCCAACACACCTGCCTGAAATTATTATGCAGTTGACAGGAAGCTATTGGATCCATTTTATCTGAATTGAGTGTGTTGGAGCGTGGAAACAACAAAAGGTCCTTGAGGACTGGCGTTTTATACGTCTGTCTTGGAATATTCCTGTCATTGCAGTCCCGGGGCTGGCACTGAAACCAGTCAGCCAGTTGCTTGATGTGCTGTCGGTACCAGGATGTGCCAGGCTGGCCTCAAGCTGACCCCCACAGAGCAGAACCAGACCCTGTAAAAGAACAAGAGTCCTTTGTGCTTCTATCACAAAAGACCTTTGTCAGCATTTCAAGTGGAAATCATCAAGTTGTGTGTTAATGATTTAAAAATAATCTTAAATCACCAGGATTTCTAAAATGTGCTCACACCTCTAAACACTGAAAATCAGAGCAGCTTCTATTTGGACTTTACCAACCCTTAAAGAGCTATTCTGAAACCTTCCGACCTCAAAACTCAGCATCCTGACCCATTTGAAGGCACAATGACATCTTTTATGTTCTGGAGCCGCTGCTGCACAGCAGAGTCCCGAGGCTGAGAAAATGCTCTACACGACCTTTACGCACCGCATCACATTCCCGCACACAGACACAGTTTTGAATGCGTACTGTGGCTGACTCAGTAAAGAAGAGCGAGAAGATGTTATCAGAGGAAGAGAGGAAAAGACTGTCTGCGGAGCTCATAGCTAAGACAGATGGAGGCTGGATTAGCTGCTGAGAGTGGGCGTGTCACAGAAAGTTTGCAAAAGTTCTTCTTTTAATCCTGATGGGTCCTTATAAGGACTGAAAAATGACCGATCACTTACTACCATGGGATGTACACATTATTTTCATCTGCTGCACACAGTTTCGATCATAGTTATAAAAACCCCAAAGGCTGAAAGTTTATTCTAGTGCAAACATTATGAGAAATGATCATGTTGCTGAAAGTGAAGCAGGAATCGTTAATCAGCCATTATCACAGTAATTTATGTCTTAAAGTCATCTCCGTGCCGACATGTTTGAAAAAACTATTTTATTGGTGATGGATGGAGATAATGCCCTGATCTTCTGGTTCATGACTGCACTGACCGACTTTCTGACTCAGCAGCAGGTTTCATCAGATCCACCACTCGCTCCTTCACCACTGCATCACATAGAATGCTGGATGCGTCCGGCCACAGCATGATGAGTTTATTTATTTATCCTGCAGCGGTCCACATTCCTCTTTAGCCACTGCAGGGTGTTCATCCTGACCCACACTGCAGGCTGATGTCCATCCTCAGGAGGAATTAATGACCCGTTTGTACATAAATCCACTTTTACATGATTTGAATCTCACCGAGTGATTATTCATAACCAAGTTATCTCATTACAATGGAGACAAACAGGTTTCAGTGCACATCTATATCTGTATTTTCTATGTACATTCATTCTTTTGGTATTATGGTTTTTCGTATCTCTGCTTTGCCTCTGTCTGAGTTTGCACACAGATCTTTTGTCTCAAGACCTTTCTTGGACATTTTCAGACATTTACCTGCAAATTACATTTGCCTAGCATCTTTTAAATATACAGCAGATTGACATTCATCAGTCCAAGAGGCCAAATGATTTAAGAATAAATTCAAGAAGATATTTCCAACACAACATTTTTGTCACTATAATATTCTCTGAGGTCGTTGGTGTCCCTGGACACCACGAATGTGAGTATAAACCTTATCAATGCTAAGCAACCCCTTATTCTGAAAATATGGTCAGGACTTAATATGTGAAGTTATTGTTGAGTACAGGGTGGAAAATGACTCATTACAGTCAACCACGCAGTCTGAAGTGTGTCCAATGTGAGCCAAAAGAAAAAGAAAGCAACTATATCAGCTATAAGATGGGTAGTTTTCCATTTTCACTGTAAAGTTAGGATTATTTTAGAATTTATTTTAGCACTCAGAGCAACGTAAGTTAGCATCAGCAAAGATAAAACTTTCCTTTCCAGAGAGGGATATCTTTATCCACAGCTTTGTTCTGTGATCCCAGTTTTTCATAAAGACATGAAAGTATAATCGTGTGTGTAGTTTAGCACTTTCAGGCAGGCGGTTGTGCTCTTGGTTGAAAATTGATTGCATTGACTTTTCACCCAAAACACAATCATTTCTAAGTTTGAGCTGCAGCACCTTTTCCTCATCACTCTCTTTCCAGCACATCATGGAGCACTTCTCCCACTCCTCCCACTCAGTCACCTCCCAGCATATTTTTAAAGCGGATTAGAAATCCTCAATGCATCAACTGTGTTTTTCCTTTTTTTTATAGTTGTTCTGCAGCTAATATTACAAGTATATTTTAATTGACATCACAATAAAGAGACACCCCCCCCAACATTCTGATCAACTCCATTAAATGACACTCTCACTAAACTATCATGCATGCCAGAAGCCATTGCATCATCTGTCATCTTTCCCTTCTCTTTGTTCTCCTGAGTAGACTCATGTCTCAGTGTAATACTACACTACATCACAACAGATAGAAAACACCAAATACACACAATCTGCACTTATCAGCCTGCGAAGCTGTGACATGCAGAGTTAATGCTCCTGTTTGCTTTATACCCCCGTCCTCCTGATGAATTGTGTTGCAGTGATGGATTAGTGGGAGGATGTTTTCTATTGCTCGTAAATGGAAGCGTCCTAACAAGAGCAGAAAAACAGAAACAAGAACTCCCGTTTTACAACCAGTGGTTTAATTTTGTCCTCATAAAATGTGATTCACAGAAATCTCAGACGGTCATTTGCTTAATTAAAATTGTGTGTAACAAGCTTTTGAAGTTGAAACTAAATAGAAAGCTCCTAATATGATTACAAGATTTTTTTTTTGGTCCGCATTTTGCTGTTTAGCTTTGATAATAATTAAACAGAGCTATAAACTCTGACATTTCATTATGTTGATTGATAAAGCAAAACAGTAACTAAACAGTAGTGGCTCCAACTTTCTGGTTTTATTTCATGTCTAAACAGGCTGAGTTTTCATCCATCAATGGTTACTGGAGTAATTTAGGTTCCTTTCATTTATTGAACAACGGCCAGGTTGTATAGTCTTTTTGTTGAATAGAAATAGCTGAATAAAAAGTTTGTTTATGGTTTAAAAGGTTGATCTATGATCTCATGAAACCATTAGGTGTTGCACTTGAGCAGCAGCAGCTCAGAGACAGACTGAGCCTAAATTTAACATACAGACCCTCCAACAGCTCTTCTAAACCTTCATCGTGGAAATAAATGGCAATCTGGAAGCTAATCATATTAGGAATGAGCTGGTAAAACATTGTTTGAATTCTCCATATCCTCAACCAGCAGGGACTGAGTGTTGGCTAGCATCATGTTGTTAGCATTGTCATGTACACAATATAGCCTACTTGTTCAAACCTAGATGATGCTTTTTGTGAACTACTTCGAATTATGATTAATTTGAGCAGCTTCTCTTTCTGTTTTAGGTGAACAGTTTGCATCCAAACTGCATCGCTCCCAGACACACACATAACTTGTTTCCACAATCTAAAAATGCTAAACTAAATATTAAGCTCGAGACATCATTTAGGTTTTTCTACTCCGTGTTTTAACCCTTCACAGTCTGGGGGTACTTGTATGGATTTTCCTCACCTGGTACTTCTTGTGTATTATTGTTGATAAAACAGTCATCATCTTGTGACGCATAATCAAGTATTATACATGTTTCTTTTCACAAACTGGACTTTCATAATATTCATAATGCATTGGTGTCACATGAATGAAATAAAAGTTATAGAATCATAAAGAGAAAGTAAAAAATAAAACTTTGTAGACTCTATAGAAATGTTATTTAGGGTCTTGGGGATACTGGAGTCAACCTGTAACTATAATACAGATGTCAAAATTTCACCATAAACTAAAAAATCTCCCATTCGCTCACTATTTCTGATCCCATTGGAGGCAGTTTCTTTCTGCTATGAGCTACATCACATATTTTACCCTTTGCAGGGTATTTGTCTAATAAAGAATTTTAAAGAAATGCACCATAATAAGTAACAGGGATAATAGTAGCATAATATTACAATAGTGTGTGTAATTAAACAATGATTGTATTTTAAACAATGGTTTAAATTAAAAATAGAGGTTGCAAGTATCACCCAGTTGTTTGTTGTTTGGTTTTAAATAAATATTAAAAAGTGTGAAGGTATCTTAGAGGACAACACAGGAAACTTGACGTGGGGGGTCACAACACAGTGCTCAATGAGTGCTTGAAAGAGCATTGCAAAGAAACCACTTGTACTACAAGAAGGGCTTTGAAGAGAGGGCATCAAGAACAGATAAAGTGTCTCTGAGCCACCATGCGTGTGACTTACCTCCCTGATGGCTGTGCAGAACTCACTCTGAAGGACCTTCTTCAGAGACTGGAGCTTGTGGCCGGGAACGTCACCTGACTCCTGCAGCTTTTCCAGCAGTTCGATGGCCCGGGCAACATCTGGAAGGAGGGGGGAGAGGAAATCGGTGTGAGAGCATGCATGCGTGTGGGCTTTCATGGCAAGTAGACAGACAGGAACAAAAAAAAAGCCTTAATCAATTACATTAACAGCACAGCAATGACCAAGGCAGTGAAGCGAATCAATGGGGGCTTTAATAGAAATAGACTCAGTCAAGGCCAGTTGGAAAAAGGACAGAATAGAAATGAACCCCTCGAATCATTGATTCAGCTTTGTGCATAAGAATAAAGGAGAGGAAGAATACGTTTATATATATACAGGAGCATAAATAGTACATGCAGTGGCTGACATTACAAAGCATTTACTGTAGCATGAGCCCTGAGTCTGAGGCTTTGACACTGGGGTCCTCTAAGCTGCATTCCTCCCTTAATTAGCTCAGCTTTTCTGCCAGCTTGCTTTTCAATTTCTTGCCCTCTGAAATAAGCAGGTCAAACAGAGATACGTAATGAAAGGATGGAGAAGGAAGTGATTTGGCGCCCAATCGGTGGCCTTTGTTCTTTTCAGCATGAGAGCAACAAAAAGAAACGGAAGCTTATTCTCGTCAGCAGTGGTATTATTCATGCAGGAAAGAAATGAACTAATAATACTTTACCAGTGTTTTATTATTTCTTTATATTCTTCGGTGAAAATCCAACTAATTTACCTTTTTTCACTGTTAGAAAATGGAAATTGCAATTTTTCATTTAAACAAATACAAAACAGATGCTATTTACATAAATACACTTCTTCCTCACTTCCCAGTTATTTATGCAGCCGTTTGCCCTCCATCCTCACAAACCAAGCATCAACCATTAAATACATCTAAGAGGAAGCAGCCTCTCTATAATTTCCAGGCCAAAATAGAGGTTTCTTAGCAACTTAGTGGTGATAGTGATCTTTTTTTGTTGTGAAAATTAGATAAATAATGTTGCAGATTTAGTATATCCCTTTGATGCATAGCGTCCACTACAGTGGCCATCTATTTGACAGCTGTTTTCCACTTTATTCATGGGTGGGGATGGAAAATTTGTAATTTTGCCACTTCTGGAAACGTCAGTGAGTCATGCAAGACTCTGTCATTTACTGCTGAATATTATTTTATATTGCCACACTTTATAATAACCAAACTTTCTTTTGAGATAAACAGGATAAGAAAACAATG